>CAKKXW010000001.1:67092907-67162124 GCA_920937365.1 Sphaerophoria rueppellii
ATTTGGCTGAAAACCTCGCAAACGATTTCTACCCATATTGAGGATGAATATTTGATTTGGAATCGTCTATGACGTTTCATCTCTCCCTTAACGAATTAAACTTAAAATTATTACGAACAAAGTAATTACAATAAAAATTATTCAAAATACAAATTTTCGAATTAAACAAGCAAATCAAACAAGTTTATTATTAAAATTCGTTGGGCATTAGCCGTCCGTCTTATCTCTTTCCAAAAATCCCTCTATTGTGACCTGAAACGAAACTTGTTTTTCCTTCACGAAAATGACAGAGAGAACCATGGTCAGAAGGACTATGGCCGTCCCGCTCTCTCCCATTCTCGTGTTGAAAGGGTTTGACAGTTGTGAAATCAAAATTATAAACAAAGTATAAAAAGTGGATAGAAGCATGAATTGATTAACGTCAGCACCTAGCAATTAAGCCTTATCTGACGTGTGAGCACTCACACAGGTGTCGTTTATAAGTGTTGACATTCACCCTGATGATCCACCAGCTACAAAAGCACACCTCAACTTTCAAAAGAAAGAAGCGGTTACCCTGCAACTGGATTCACACCAGTACCAATTGAATTAGTGCCAGCCCTTATTCATCTTGGTTTGATTCTAGACTACTATTCAGGCAAAACACGGAACTGCACTCAACCCTCGTTTACCGAAAGAAGAGCCGTTGTCCGGTCACGGAAACTGCACTCAACCTTCAGTCACCGAAAGAAGAGCCGTAACCGCGATTTGCGAACAGCAGCTGAGGCCAAACTCAGACAACCACAACCCCCGCGAAGGTCCATCCCACTAGTGAGGTGGCAAATCCTCACTACCCGCGGTACCCAATTGCCCCTAGGTGAGGGGTTGGTGTCACATTTTGGTTCTGTATAACCATTCGTTATACAGACGTTGTTTCATTTTTGTGATCTTTTGAGTTTTGCAGCTTTTCTCCAACTGGCGGATGAGGGGCACCGCTCACCCTCTGTCAAGTATATCCACATTGATTGAAGGGATGAACCAGCCAAACAAGGGATATACCCAACTGGGCGTCTAATTTCATTAACGTCTATCCACTTTCGGTATTCGTTGATCGTTTTTCCTCATTTAATATATCCTTAGATATATTATCTTTTTAAGGATCGCATCAATCTTCATTATACGTCCTGCTTCAATCCGTCAATTCCATCAGACTAAAGCTGCCTACGTCCGCAGGTTCATGCCAATAAATTGACAAGAACCTCTCAGAGGCACCACTTGAAGGTGTAGGTCAGCACGTTCACTTACTGGGGAATATGTACTCGGAAACATGTTTCCTTTCTAAATTTCCAGGTCCATGATTTTACCTCCATAAAAAGTGGATGCAAAATGCATCAAGTTTCAAATGAACTTTAAATTAAATTAAAAGGAACCTTTTGCGTGATTTTATGACGCAACAAATCCAAGAAGCCAAGACAGTCGCAGACCAAATTGTGTTCAACTGGGTGAGCAGATTCGGCGTTCCATTAGATCTGCACTCCGACCAGGGTAGGAATTTTGAATCAGACATATTGCAGGAAGTTTGTGGGTTTCTTCAAATCAAGAAGACAAGAACAGCACCACTCCACCCACAATTTGACGACATGGTCGAACGGTTCAACCGAACCCAGAAGGAACATCTTTGCAAAGTTGTTCCTCTGTTTTTGATGGCGTATCGAAGTGCAAGGCATAGCTCAACTGGCCATACACCGTCTGAGATTTTGATGGGAAAGAACATCAGACTGCCTAGCGAAATAAAATTTGGATGTCTTACATCGGAGCCGCAAGCCGAGGACGACTACATGGATGAACTCAAAGGAAGACTCCTTCAGATCCACGATAATACCAGGTTGAAAACAATGATGTTCAGTGACCGAATGAAGACAATGAAGACGTCGTGTACTGGATACAAAAGGGAGTCAGAGGGGAATCTAAGGTTGTACATCGCAACCGTCTACATCGCTACAGTGGTGATGTGGACGATGGAATTGTTCGGGACGATCAATCCTAAGGAGGAGGCAATGTAATATGTATACACTTTATATCTCTACCTCTCTATATCTCTGTATGTCAATCTATATTATTAGTGCAGTCATTGAAGCGAAAAATATGGTCTTACCTCCGAATTTTTTACCGTGAACCGATTTGCATAAAATTTTGGAATTATGCTCATCTCACCCTTAACTTCAAAAGTGAAAATGATCTGAACTCCGCCTATTATTTTTAAGGGGTGTAAACATACTAAAATCATTTTTAACCCCTTGAAAGTCTTACAACCCTTGTAAGCAACAACAATCACAAAAAAATACTTTGGTATGACATAAAAACATGTAAGTATAGAGCAAGTATTATTTTATATTCTCTAAAATAATTAGCAAATTGTTAACCCCCTTTCAACCCTTGAAAACTGCCCCTTGATAAGAAATTGTTAATTTTTTTTTTTGATAAAATGATAAGCATTTAAATATTATTCCACACTCTCGAAAATTTTTATCATATTCTTAAGCTTTTCTACCCTTAAAACTACCCCTAAATTAAAAAATTAAAAATATATATGATTACATAATTAAAAATAATTTAATTTAGAATAATAAATTGCCATTTATTGAACGAAATATTTTATATAAAATTGTACGTACTATTATTTTTTTTATGTACTTACATTTTTTTATTAAAACAAAATGTATTGAAATCGTCTAGTTAAAATATTATATTAAACACATGCTCATTCCTGTGCAAACGGAAATATACTGGTCACATTATAACGAATAAAAGGAGCACTCACAGTTGATAACATGGCGTTTTCGTTGGCCCCTTCACTTAAATGTGTATATATATATATATATATATATATATATATTTTTTTCTTACAATAGTTGTGGGTCTCTATTATATTGCGTATATTGCGTACTTTCACATTGCTCCAAATATTCACACTCCGAAATTTTCAGTTACTAAGTAGAAAGAAATATGATAGGTTTATCGACCATAACTCCTTCAATTTTCATGCTATTACAATTGATAAAAAACCATTGTAAAGGTAATTAAGAGAGCTACAACATCCTTCCACAACATCCTTCCACTTTTTTCAAAACGGTGAAGGGTTATAGGGCTTAAGAGAGGCTATTATTGCGCTACCACGCGCTCTTTAAACAATAATATTTCGTCAATTTTTGTTTAACAGAAAAAAGAAAAAAAAAATAGTTTGTCAAAAAAATACCTAAATTTTTAATCCTTACACTCTTATACGTATCTGTCGTCATTTTTGAGATATTATGAATGTGGTGATGGCCACCCTAATTCAGACACCATAGCAACAGCGTGCGCTAATAATCTCTTCTTTACATAAGATAATATTATATTGTACATAATCGATCGCATGAGGACTTGAATCAGTTAAGGGCATAGTGGATACGGTTGGCCATAAGAACGGTTGTCATTCGGTTGCTGTTTAATTTTAAGAATATTTTTCCTTGAATGTTTAATCTTACACATTTTTTTTTTAACACATTTTGCATGAATTACTTTTAAAATTTCAATTGTTATAATATTGAATTAATTTATACATTTAACCTGAACTAAACTGCGTTTCATTTGATACTGGTTCCTACATTTGGGGGCTCAACTTAAAAAAAAAAAAAAAAAAAAAATCGCGACTTGGCAGTAAAACATTTAAATTTTATTTATCTTCTTCCGATTATTCGCTATAAGACAAGATGAATTCCGTGTTGGTGTTAAGCAATTTAACTGTCGCACAACTTAAGTCGAAGTTAGAAAAGCTCACGTTGGATACGTCGGGGAACAAACCGGATCTAGTAGAAAGATTGGAGCAGGTGCTAAACCTTATGGAGAGGAAGTCGGTGGCTGGTGACTAGGAGAGGATTGGAGTTTCAATGGTGAGGACAGCTTGTCTGTGGAAAAATGGATGTCCGAGTTTGAGGAGTTTGCAATTATCATGCAATGGACTGACTTAGAGAAATTAGTTTACTGTAAAAAACAGTTAAGAGGTACCGCTAAGATGTTTTTGAGGTCAGTATCGTGTACTTCATACACCGAATTGAAAAAACAGTTGGTAAACGAATTTAGAAAAACTGTAAGTACAGCTGATATATACATGCATTTACAAAAGCGACAAAAAAAATCAAGTGAAAACTTTAGAAAATATACAAAATAGGAGATCTTGTGGCTATAAACCGAACTCAATTCACAACACGCAAGTTGGATGCTGAATTTTTCGGCCCGTATGAGGTTGTTCGAGTTGGAAGAGCGAATCGGTACACAGTGCGAAAAGATTGATTCTGATCATTCATTCGAGACGAATGAAACGCAGGATGGCCGAATGTGGTGATGGTCACCCTAATTCAGACACCATAGCAACAGCGTGCGCTAATAATCTCTTCTTTACATAAGATAATATTATATTGTACATAATCGATCGCATGAGGACTTGAATCAGTTATTGACTGAAAGGCATAGTGGATACGGTTGGCCATAAGAACGGTTGTCATTCGGTTGCTGTTTAATTTTAAGAATATTTTTCCTGCACTTGCATGTTTAATCTTACACATTTTTTTTTAACATATTTTGCATGAATTGCTTTTAAAATTTCAATTGTTATAATATTGAATTGATTTATACATTTAACCTGAACTAAACTGCGTTTCATTTGATACTGGTTCCTACATGAATAAAAAGTTTTTTTTTTTTATTTGAAAATTTGTTTTTTTTTTAATCGTGACTTTTGTGAAAAATATGTGTCCTGAAGCAGCCAAACTGATACTATCTATCAAACTCTTCATAATAAAGTTAATTCTAGGCGGAATACGATTAATTTTAATTTTGGAGGAAATGGCACTTACGAAACCCATTGATTTAAAAGAAAAAACATTAGATGCTCCCCTTGTTTGCAATACAGCTCACTTATTTTACGTGCAAGAGACTTTTAATAGTGCTCATTTTAAATCTTTATTACAACAAAAACAACTAATGTTTTACTCATTCTTCTACTCTGGGCAGTGAGTAGTGTAGACTCAATGGGTTGCACTTAATTTTTACGCTTAAAAATGATCCTTAACTTTGCAGACAATTTGTCTGCTGAGGCTTGGACAGCCACCAGAGTCGCAAAACGCCAGTCGCTTAGTTTCTTAAAAATCTAGGGGCGATATTTTTTTACTTCCCAGAGGAAGTTATTGTAATAGGTCCGATTTTGTGAATTTTAACGCCCTCGGGCTCTTAACATCCACAAAAAAAGAACGAAATAAACGATGGGCGAAATATGTAAAATCGAAGTGAACAAAAACGAAATAATAGAAGGCCAAATGAACTTAAGACCAAATAATAGAGAGGCAAAATAATATAAGTACGAAGTGAACAAAAACAAAATAAACCAAAAACGACAATATGATGAAGCGAAGTATTTGTTGCGCGAATTCAACGAAAACGAAACAAACAAAAATCAAAACAACAAAAATACGAAACATGTAAATGGCGAAGCAAATTTGTCGAAATAATCAAAAACGAGATATTTGAGGCGAAACAAACCATACCCTTTGATTTGTTACCCTCATTAAGAACTGATTCTCAGTTTTGTAATCAAAACATATCGGATTCTTTATTTTAGAAAATGTAACAATACTACATTTTTTACATTAAAATTTAAACCATTTATGAAACACCAGTTGGTAATATTGTCAATATCCAATTGAATTTTACTAGCATCCGATGAAGAACTTACAGAATTGAAAATCTTAAGATCATCTGCATATAAAAGACATCTAGAATTCTTAAGACAATTCGGTAAATCATATATAAATAAAATGGAAAACCTTGTGGTACACCTGAAAAATTTAATTTTTCATTGGAAAGCACATCACCAATTTTTACATATTGTTTTCTTCCAACCAAATAGCTTCTGATCCAACTTAGGAGATTAGAGTGGAAGCCAAGCAGTTCAAGTTTTTTCAAGAGAACTTTATGTTGTACCCAATCAAATGCCTTCGAAAATAGGTGTAAATTACATCCACTTGAGTACGATTTTCTAAACAACCAAGACAATAATTTGTAAAAATTGCTAAATTTGTTGCAGTAGACCTACCAATCATAAAGCCATGCTGATGCAGGGAAATATGGTTTTGAACTAAACTATAAAGTTTAGTTTTAAGAATTGCTTCAAATAATTTGGGGATTAGCTGAAGATTAGCCTAGGTCTATAATTTTCCACAGATGCTTTAGATCCAGATTTATGCAAAGGAGCTATCATTTTTCCATGTATCTAAGAATACTCTTTGTTTCAAGGACAAATTAAAAATAAAGCAAAGTGGGGTTTTAAGGTTATATTTACAAAATTTCAGGACTGGGGGTGGAACATTGTCCGGTGCAGCAGAGAAACTGTTATCAAGCGACGATAAAGCATTTAGTACATAATCTGTCGATAAACAAAGGTCACCAACATTAATGTTAGAATTGAAATTATGTGTTTCATTATAATTTAAACCCAAATCAGAAAAGTTCGATTGGAAAAATGAAGCAAAATTATTACAAATATCTTTTAAATTTTCAGAAATAATTGCCATTGTAAGAAATACTGGAAGGAATTCCAATTGATTTTTCTTTTAGTATTTAGAAATGACCAAAAAAACATCGAATAAGTTTTTATTTTCGACTCCAGAGACTAAATATATTGCTTATATGTAAATCTTCTTAAGAATTCGTACTCTTTCCTAGATCTAATAAATTGTTCACGATAAGAATCCGAAATCTTAATCTCTTTACGAAGTTTAGCTACGACGTTTTTTTAACCTAGACAAACTTTTATTAAACCAAATTGGCCTTTTTGAATTTTTTCATCTCATCTAATCATCTAATATGTTCCGAAGCATAGCAAAAGCCATCTCTAAATTACTGCAATTGTAACGGTATAAAATGAATCTTTAACTTTTCCATCCTGTAGGTACAGATCCTACACGAAAAACCTTGGATGGAAACGTGTCCAGTTGGCAGCAACCAGGCCAGGCATGCTTCGTTTAAGCTGAGCTGGTCGGATGTGGGAGTGGGTTGTTGGTCCGCCAGACTGGACTACCGTGATTTAAATCATATCTGTTTCATAATTATTTAAAAGAACTACAATTTAAACTGAAAAATTAAATAAACTAGGACAGCAAAATAATGTGACAAAAACGGATAAAATACGAACATTAAAACTAAGCTACATTACGTTAAACAAAAGAATCTAAAAATTTTTGAAACAACAATTTCTGGACTGATTTGCTTATTATTCCTTTTGATACACGGGTGCCTTAGGTGTTAACGGCACCCTTGAGCAACCCTCTCCATTGCCAATCTCAGATTCGAGATTTCACCTTGGCTGGCGCGCGCTAGTTAATCACGTATGGTTCGTTATGGATCGAAAAATACAACTTAGTATTAGCTTGGTATGCTAATACTGTCTTCTATCTGCAATAACAAGAGACTGCAAATGGAGTATAAAATACACGATCAGTGTTACTTTATTAAATGTTGTATTTCAAAGAACCACGATGAATCTGTGTTCATCGTTTTTATACAATTACTTGCATATTTACTTTTTCTTAATAGATAACAGGAATACATTGCTTATCTCCTAATTGTATTGTAAATAATAGATAGTAAAAATACAGAGTACATTGCTTATCGCTTAATTCTAAATATAGAAATGACTGCGTGATGTTTGTTGGTCACATAGTCCATTTCTTATCGCTGTAAGAAAATACATTATCTTGATATATTTATATAATTTGAAGTAGGGGTATAGCTGTATGTTAACTCTCCTCCCTTTTAATTTTAAATGTCCTCATTTAACAATCCTTTGGCTAAAAGTGCCTGTTTGTAAAGTCTGTTATATTCTCGTTTCTCCTTAAGCTTTTTATGGTTTACATATATTGTGTTAATTTTGTTTAAAACATAACATATAAAAATTATTATACTGATAGTTATAATTGTATAAAATGCTGTTAAAATTGGATGTTCCTCAATGGGAATCGTAAATTTTCTTAAAATTTTTAAATTTTCAAATTGGTAATCAGGACTTGATTCTAAAATTTTTAAAATTTTAATTTCTTCTATTTCATTAGAAATAAGGAATTTTCTAAGTTCATTTTTGTAATTTTTATAAGTTTCATTGTTAATTTGGATTGTTTCATTAAATTGTATCAAATTAATACCACTTATTGTTTTATTATTTATTAAAAATTTTATAATTCTATCATATTTCCTTCATCAATTTTTTTGATACGTTCATTTTCTTCTTGTTTGATATTACATTTCGCTATTTTATTATCTAAGATTGGGATAGTACAGTTATCCTCTTGGATTTCCTTACAAATTATTAAATCTACATATCTTTGAAAATCTTGGTTTCTTATATATTTATTTTCACATTCCGAAATAGTTTCATCTAATTGTAGTTTACCATGTCTAAATTCTAAAGAATTTAATATGAAATGTTTACATTGTTTTTCCAAAATGGGATATTTATATATTGTTATTAAGGTTTCATTTATTTTTGCTAAGTATATTTTGGAATATTCTAGTACATTAATTATCGGTATGTTTATGTGTTCTTTTAACATTATTTCTCTTACTTCTCGTAAATGTATAGGTACTTCTTGAATTGAAATTATTATGTTTAGCTAAGTTAATGGTTTGTAGGGTTATTTCTAGTTCCCTGTATATTGATTTTAAAATATGGCTTTCCCAAAAAGTCCTTGAATCTAATTTATTGATCATTTTCTCAAAATGCGTATTTATCTTATTTTGTTTGTTACTATTTTCACTTAAGTCATTTAAACTTTGATGAATTTCTATAAGATCATCATGATCTGGATTACCAAAGATGCATTTTATTGCACTTCCTTAAAAGTTAATAGATCTAGTTAATCTGGAATGACCAAAAATTTGATCTCCTAAAGCTTCTATTTCTTCCATTATTATTTTATCTTCTTCTGATGGTTCATATGGTGAGTTTTTAATATTGTAATAGGGGTTAAATATTTTATTTAAATCTACAACATGATATAGAAATTCTGTTTGTTTAAATAAAAGTGCGTCGTCAGTTTGCGTTGCTACATATTTCTTATCTTGTAGATTTAAGACGTTGAAGCAGTTGCCTGAGTCTGGATTTTTTATAATTATCACAAGTATACATATTTTTTTCTGACATTGTCTTTATGTATAATTTTATTTTTTTGTGTGGTGATAACTTGACCTTTGTCACTTTTTACTGTATATTTTTTATATATAGGTGTTTCTTTAGTGCATCTATCTGTTTTAAGGTAAACGACGTCTTTGTTATTGATTTCTTTATTTATACTAGTTCTATTACGTTGTGTGATAGTTCGTTCTTGTGCTTTTATTAATAATTCACGCACTTGTTTATAATTATCTTTATTATAAAATAAATCCGCTGGTTTTTGTTTCGTAACCGAATGTATGGTTATATTGTACTGTTTAACTGCGTTATTTATTTCAGATCTGCAAATATTGCCAGATCTGTCACTGAAAAATTTGTCTCGAATGGCTAACAATCGTGTACACACCAAATTAATTTGCAGACAAATTGTTTGGTTCCTAATTTGCAGACAAATATCTGCCAATTAATTTGTAGATATCTGGCAATCGTGTACACGCAAGCTGACAACCGTGTACACACAAAATTGATTTGCAGAAAAATTTGTTAATCAATCATTTTGAAGGCAAATGAATTTGTAGATGTGGCAATTGTGTGTACACAAAATTCATTGGGAGATCAGCAAATTTTTTTCATTTTCTGACGGTTCTGCAAACGTCTGACAATTAATAAATTTGCAGATGCTGTTTGAGGAACATTTGCAAATTTATTCATTGGCAGACAAATTTGGCGAAAATTACTGATGTCAAAATGTGTGACACTGAGCTGAAAATAAATTTGCAGATCCAAAATTTGATTTGGTGTGTACACGGTTGGAAGAAAATCTACAAATGTTTGCAAATCTATTGCTAGCTATTTGGCCAAATTAGTTTGTGGACATTGTCAGACAAATATTTGGCAACAGATTTGCAGATGTTTGTAGATTTCCGCAAACCGTGTACACACAAATTAAATTTTCAGCTCATTTTCACACATTGTCAGACGTTTGCAGATCTGACAATGATTGTCAGACCTGGCAATCGTGTACACTAAGCTTTAGTACCATTTTCTAATGCTAAAGCATTAGTGATCTCTATTAAAATGCTATGAATTTTCTCAACTTGTCCGTTCGTCGTTGAATGACTGACTGGAGTTCTAAAGTGTGAAATTCTTAATTTATTTAAAATACTTTGAACAGAGGGCGATATGAATACGTTTTCATTATCGGTGACTATATTCGTGCAAAATGAGTAAATACTAGATAAAATCTCTTCTAAGTGTGTGTATAGGGATTTTTTATTTTCAATTCTGTGTATGTGGCAATATTTTGAGTATTTATCCACTGAAGTTATAAATAGTTCGTTGCTCATATGGAATATATCGAAATGTACAGTCTCGCCTGCGAAATGAGGTATTTGACTGGGTTTCATGACTTGTTTAGTTGGATGGCGTTCATATTTGCTTTCGTAGCAAATTTCACATGTGTTGGTTATTTCCTTACACGTTATTTTCATGTTAGGCCAACAATATTTATTTAGGATTTCTTGGGCATTGTTTAGATAATTCCTATGTGCTCGCTTATGTATATTCATTGAAATTTCTGTTTGTTTATTTACTTCTGTTATATCTTCTAATATATTTCTAGTTATAAGTATTTTATAATTTCCAAAGTGTTCAAAGATTTGATCTTCTATATAAAAGAGACTTTGTTCGTCTATTTTCATAGCGTTCACTCTTTTAGGATTTCTCAATTCTGAGATAGCTATATTTACATTAGTATAATGTATTTCGTGGCGTACATGATCTTTAAATATATTTCTTGTAGTGGTATTATTTATATTATCTTTTTTTAGTATTATTTGGTTGTGGAAACTATTTATTGGTTGTGGTATGACTTTCAATGTTTTTAAGGGTGAGTTGTCGAATGAATGTATTGAATCGTTTGGTTCCACTGTATTTGTTTAAAAATATCATAGAGTCAGTTTATTTGTTAATTAAATAATTGCTATTTTTGTCAATAGTCAAACACTGTACACTTTACCCTACCTTAACTTGTACCTAGCTGTTATTTTCTTGTCTCTTAAGAACTAAATGTAATGTTAACTTTTGTACTCACTGGAAAGTTGCTCTCTAGTGGTACTTTTTGCTATTTCTTTTGCTATAATTTTGCTGTTCATAAAATCAAAACTTTATGTGGTCTCTTTTGATTTTGGACCGTTCTTGAGTAAGCATCTTAAATAAATAACTTATATTCCCATTAAATATAAGTATGTTATGTCTTTTGTAAAATATTGTTAAAAAAAATTGATTGTGCTGCCCTTTATGAAATTTGCTAAGTTGTCGCATTAATGAATTGGGAAGTTTAATCATTCACTACCTGACAATTATTTTGAGTAAAATTAAAATTCATTGGTCCTTCGAGCCGGATACATAAATTTGAATCAGATTTTGAAGTTTTTGCTGTGTAAATTAGCTAGTAAATTGTTGTTGTAATTAACTTCCATTCATTGTGTGAACAAATATCCTCAGAGCGTGTGAAAAGGATATTAGGCATTCTTATTGATTGAATTGCCAGTATTGTTTGGTTAAGAAGAAAAAAACCACGTGAAATGAATGTGATCAAGGCAAAACGTGGTCGGGCTAAAGGCCGTTTGACAAAGGCTGCCGATTTTGCAGCTTCAGTTGACATCAACACTCCTTTATCAATGTTAGAAATACGCCTTGAAAAACTACAAGAATGTTGGGATGACTTCATGGCGTTGCAAGACAAACTGTACGATTATATAGACGATGAAGATTTTATAGACCCCGAACCGGAATTCTTCGAGTACGAAGCAAAATACTTTGTTGCTCACGCGACGTTCACTAACTTCGTCAAAGTTAAATCATCTTCGGCACCGTCTGTCGAGAAATCCGTTGTTGAGAAGTTAGCATCAAAGCAAGCTGAATTTTTGGAGAAGTTGAATTCTCCTGAGAAGTCGTCGGTGAATTTGCCGAAAATAGCTATAGCCACTTTTTCGGGCGATTACGAAAAATGGCCCATGTTCAAGGATTTATTCACGAGTTCTATTGACCAGAATCAATCGCTTACTCCTTCACAAAAGTTTTATTATTTAAAATCGTATTTGAGTGGTAATGCTGCTGATCTTGTAAGCCATATGAAATTAACTGACACGAACTACAGATTAGAACATAGATTCGGTAGATCACAATTAATTGTCCAGGCATTTATACACTCGTTTCTTTCCTTACCTACAACCAATTCTCAAAACGTAGCGTTGCTTAGAAGGATCGCCGATGGTGCAGATGAAGTGGTAAGAGGTCTCAACGCCCTTGATGTAACAGGACGTGATCCGTGGCTCATTTATTTGCTAGTGCAAAAGCTTGATCCAGAAACGAAACAGGCATGGGCAGAAAATAATGGTTCAAGGGCAGGCGTTTCAATTGACGAGCTGTTAAACTTCCTTCAAGATCGATGTGCATGTTTGGAGTCGTGTACAATTCCTGTTTGTTCAAAAAGTAGTAAATTCAAAGGCAGGCCTCAACCTCAAACTCATATAAGAACACACGTTATTGAATCAGGACAAGTTTGTCCTCAATGTAAGGGAAACCATGGTCTGATAAATTGTAAGGCTTTCTTAGCGTTTTATATTGATTCTCGAAGGAATTTTGCAAGGGAACATTCATTGTGTTTCAATTGTCTTAAACGAGGTCACTCAGCCAACAAATGTTTTTCTCACCACCAATGCAGGATATGTAAATCTCGACATCACGTTTTACTTCATCTGGATCCTTCTCCAAATTCTAAAGCAAGCAGCTCTACCTTAAATCGCAGTCAATCATCAGACGATGTTCTTATTGGGATCAATGGCGTTTCGTCATCTGATTTACAATCACTAGTTGTCACTAACCATTCATTCAAACCAAATTAAAGTAGTCAAACTATACTACCAACTGCCATTGTTCGAACACAAGATAAGGTAGACAATTATCAGAATCTGCGCGTCCTTTTGGATACGGGTTCGCAGGTTTCTTTCATAACGGAAAGTGCTGTTCAAGGCTTAGGACTCTCTCGGAGTTATTCTAGAATTCCTGTGCTTGGAGTTGCTTCTACAAGAGCAGGTGTTACCAATGGTGTGGTGACCATCAGGCTTATTTCTAGATTCAGTTCGAATTTTATCGACGTGAACTGTCACATTCTGTCAAAGCTCACATCTCTGCTTCCGAATTCAGCGATCGATAACATTGACACTAGTAAGCTCGTCTCCTTCGAATTAGCTGACCCTAATTTCAATAAACCTGGATTCATCGACGTTTTAATTGGAGCAGATAAGGTATTTGACATATTATCAGGACCTTACAACGTTAAAATAAGTGGTTTGCCTAATTTAATTCCAACTATCTTTGGATCTGTTGTTGCTGGAAAATATTGTCACGAATCGGCATTCGTTGACAATGTTATGAGAACATTCTGCACTCAACTTGATTTCTCTAAGGAATTTGACCTTGAAAAGTTTTGGAAAATTGAAGAAATACATCACAAACCGATGCTTTCAATCGAAGATCAGCGTGCTGAAGAGATATATTCTTCCTCACATACAAGACTTTCAAATGGTAGTTACATCGTTAAGTTGCCATTCAAAACTAAAGATGATATCGATTTTGGGAATTCATTTTCTCTTGCGCTCCATCGCCTTCATGCTGTCGAACGGAAATTCTTGTCAAACCCTAGTTTCAAAGATCGATATTAGGCGTGTTTTTTTGCACGCGTATATACGCTTAAGAAAATATTTGCATGCAAATGCAACAACAATAAATTTCTATATCCGCTTAGTTAGCGGCGATAATTATCCACGCTTATGAAATAAGCGGATATAAAAACAATGCTACCATATACCTTTTTCAATGAATTTTCAACAATTCATTCCGAAATTCATTCGAAATTCATTTCATTTAATAATTACCCAAGCAAGCTATGATTTTGCTGTTGTTATATTTCAAATCAAAGGAAACCATTGGCTACTTTTGTATGTTCCATGCCTTCGTATCTCTTTCTCTATCCAGATCTCTTTTCTTCATTCTCTTGGTTTTCTTCTTTGAGCAAGAGATTTTTCTGTTCTCTGGAGAAAGAATTCCCGCTGACGTTGCTCTTCTTTCTCCTCTCGTTTACATATCATCAACTTGTGATGCCAAATTGCTTAAACAAAAAATTTGTCGTTTTTTTGTGCACTGTTCATTTTAAGCGTATATACGCGTGCAAAAAAACACGCCTTATGTTACATAATGCAGAGGAGGATTCAACCACTACAGTATTAACGCCGTCAGATGAAAAAACTAGATCCACCATTCTATTTCTATAATTTTGTATGCAACTTACTTGATGCAAATCCGAAGATATAATATTATCTACCAATTGAAGCTCAAGTTGGGATGAGTTGGTTGAAGCTTCAAAATAAGAATCGTCTTCGGAAGGAACCCAGTCAATGTTGGGATAATTGAAATCTCCCAATAATAATATAATACTGTCAAGGCTTGCTAAGTTGATAATAAAATCAATTGCAAGAGAGAGTTCAGAGAACGAAGACATCGGGCTCTTTGGTGGGATGTAAATATTAAATACATATATTACTTAAGATTGTTTAGATATTTTTACACAGACAAGTTCTTAAACAGATTCATTGGGAAAACTATTTTGCTTGAACCAAAAATATTTCTTACAGCAATGAGGACTCCTCCACCAACCGAATTAATGACATCGTCATGACGATCCTTACGAAAAACTACAAACTCATTATTGAAGAGTTCTGTGCCTAAAATTGTGGCATTAAGCCAAGTCTCGGTAAGAGCGAAAAGATCGTATGACAAAGATTGGGAATTTTGTAAAATAGTTGTGGTTTTACTACGAAGTCCTCTTACATTTTGGTAGTAGAGGGAGAGTCTTTGCAGTTTTTTTAATTCTGACCAGAAGAGCAAGACCTGATTTTCTTCTCTGAGGAGCAGAAAATTCTTTTACTAATGTGTTAACAGGCCAAGGACTTTTCAGAATGGGTTCAAATAAGGAATTGGGAACAGTTATTTTAAAAGACGCTACAAAACTGTTTTGTTTACTTATTTTAGAACATTTGATACTCGATGCATCTTTTATTACTTTCGAAGCGACCAAATGTTCTTTTACGTCCTTAGTCTCAGTTTCGGGTGAGAGACAAGAGATAAAGATAGATTTAGGCCTAGGTACTGAGGTTAGATTATTTGGGGGAGAATTGTTAGTAGCAGGAACGTGAAGTGGACTCGAATTATCCTTATCGCTAGAGGTGTCAGAGGAATTTGGTACGGAAGGTCTTACAAATGATGTATCAACATCCATAACGTTGATTTCATGATTGGGAGGAGGTACAGGTTCGGAAATTCTGTCTGTACTACCACCACTTTCATTGCTTCTTGAAGAAGATTTTTTTGGAGATTCTTCTTCAGCCAACGTAAGCTGAAGAAGAATTGTTTTCCCTTCCTCTTTTTTTATTTTTTTTAGGGTCGGTAGAAACAGATAGAATATTCATTGTGAGATCATCCGTTGAGCAGGATTTGTCAGAAACCAGTACAGGAGAAGGGATTTCATTAGTAGCGGAGGCTAATCTAATGAAAGTGGAACTTAAATCTTCAAACCCCTTGGAAATTTTACAAAGCTCATTTTTTAAATTAGATAATTTAATAGAAAAATGAGCCAAGGAAATTTTTTTACAGTCCGCGCAATACCCAAAGGCTAAATTCGATGAATTTATTTTATCCAAAAAGGAATTATTCGAACCAACGCATTTGGAGTGGAATAATTTACCACATGGACCATAGCATTCAAAAAGCGGGGCTGAACCAGACCGATCGAAACAGTTTTTACTAGCGCAAGTCATACCTACTTATTAATGAAAAAAAAAAGAAACAACGAAAAGAAAAAGGAAAAAAAAATAAAACTTTCGCTGTAACCGGGATTTGAACCTAGGGTTAAGAGGGAGACATACAAAAGCAATGCAGAGTTTTAACACAAAGATAAACAAGTAAATGGAATCAAAACTTACGTGCAAGCAATCACAATAAAATTAAGATACAAAAATTAGATTTTAGGCTGGTTTTGATACTAAAAACTAAAAGCATGAGTTGACATGCATGTCAAAAAAAAATTTAATTTTTAACACACAAGAAAACTTAACATTAAATAAAAAAATTGCGGAGCAAGTAAATTTCACTAATTTTTTTTTTTTGGATCTTTATTTCGTTTTAATATAAAACAAAGAAAGAAGTTTTTTCACAGGACGACAACAATTAGGTATATTGTTTTGCACGGTTATTATATAACACATAGGAACAGGAAGAGGGACATGAACTGTTGGTTTTCTTATTTTGTAGCGGCACTTTTATAGTTTATTTACTTGGAATATCGGTATCGGAACCGGAGCCAAATGGGAACAGCTAAACGCCCACAAACACAATTTTAGAGATTTTTGTAAGTTGACGTCGTCATCAACCCAGAAACTTCTTTTTTTTTGAACATTTTTCTTATTTCACACTCCAAACGATACACAACAATGACCACAAAAAAAATCTTTTATAGACTTTACAACATTGGCAATCTCAAATGCACCATGCACGCCAATAAAAATGTATTTTTACAACAAACTAATTTATTTATTTATTTTTTTTTTTACTCAAAATAAAAATAAAATCTCCTCCAGCAAACTTCTTTCTTTTTTCTTTTTTTTTTTTTTTAATCTCTTCCAGGAATAAATTTTTTTTTCTTTCTTTCGTTATTTTGTTTCTTAGGTTACGAGCAAAATATTTTTCAGAGATTTCTGATTGTTTTTAATTATTTTGTGCTGAGTGTAAAAATGTAAAGTGGATTAATGTGAAATATGTATGTCTGATTATGTTTAATATGTGAGTATGTGTATTTGTTTATGTTTTTGTTCCGTGGCGACCCTACAAAACATTGCATTGCGCCGAACGTCAGCGTTCCAGGGATGGAATGAAAAAGGAGACGTTCGTTCCGTTTGTCAGGTGCCAATTTTTAATATTGTGTTGTGCATTGTGATGTAAAGGGTTTTTCAATAGGGACGCTACAAAATAAATAAATAAATAGAGTGGCGCGACAGCTCTTGAAGAGCCAAGGCCTAAGTGGCTTACTCTCATCAACAATTCTCTAGGTGCGTGTGAAGAATTGAGGGGACCTACAATTTAACGCCGATTCCGAACGGCAAAGTTGAGAAGCACTTTTTCATGACAGATGATACTCTTGGAAGTTTTGTCAGTTCTTCGCAAGAGGCAGTGCCCGTGAAAGATGAAATAAAAACTTTGGGCCCGAGTAGGATTCGAACCCACGACGTTCTGCTTAGCAGCCAACGCACCTAACCACTAAGCTACGGACACTACAAAAGCTTTCTTAAATATAAATGAAATTCTTTATTCCTGTGGAAGTACAGTTGATGCCATTATGTATGGAACTCGTTTTTTTTTTGCATGGCCACCACGGGCACACTTGCAGAAGTCCAGACGCTGAACCCAATTTTCGACGATTTTCAAGCATAAATCGGCCGATACTGCTGCAATTTCACGTTCGTCAAATTCACGAAATTTTTGGAAATATGTTGACTGTAAGCGAAAATTTGATGGGTTTCCTCCAAAAATGACATATAGAAACGAAACAAGCCATGATCCACAAAAAATTTCAAATATGTTTGCTAATTTTTTTAAAAGTGCGTATGAAGATTCTTTTTCTACAAATAACAGCTCTATAGATCTTACAAATACTTATCAGTTTCCTCACTTGGCTCAGATAAATTTAACAATCTCTGAATCTACAATACAAGACAAAATTCTAAAACTTGACGAAAGCCTTAATCCAGGCCCTGACGGACTGCCTTCATTTATGTTAAAAAAGTGTGCTAAATACCTTTCATACCCATTGTGTGTTCTGTTTAACCAGTCATTTAATTTTTCCCATTTTCCACTCATATGGAAATATGCTTTTCTCAAACCAACTCATAAAAAGGGTCCTAAACATCTTATATGCAACTATCGTCCTATAGCTAAGCTATCTGTTATACCAAAATTGTTTGAATCCATTGTTTGTGATGTTCTTTCCTTTAACTGTTCTTCTGTTTTCTGTGACAATCAACATGGTTTTGTGAAGAAAAAATTGACCGTTACAAATCTACTCGAATTTACAACATATTGTATTGATACTTTCGAAAATAAACAACAAGTTGACTGTGTATTTACGGATTTTAGCAAAGCATTTGACAAACTAAGCCATAAAGTACTTTTAGGGAAATTAGAAAAAATTGGACTAAATGATAAATTAATAACATGGATATCTTCTTACCTTACAAACAGATATTATTGTGTTGCGTTCAAAAATTACTATTCCCATCTGTCTTAAGAAATTCTATGACTTTAATATACGCCGATGACGTGAAAATTTTTCGAAAAATTAATTCCCTAACGGACTGCGAATTGTTACAAGATGACTTACTTCGTCTATGGGAATGGTGCAATACTAATCGTTTATTGTTAAACTTTGACAAGTGTAAAACTATGAGTTTTACACGAAAACACAGTATTCTTGACTATAACTACACGTTAAACTCTTCAAACCTGGAAAAATTGACTCACTTCTCAGACTTAGGTATCATTTTGGATTCAAAACTGTCTTTTTACTGACCATTTTAACCACATTGTGAAAAAAGCTAATAAGACACTAGGCTTTATAAAAAGATTTGGCAGGGATTTTCGAGATCATTATATCCTTAAAACTCTGTATGTATCGTTTGTCAGATCAGTCCTTGAATATGGTTGTGTAGTTTGGGCCCCTTACTACTCGAATCATATCCATAGACTTGAAGGTGTCCAAAGAAGATTCCTTAGATTTATTCTACGTTTTTTCCCATGGTCTCATGATTCAGCTTTGCCTTCCTATTCCCTTAGGCAACAACTTATAGGTCTTCCGTCACTAACTAGTCACCGTAAGTATTTGCAACTCTGCTTCATTGTTGGAATTTTGAATGGATCCATTTCGTCCCCATCAGTATTGTGTCGTTTTTACTTTAACATAAGCCGAAATCACTTAAGAAATCGAGTGCCAATTAGGGCAATCAAACTATGGTTCCAACAGTCCAATTAACCAATTAATAAAAATATATAATGACAATAATTTTCTTTTAAATACTGTTAGTCAAAATATAAAATCTGACAACTTCAAAATACATTTTTACGTTCATTATTTAAATTATTAACTTTGTATTTGATGTTATTACTAGTAATGATTAAAATATTTATGACTATTTAATTGTATTACTTTGTATTATAATACATATATATTTATTATTTTTTTAGATATAAGATTTTCTTAGATATAAGTTTTTTGTTAACCTAGCGTTAGTATTTAACGTAATGAAATAAATAAATAAATAAATAAGATATTCGTACGAAGTTCATAAACCGTCGCTGGCTTGTTGGCATAAACCACATAAACTAACGGCGTTAAATCGCATGAACGAGGCGGCCAATTCACAGGTCCATTTCTGGAGATAATGCGCTCATCGAACTTCGTTCTCAATAATTCGATTGTTTCGATTTGTTTTCGATTCCAAAAATAATCGGTTAGCATTGAGCGGTCAGAGAGAGCATGAGAAGCGTCACATCGAGGATTTTGAGGAATGAAGTTCGGAGGCTTTACCGAAAGGTTAAACAGCTGGCTCAAGGTCATCGAGCTAGAACCGATGCCTGCAAAGATAAACAAGGGAACATCATAGTAGAATCGCAGTCAATGCTGGGGATTTGGAAAGACCACTTCTGTAGATTGTATAACGGCGACGACGAACAAAATACCGCCGTCAGACAGGAGCCTTTCATCGGACACGATGATAGCCAACAATTCCGTGAACCCGACCTAGAAGAAGTGAAAACCGCAATATCACGGCTGAAATCCAACAAGGCCGCTGGAGCAGATGGACTAGCTGCTGAGTTGTTCAAAGCAGCAGGCGACGAGCTAGATAGGAGCATGCACCAAATCATCTGTAAGATACGGTCAGAGGAATGCATGCCCGATGAATGGAACCTCAGCATTGCTTGCCCGATCCTGAAAAAGGGAGATCCTCTAAACTGCGCCAACTATAGAGGAATAAGTCTACTAAATATCGCCTACAAGATCCTCTCTGCCGTAATATGTGAATGGCTGAAGCCTTTCGTCAACAATCTGATTGGTCCTTATCAATATGGCTTCAGGCCAGGAAAGTCAACCATCGACCAAATTTTCACGTTGCGGCAGATCCTGGAAAAGACCTATGAACTCCAAATCGATACCCACCAAATTTTCATTGATTTTAAGGCCGCGTATGACAGCATCTACAGAGACGAACTGTACAAAGCTATGTCTAGTTTTGGCGTCCCTGCCAAGCTCGTTCGCTTGTGCAAAATGACGATGGAGAACTCACGCTGCTCCATCAAGGTTGGCAACGAGCTCGCGGAATCTTTTGACGTCAAAAAGGATTCAGACAAGGCGATGCACTGTCATGCGATTTCTTTAACATCGTTCTTGAGAAGATAGTGCAGAATTTCAACGTCAACATCAGAGGCACTATCTTCCAAAAATCTGTTAAACTTCTCGCGTACGCCGATGATATTGATATAATTGGAAGAACACAGCGTGATGTCAATGGTGCCTTTGTGAGAATTGAGACAGAAGCGGCAAAAATGGGTTTAGTAAATGAGGGAAAAACGAAGTATATGCTTTCTTCGAGAAAGGACACCCAACACCAACGGCTCGGGCAGAACGTCATAATAGACACGTATAACTTCGAGGTACTAGAAGAGTTTTTCTACCTAGGCTCCGCTATAAACACGGGTAATAACACCAGCGCCGAGATCAGACGAAGAATAACTCTTGCTAATCTCTGTTTCTTTGGGCTAAGAAAGCAATTGAGTGGAAAAGCCCTCCCTCGAGCAACTAAGGTAAAACTGTTTATCATCCCAGTCCTGCTGTATGGTGCAGAAGCATGGACCCTGACAAAATCGGATGAAAGTGCCTTAGGCTGTTTCGAGAGGAAAGTTCTTCGGGTCATCTTTGGCCCAGTGTGCATTGAAGGGGAATGGCGAAGAAGATACAACAGCGAACTTTACGGGTTGTACAACGACATGGATCTAGGCAGAAGGCTCAAGGTCCAGAGACTCAGATGGCTCGGTCATTTCGAGCGAATGGACACCAATGCTTCTGCCCTGAAAGCCTTCGACACTATTCCCGAGGGACGTAGGATGAGAGGAAGACTGCGACTCAGGTGGCGCACTCAAGTGGAAGAGGACCTCAATCAACTTGGAGTGCAAAACTGGAGACGACTAGCTAAGGACCGAGCTACCTGGCGGAAACTGTTGATTGAGGCCCAAGTCCACAACGGACTGTAGCGCCACCTTAAGTAAGTAAGTAAGTAGCATTGAGCGGTAGCGATTCCCATTCACAGTAACGTGCCGGTCTTGATCATCACGGAAGAAGTACGACCCAATGACGCCACCAGCATGTTAACCGCACCAAACAGTGATTTTTTCGGGAAGTAAAGATGCCTCGTGAAGCACATGTGGATTGCTGCCTGACCAATAACGCTTACTGACGAAGCCATCCAGCCAGAAATGAGCCTCATCGCTGAAGATGATTTTTCGATGAAAATCCGGATCATTTTCAAGTTGTTGCTCAGCCCAATTCACGAACATACGAGGCTTCTGGTGATCAACGCGGCTTCAGTTCTTGCGTCAATTTGATCTT
Source organism: Sphaerophoria rueppellii (assembly GCA_920937365.1). NCBI lineage: Eukaryota > Metazoa > Arthropoda > Insecta > Diptera > Syrphidae > Sphaerophoria > Sphaerophoria rueppellii. The sequence continues at coordinate 67,114,861 of CAKKXW010000001.1, forward strand.
GTAAGGATGTAGGATAAGAGCTTTGCGCGAAATTCGCCACAACGACGTCACAGAGATGCCCAACGCTTGAGAACGACGTGTGAGAGACTGATTTGGGTCTTCCGTAATTGATGCGCTAGCGGCAGCAATATTCTCGACACTGCGGGCACTTCTTTGTCTCACTGGCACGGGAACATTTTATACTGAGCCTGTGGATTCAAATTTTTCCACTAGACGCTCAATTGTTCATCTGGCAGGACGATTATGACAACCATAAATTGTACGTAGCGCTCTTATAGTGATGACCACTGACTCCGAATTTCGGTAGTAAATTTTAATAATTTCGACTCGTTGTTGAATTGTATACCTTTTCATGAAATGGCAAACCTTACTGAAGACAAAAATCAAGAGAGCGGGAAAAAATATGGCGTCGTTTGCTGTCCCTATTGGTCTACTTGTGTAGCGTCCCTATTAAAAAACCCTTTATACATGTTTTGTCTGGGTGTGTTTTCAAGTCCTTATGTCCTTTGCGTGAAAAATACCCAAGGAAACACCCTTCATGTCTTCAAGTTCATAAAGGCTGTTTCCACGATTACCTCTCACTCTGGCCTTAACAAACTTTGGGCAAAGCTTTGCATTCAGGCGCTTGAAAGCATCGCTTTGTACAAAGTTACGTTTAAACACAATATCACCTACTTGGAATTGCACGTCCTTACTTCTCAAATTATATGTTCGTTCGTACACTTTATGAGCACGATCCAATGAGTCTTTCAGGCGGCTGTGGATCATGTTCATCTTTGACGATTTCGGTACCACATCAAATTCGGGGTTATTTATGGAATGCAAATTCCTCAGTAATTGGTAGTCGGAACCGTGTTCTATTTTTGACTGTCCAAATAGTGCTTCATATGGAGACATGTCTATGGCAGAGTGAAAAGTTGTCTATCCCAGTGCCTTTGATCTTTCCCTAAGTAGGATCGAATAGCACTGAGTATAGACCGATTAACTCTCTCACTTGCGTTCGCCTGTGGTGAATACACTGCTGTTTTAACATGAGTGACTCCGTATGAATCCAAAAACTTGGAAAAGTCCTTGCTGACAAATTGTTTGCCATTGTCAGACAACAACGATTCCGGAACACCGAAAACCGAGAAAATTTCTTCCTCCAGAAATCGCACCGCATTCTCAGTGGTAGCCTGTCGAAGCGGATGAACATGAACGAATTTTGTCAGTTGATCCAAGCAGACAATAATGTGAGTGTGTCCCTTCGTTGATCTAGGATAAGGTCCCAAAAAGTCGATAAAAATGTGTTGGTACGGCCTTTCCACTTCATACGCCTTTCCCATTTTCGGCCTTAAGACCGTATTAGGAGCTTTCGAGACCTTGCACACGTCACAATTCGATACAATAAAATTTACTTCAGCCGCCATATTTGGCCAGTAAAATCTATTTCGAAGACGATACAAGGTCTTAGCAATACCACCATGCGCAGCCTTAGGAGGTTGATGTGCGAGAAGAATCAAGGATTTAGTTAACATTGATGGAACCCAAAGCTTCCACACCATGTCGTCTTCAACTGGGTTGCCGGTACAGTGTTTGACTTTTTTGTACACAAACCCATCAGAGATTTGAAGATCAGGAAGCTGACCTTCGTTTTCTTTGATTGTCTCGACTAACTTCATATATTCCTCTGATTTAAAGCTTAAATCATTCAGGTCAATATGAAGGACATCATGTGGATTCTCTAACAAAGGAACATTTTCAAGGGCGTCAACAGCGTATACTCGCGATAATGCGTCAGGAACAACGTGTTGAGATCCTTTTCGATGTTCAATGTCAAAATCGAAGCCTTGAAGCTTCAAACTCCATCGTGCCAACCTACCATGAAGGTCCTTCTGGTTCATCAACCACTTCAAGCTAGCATGATCGGTTACTATTTTAAAAGTATGTCCTTCTACGTAAGGTCGAAATTTCTTAACTCCCAAAACCGCAGCCAAACATTCCTGTTCAGTCACAGAAAAATTTCGTTGAGATTTTGTGAGTTTATGGGAGTAGTAGTAAATAGGGCGTTCCACACCTTCATCGTCCTCCTGGCAAAGCACACAACCAACACCGGTACTTGAGGCGTCACAAAGGATCTTGAATGGTTTAGTGTAATCGGATGTCTGTAGAATTGGAGCAGTAGCAAGTGCCTCTTTAAGCTGGTTAACTGCAACAAGTGCATCTTTACCAAACTCAAATTTAACACCTTTCTTCAAGGTATTCGTGATTGGTGCCGCAAGTCCTGAATAATTATTCACAAATCTACGGTACCAACCAGAAAGCCGAAGAAATCGCCTTACCTGACGAACGCTTGTAGGAACTGGAAACTCCGTGATCGCCGAAATCTTTTCTGAGTTGGTCTTCAAACATCCCTCACCCACAACATACCCAAGATAATCCAACTCTTTGAAACAAAACTTTGACTTTTCTAAATTAATAGTAAGCCCCGCTTGTTTCAGTCACGCAGCAACTATCTTGAGCATCTTTATATGCTCTTCGATAGTAGGGGTGGCAATTTACAAGTCATCAACGTAAGGAAAAACATTTTTTCTATACTGATGCGGTATGACCTTGTCAATTAATTTACACATGCGCTGTGAAGCGTTGCATAAACCAAATGGCATAACAGTAAATTGGAGAAGAGGCAGTCCCGGAAGAGTAAAAGCAGTCTTTTCCTTTGAATTTTCATCATTTTCTAATTTTTGTTCAATTTTCTGCAACACGATATCACATTGTTGTTGTGCATTTGAAACAACCAATTCACAGATTCTATCATTGAGGTCAGAAAAATCGTTTTCTGTACGTGATTAAACATACAGTGTTGAAGTTTTCTGTGGCATTTCAAAAGTTAAATCAATAAAGTCACCTTTCTTTTAGGGTTTATATTGGGATACGGCATTACGTCACTAAATAGCGAGAAAAGAATCTTTGCATGGAATCGAACTTGAGTTGGTGGTTGAGAAAATATGCGTTTTTTATTCGCAGCGACCTTTCGAGAACAGGATGGAAATTCGTCATTAAAGAGCTTTGAAGAAGCTTGTTTTTCCTGGTTAAACATTTTGAAATATGTAATGTTTAAATAAGGTGTTAGCAGTAATTATATACGTTCAAAAGATAACAAAAAAAAAAAAAAATGTGCACGACTGGGTCGTACGAACTTGCTCCTGCATGCTAAAACTAAATATTTATGATTACTTTTATGTTCCATAAATTTCAAAAAGTAGTGTTAAAATAAGAGATATACTTTAAGCAATTCTGATTACGCTCTTACTTACACTTAACTCACAAAAAAAACTCAATATAAAGTAATTAAAATTTGAAAATGTATCTCGTAAATACATTTAATTCCAAAAATTTAAATGCCAAAGAAATTCAAACCTTATTTTTGTTTTATTGGATTTTTTTTTTTGGAAATCGTCGGAGCCGTTTTTTTTTTTTCAAATTAATTTTTAATATATAAAATTTTTCAAAAATGTCTTAAAATTAATTTGGGTATGCAGCTTTCAAAACCATGTAAATATACATATTATACTTCACTTTGGATTTTTAAAAGTGATCCGTTTTTGAGATACAGAATTTTGAAAAAAAAAGTTAAAAACATTTTTTTAAAATCCAAAAAAAAATTTTAATTTTTTTTGAATACAAAATATTATTTGAACAATATATACGTACTTTTGAAAAAAAAACTTACGCTGATCGGACTTTCATTTTTCGAGAAAATCTAATAGCAAAAAAACGGTTCTATAGGGCCTCGGCCACGCTGTAAGCGGCTGAGCGGCTAAGCGGCTGAGCGGCTAGTGGCTGAGCGGCAGCTCTAAGCGACATATGGCCAGGCACCGAGTGACTGCTTTTGAGCCATTAGTAGTTAAAATGCCGTTGTCAAGAACAGTTCGCCATATTTTACTATCGGAAAATCGTTTGTTTGTGTACAAGTTACTTAAACGTATACAAAAAAGAAGAGGATTTGGTGTTCATCCGATCAACAAATTAAGATCGAAGTTTGGAGAATTATTTAATCATTTATTTTTGAATCTACCTAAATTTCCAGATAGATTCTGGCAATATCTACGTATGTCTATCGAATCTTTTGATTTGCTGCTTGAAAAAGTGCGTCCTTTGGCGATCTTTACTTCTTGCTGCTCAGAACAATTAAAACAGGTTTGGTTGCTGAGCGGCGCCACTTAGCCGCTCAGATTTTTGTTTCGCCGCTCGCTCATTGCGTGGCCGCTTCTATGTGTTTCCATATGTTTTATTTTTTTTCCGCTCAGCCGCTCAGCCGCTTACTGCGTGGCCGGGGCCTGGGAGGTACCGTTTTGGAGCAATACAAAATTTGTTTTTTTACATAAAATACATGAGTGTTTAAAAAAATAAAACTCGAGGAAGTTTAAAAAAATCGTAGGAGCCGTTTTGGAGAAAAAAAGTTTTGATTTTTGGCCAAAAAAATCGTATGGTGGCTACCCTAAATTTTGATCTTAAAACAAAAATAAAAAAATTGGGATATGAGTCAATCGGACCAATAGTTAAGGCTGTAGATGCCTGTAAACTTCCCGACAGACAGACAGACGGAATCGAGGGACCCACTTTTTTCGACTTCTCTATCATCGTAATGTCATATCTCATCCTCATCTCAAATTTTTTTTTTTTACGAATTCAATACTTGCCATATATTCTATATGTTGCAATTATAAATCTTAAAAGGATTTATTGACAATTCATGAAAACGTAGGGGAGTGACAAATGGCTTTTCTAGAACGAGATCCCAGACTCAGTGAGATCCGTTTGTGTACCAAAAGGAGTTTCAGCTCATCAGACTTTGATCCTGCTCAGACACAACCTATAGTGTTTGCATAAGCAAATGCCGCAACAAACAGTTAGACATTGTATTTTTCTAACCCAGACAGAAGATATAAAGCTTTCGCCATAAGGATATCTAAACAAGGATCAAGTTTGTTAAAGAATTTGCAAGCATGTGTCCACCGCAACTGACAAAGAGATGTTAAAACATCCTCTTCCGGACAATAAAACCAATAGCTTGCAAGAACTTCAACGGTGTCGAGAAATTCAAAAGCAATTTGATCCAAACAAATTCGAATCAAAGACATTTAAAATTCTCTGTCCGCCAACAAAACTTAAAAATTCGAAATCAAAGCAGCAGACAACAGAATCTGACACACATTTTTTTTTTTTTTATAATTTGCACCCACTCAAGGGATTTTTATACCCTTTTTATACCAGAGACACAGTGAGTGCATTAGGAAGAAGAGAAGGGGTTGAAAAGGAGGTATCGGTGTACATTGGTCTTAAATTCTTGAACATTGTAATGACTTGGAAAGACAGAACAGAATAGAACAGAGTTCTACATTCGCGTAGCACGGCTAAAAAATGATTCTCTATACTTAAGAGTACGTCCGAAGTTGGGCTCGAGGGTAAACTGATGAGCATTCCTAGAAGCGCGAGTATTACGGGCGAATTGTTTGAGGGGAGGAATGCAACTGGCTATTTCACTAGAGCAATTACCGTGATAGTAGCGATAGAACAAGGAGAGACACGCTACGTTACGGCGGTGGGCCAAAGGAGTGAATGCGTCAGTGATCTCTCTATCACCAATCATTCTTACAGCTGTTTTTTGTATTCCATCCAAGAGGCTTAAGTAAGTAGCTGGAGCACCAGCCCAAAGGTGGGGATTGTACTCAAGCTTCAGACGGGGAGAAAAATTTCTTGCACCGTCTTAAGAATCCCAAACATCTTGCGGCATTTTTGGCGACATCGCGTATGTGCTCGGACCACAAGAGGTGATCATTGATGCACATACCGAGAATCTCGAGATGTTCGGTCTCATTGATGCAAGTGCCACTCAAGGACAGTGGCAAGGGGGGTATATCTCGTTTCAACGATACAAGACAGCTGAATAATTATAGACGAAACTTGGATGATTGTTTGATAGTTTTTTTTTTTTTTGATAGTTTTTATTTGTTTTAAACAATTAATTAGTAATGTAGAACAATTACAACATTCCAATTGCAATCGAAAATATTTTATATAAATTGATAAAAAAACTGCTTGATTAGGTTTAAGTTATAATAATTATGGTCGCTAAGTACAATATTTAAATTTGATGTGGACTGTCCAGAGTTTGCACAAAGACTGAATAAATGCAAGAATGCATGCAAGAATACAAGCCAGACGAAAACCGAAACCGAAACGTTATGTTTTAAGAAGCGAAGTTAGACACGATTCTACATAGCCATACCATATTTTTGGTACAGTTCGAACCCAAAGTAAGGAAGTTTATACACGAGAGTTAGGAGGCTTACACACAAGAGTTTGGGAAATTTACACATGAGAGTTTTTAGTTTAAACATTCCGGCCGCCTTGCATTCTCGCATGCAAAAAAAAGGTTTAAAATTGTTAGATTTAAATTTTAATGAACATTATTAGCAACGATAATTTAATATAATGTTTATAAACAAAATGAAATTAATTTTGTTGATTTTTTTTTTTTTCAAATATATTACAGAGGATTATGAATTTTAAATTTAAGGAACAAAAAGGATACATTATAAATATATTTCAGTGCAGTTCACAGATATCTATATTTTGTATGCAGTATGCTTTATATGTAATACCGACGTAAATTCAGGATTAAATATTAATAGAGGTTAAAGGTTTAAATTTGATTCATATCAATCTGAGAGCAAAACACACAACTTGATGACAGAACGGGTTACAACCCCTTTTTGGGTTTTAACGTCGACAACACGTACTCTGTTGTCAGGACCACGGTAAACCTTTAAGACTCTACCAAGCCGCCACTCGTTTGGTGGAAGTTGTTCGTTTCTCAAAACAACAAGATCGCCTACTTCCATATCCCTTTGAGGATATTTCCATTTGTAACGCTTGATGAGTTCTTTCAGATACTCCTCTTTCCAACGGGAACTAAATTGATGATGAATTATTTTTAGAGTGTTCCATCTTCTTATAAGACTTATGTCCTTTTGAGACTCGCAGGTTCTGGTGTACTGAGTAAGGGGCCACCTCTAAGAAAATGCCCTGGAGTTAAAGGAACGAGATCGTCTGGACTATCAGACATTCGGGTTAACGGGCGAGAATTGAGACAAGACTCGATCCTTGCCAAAAGAGTTGCAAACTCTTCGAAAGTATACTTGGAGTTTCCGGCTACTTTTTTAAAGTGAATTTTGAAACTTTTCACACCTGCCTCCCACAAACCACCCATATGGGGGGATCCAGGAGGAATAAATTTCCAAACGATTTGAGAGAAATTAGGTGATGACTCAACAGGATAACTCTGTATAGCCTTTTGAAAGTCTGAAATTAACACCTTGGAGGCACCAACAAAGTTTGTACCGTTATCGGTATATATTTTGGCTGGAAGACCTCTACGTGATACAAAACGAGTTAAAGCAGCTAAAAAGGCTGGAGTGGACAAATCGCTTACGGCCTCCAAATGAATCGCCTTCGTGGCGAAACAGACAAAAAGACAAGCATAGCCCTTTTCCAATCGGCAACTTTTTCCGTAGTAATTTCGAATTGTGAAGGGGCCAGCAAAATCTATGCCTGTATTTGTAAAAGGCAAACTTAAAACAGTTCGTTCGACAGGCAAAGATCCCATTAATTGAGTCTGGACGGATTTTTTGTACAAAATACAAGGCTTACAGTTCCGTATATGACTTTTAATCAAATTTTTCAACTTGGGTATCCAATATTCGGTTCGCACTATACGGGTCATTAACTGGATTTCGCCGTGCAAAGATAATTGATGTATGTAAGATATTAAGATCCGAGATAAATATGATTTATAAGGAAGTAATATTGGAAATTTTTCATCATACGATAAAGTAGAGGACGCAAGCCTACCATGGGAACGAATAATTTGATTGAGATCAAGAAAAGGACTAAGTGAGAGAAGATTACTTCGCGGTTTCAGTTTTACTCCTTGAGCTAAAGCCTGAAATTCTTCGAAAAAGTATTGTTTTTGAGTTAAGTGGATGATTTTTATCTTGGTCGATTTGATTTCTTCGTGGAGGAGAAGTTTGGACTTAAATTCAGCCCTAATTGGTTGTTTTCGGGCTGCTGGGCAAAAACGAAACACGTAGCTCATGACTCGTAGAGCTTTGTGCCAGGAAGAAAAACGCACAAGAATTCACTTTCAAATTCATCCGATCGTATAGCGATGTTTGTATGACTTCGGATAGGTTTGTATTCTGGAATTGATTCATCAGGAGGATTTGTAACAGTATAAAATTTTCTTTAACTTTTCCATCCTGTAGGTACAGATCCTACACGAAAAACCTTGGATGGAAAAGTGTCCAGTTGGCAGCGACCAGACCAGACATGCTTTATTTTAGCTGAGCTGGTCGGATGTGGGAGTGGGTTCTTGGCCCGCCAGACTGGACTACCGTAATTTTACATCATGCCTGTTTCAAAATTATTTAAAAAGATCACAATTTACACAAAGAAAGAAAAACTAAACAAACTAGGACAGCAAAATAATGTGACAAGGACCGACAAAATACGAACATTAAAAGTATGCTACGTTACGTTGATTAAAAGAATCGAAATATGTTTCAAAATGAACCAAAAATTTCTGGACTGATTAGCTTACCAGTCCTTTTGATACACGGGTGCCTTAGGTGTTAGCGGCACCCTTGAGCAACCCGCCCCATTGCCAATCTCAGCCTCACCTGTGGAAACTCACCTGTCCGTGACTCTCATGGTTCATTTATCATTTGGCACCCCCCTGAAATGTATTTAAAACTTACTCATACTCATACTTGAAATGACAACAATCAGTTTCATATCATTATTTATATGTATGTATTTGTTTGCGTGATTTCAAAAAAAGCTTTCTTATATCTAGTTAAAAATGATTAGTAATAAAATAAGTAAATATGTAGGTATTAGAGATATAAAAAAAAAATAAATAAGGACATGAGTTAAATGCGGTATAAAACAAACTAATAACTAGGTCAAACAAAATTCCATGCAAACTAAAAAGTGTGTCAAGATCAAGTGTCAATGCCCTCGGGTTATAATTTTATGACAAAAGAATAAAACGTTCAAAACAAACAAAACAAAACAAAAACTAACACATTCACATACCTCTTTTTTTTCTGCATCCCCACTTGTGCGCACACGTAGAAGATTCAGTTTAACCTGTGAATGTAAATCATAAACAGTGGACAGACAATAACAAAACAACCCGAGAGCACAGATTAGTTTAAAAGGGAGATGGGAAACCGAGCTGTCAAAATGACAATGCCTACAAGCTGCGGTCAACGTTTACTGCAAGAGTATGCGTGTTTTTACCAATACTATCTCAGCAAAGTAAGGCACCCCATCTGGGGAAAAAATTAACCGGTAAATTTGAAATTTTGTAGTTTTAACGTACGAAAGGTGAGTAAAAGTGAGCAGAAGTGGGATATGTTCAGAAAGATAGCAACAAAAAAAAAAAATTGCGTAGAAGCAGTAACTGGCATCAAATGTATCCAGCAGTTGAATTTCCGACATCAAAATTGAACATAAATGAAAATAAAGAAAAAGCTTCAGTCCAATAAAGGGCCGGTAATAGGAATTAGAAAAATGTATCATTAAATATGGGAATGGTGGAAAAATATAACATTTTTTATTTTTTGTCATCAGAAAAATATCTGATGTGTTGGAAGAAAAATAAATAAATGAAAGCAAGGCTGTGAAAGTGGCAGTTCTTCAATCCATCGATTCACCAAAGAGGAATAATTTTGGCAGTTAAATTTGAATTTAGAACTTAAAACTAAGAATTATAGAACGTTTAGTATAATACTACGTTTTTCCACCCTAAATTTAAGAAATGTCGAGATATGTTCTTAATCTACTTCACTCAATCTCGTGATGAGCGTCAGTTGAATATTAGCATATTCTAACACTAAATACTCTTAACATTAACACGGAAAAAAATATGTATTCGGTCTAAAGTTTCAGAACGCATCCGGAATCATAAGTTCTAGTATTTCCGTGGTGAGGTTAAGAAAAACGTGTTTGACAATTTCAAAGATAAAATTATACAATAGGGTGGTAATTAAAAATGTGAAAAAAGTGTTGATTGATGAATTGAAAGCTTTAACTTGAACACAAAATATATACATATATATGCAGTTATATTTCCGGAAGGTACGTTTTAGGGGTAGTTAATTAAGTAGTATGATAAATTCATGATAGTATTTCAATGATCCACCTTTTTATTTTTTTTTTTATGCGATGATAGTTATGTAAGATTTTAGAACACTTTCCATTGGGGTAATTTGAGCACTTATTATTATTTTTTTTTTTTTGATTTTGTTGTGGCGGAGGAATTTAAAAGCTTTGAGACCACAGAAAATTCGTTTTATTAAGGCACTTGGGGTGGTGGGGGATAGAGTTCAGCACAACAAAGAAGCTATGTTAGTAGCAATCACATTGGAAAACGTCTTCAGGGAGTTCGATGCTTATTGGCTTCCCTGGATAAATTTCGCTATGGAATCGGATAGATTTAACACAGTTGAGCCTTAACCACCATCACGAATATTTTTACGTGTTGACGAAACACCCACGTAGTCCATTTTCATCAAAAATTTGTTTTTTTTTTTGGTCTGTATGTGAACCACACTTAAATCGGGAGACACAAAAACGACCACAAAACAAAAAAAAACTTCTTTTACCGACTTTAAAAGTTTAAACGTTTCGGAAACTTAAATGTACGCCTAGAAATTTTATCTTCTTTTGCCAACTTCTTTATTCTTCTCCGTTCAAAAATGTCTTCCCCAATAATTTTCAGTAAAAGAAACATTTTTCTTCCCTGTTATTTTGTTACCTAGGTAACGAGCAAAAATATCTCAGAGACTTTTGATTGTTTTTTAATTATTTAATGCTAAGTGTAAAAATGTAGAGTGGGTTAATGTGAAATATGTATGTCTGATTATGTTTAATGTAAGTATGTGTATTGGTGTATGCTTTTGTTCCGTGGCGACCCTACAAAACATTGCATTCCGCCGAACGCCAGCGTTCCAGGGATTGAATGGAAAAGGAGCCGTTTGTTCCGTTTGTCGGGTGTCAATTTTCAACGTCGTGTTGTGCATTGTGATGTGTACATGTGTTGTCCAAGTGTGTCTTAGAGTCCTTATGTCCTTGGCGTGAAAAATACCCAAGGAAACACCCTTCATGTCTTCAAGTTCATAAAGGCTGTTTCCGTGACTACTCCTCACTCTGGCCTTAACAAACTTTGGGCAAAGCTTTGCATTCAGGCGCTTGAAAGCATCGCTATGTACAAAGTTACGTTTAAACACAATATCGCCTACTTGGAATTGCACGTCCTAACTTCTCAAATTATATTTTCGTTCGTATACTTTATGAGCACGATCCAATGAGTCTTTCAGGCGGCTATGGATCGTGTTCATCTTTGACGACTTCGGCACCACATCAAATTCGGGATTATTTATGGAATGCAAATTCCTCAGTAATTGGTAGTCGGAACCGTGTTCTATTTTTGACTGTCCAAATAGTGCTTCATATGGAGACATGTCTATGGCAGAGTGAACCGTCGTCCGGAGAGCAGAAGCGATAGAGCTAAGTTGTCTATCCCAGTGCCTTTGATCTTTCCCTAAGTAGGATCGAATAGCACTGAGTATAGACCGATTAACTCTCTCACTTGCGTTCGCCTGTGGTGAATACACTGCTGTTTTAACATGAGTGACTCCGTATGAATCCAAAAACTTGGAAAAGTCCTTGCTGACAAATTGCTTGCCATTGTCAGACAACAATGATTCCGGAACACCGAAAACCGAGAAAATTTCTTCCTCCAGAAAACGCACCGCATTCTCAGTGGTAGCCTGTCGAAGCGGATGAACATGAACGAATTTTGTCAGTTGATCCAAGCAGACAATTATGTGAGTGTTTCCTTTCGTTGATCTTGGATAAAGTCCCAAAAAGTCGATAAAAATGTGTTGGTACGGCCTTTCCACTTCATACGCCTTTCCCATTTTCGGCCTTAAGATCGTATTAGGAGTTTTAGAGATCTTGCACACGTCACAATTCAATACAATAAAATTTACTTCAGCCGCCATATTTGGCCAGTAAAATCTATTTCGAAGACGATACAAGGTCTGAGCAATACCACCATGCGAAGCCTTAGGAGGCTGATGTGCGAGAAGAATCAAGATTTAGTTAACATTGATGTTACGCAAAGCTTTCACACCATTTCGTCTTCAACTGGGTTGCCGATAGAGTGTTTGACTTTTTTGTACACAAACCAATCACAGATTTGAAGATCAGGAAGCTGACCTTCGTTTTCTTTGATTGTCTCGACTAACTTCATATATTCCACTGATTTAAAGCTTAAATTATTCAGGTCAATATGAAGGACATCATGTGGACTCTCTAACAAAAGAACATTTTCATGGGCGTCAACAGCGTATACTCGCTATAATGCGTCAGGAACAACGTGTTGAGATCCTTTTCGATTCTCAATGTCGAAACCGAAGCCTTGAAGCTTCAAACTCCATCGTGCGAACCATGAAGGTCCTTCTCGGTTACTATTTTAAAAGTATGTCCTTCTACGTAAGGTCGAAATTTCTTAACTCCCAAAACCACAGCCAAACATTCCTGTTCAGTTACAGAAAAATTTCGTTGAGATTTCGGAGTTTATGGGAATAGTAGTAAATAGGGCGTTCCACACCTTTATTGTCTTCCTGGCAAAGCACACAACCAACACCGGTACTTGAGGCGTCACAAAGGATATTGAATGGTTTAGTATAATCGGGTGTCTGTAGAATTAGAGCAGTAGCAAGTGCCTCTTTAAGCTGGTTAACTGCAACAAGTGCATCTTTACCAAACTCAAATTTAACACCTTTCTTCAAGGTATTCGTGATTGGTGCCACAAGTCCTGAATAATTATTCACAAATCTACGGTACCAACCAGAAAGCCGAAGAAATCGCCTTACCTGACGAACGCTTGTAGGAACTGGAAACTCCGTGATCGCCGAATTCATTTCTGAGTTGGTCTTCAAACATCCCTCACCCACAACATACCTGTAGAAATGTGTCCGAACAGTATTGCCAGATACAAATATTTATGTACATCATTCTTAAACCTCATAAGTGTTGCCAGATATTCTGACAGAATACAACAATACCCAAGATAATCCAACTCTTTGAAACAAAACTTTGACTTTTCTAAATTAATAGTAAGTCCCGCTTGTTTCAGACGCGCAGCAACTATCTTGAGCATCCTTATATGCTCTTCGAAAGTAGGGGTGGCAATTAACAAGTCATCAACGTAAGGAAAAACATTTTCTCTATGATGCGGTAAACCAGCGAGGTTTATAAAAATATAAATATAATTCCGCATGACGTCATCGTTCTCACTGAATCGTGGTTAAACTCATCTTTTAATGACACTGAATTATTTGACAACACCTATCAAGTTTTTCGACGTGATCACCACCAATTCAATGATTCAGCTAACGTTGGTGGTGGTTTATTGATTGCAGTAAGAACATCTCTCATATGTTCACTTGTTGATGATTTTTTGCAATCTTCGCTAGAAATAGTCTGCGTAAAAATACAAATGCCATCTGGTTTCGTCTATGTGGTTGCATGCTATATTCCACCTGGTTCTTCTAACGAAATTTATGAAAATTTGATCAATTCGCTAGAAACTATTTTTGAAATAATTGAGCCAACTGATGAGATTATTATTATTGGTGACTTTAATCTTCCCAACTTGGTATGGTCCCGATCAACTAACGACGACGTATACTTGCCTACTAATGCTTCGAGTACAAACGAATTCTGCTTAATAGATGGAATGGCATCTTTTGGATTAAATCAGCTTAATGGTGTTAAAAACGAAAATGGAAGAATATTGGATCTTGTCTACTTCTCAGACGTTATGAATACTGATGCTGCCATTATCCCATGTGATTTAAAGCTCGTTCACGAAGATCGTCACCATCCTGCCCTCACTATTTCTTTAAACTTAAGTATATGCAACGTTTTAAACTTATATAAACATCATATCGAGTTTGACTTTAAAAAATGTAACTTTTCTCAACTATTTAATTTACTTCTCGAAATTAACTGGGATTCAATATTTTCAAAACTGAGTTTAGATGAAATGTTATTACGATTTTATGAAATCTTATTTGATTGTTTTCTAGATACTATCCCACTTTGCAAATTGAAATCATTAAACAGTTATCCGCGCCATGGTTTGATTCGCATTTAAAAACATTAAAAAATAAAAGAAATAAGACCTGGTTGAAATTCAATCTTTCGATGAATGATGAGACGTTTCGAGTCTATCAAGAGCTGCAAACAGACTTTGTGACCTATTCAAACTGTTTGTATTTTGATGTTATTTCGAACACTGAATGTGACCTTAAAACGAACCCCCATATATTTTGGCGATATGTTAACAGTAAACGTAAATTTGACGGCTATCCAGCATGTATGACCTTTCAAAATTCTTCTAGCAATCTTCCAGAGACAATTTCTAACATGTTTGCAGATTATTTTAAGACTGCTTTTGAAGATTTCTCTCCTGCAAACACTTGTTCTCTTATCACTCCTAACACACATGAATACAGTCATCTTTCATCAATTAATTTTTCAATTTCTGAGACTTCTCTACGTGACAATATTTTAAAGCTAAATGTATGTTTTAGTCCTGGTCCTGATGGTATTCCATCGTTTATGTTGAAAAAATGTGTATCCCATATTTCTTATCCGATGTTTCTTCTTTTCAATGAATCTCTGAAATGTTTTTAGTTCCCAGATCTTTGGAAATATTCATACTTAACGCCGGTCCATAAAAAAGTTTCCAAAAATTTAGTTACTAATTATCGTCCTATAGCAAAACTGTCCGCTATTCCGAAGTTGTTTGAATCCCTTATTTGTGATATAGTTTCTTTTAATTGTTCTTCCGTTATATGTGAAAACCAACATGGATTTACTAAACAAAAATCTACAACAACTAATTTGCTACAATTTTCTACTTTTTGTTTGGATGCATTTAAAAAACACTCTCAAGTCGATTGCATTTATACATACTTTAGCAAAGCTTTTGACAAATTAAATCACGAGATTCTTCTCAATAAATTGAGTAGAATTGGACTTAACGACCGTTTTGTTATGTGGATTTCGTCATACCTTAAAGATAGATATTATAGTGTCATGTTCCGATGTAACCCTTCATGTCAATTTAAAGTCAATTCTGGTGTACCCCAAGGTAGTCATCTTGGCCCATTGCTGTTTGTTTTATTTATTAATGATTTGCCTTCTGTTTTAAACAATTCTTTATCGCTTATTTATGCAGATGACTTAAAAATATTTCGAATTATTAACTCGATCAATGACTGTGACGTTCTACAAGAGGACCTAAATAAGTTTTGGGAATGGTGCAAGAATAATCGTTTGATTTTAAATATTGACAAATGTAAAACAATGTGTTTTACACGCAAACGTAATATAATAAACTATGACTATGTGTTGAATTCGTCATCCTTGTGTAGGGTATCTAACTTTTCTGACCTTGGTGTTGTACTTGACTCAAAATTAATGTTTACTGATCACTATAATTTTGTAATAAAAAAAGCTAACAAAGTACTTGGTTTCGTCAAAAGATTTTCACGTGAGTTCCGTGATCCATATGTCATCAAAATTCTTTATGTTTCTTTTGTCAGGCCAATTCTCGAATACGGTTGCGTTGTATGGGCACCATACTACTCTATTCATATAAATAGAATAGAAAGTATTCAACGTAGATTTTTAAGATTTTGCCTACGTTTTTTCCCCTGGCCTGATAGACTTCATTTACCTCCATATACTCAAAGGCTTCCCTTAATAAATCTCCCATCTCTTTCTGGTCACAGAGAGTATTTACAGTTCTGCTTTATAATAGGAGTAATGAATGGAACTATTTCATGTCCAAATATTCTTTATAGATTGAATTTCAACTTGAGTCAGGCCACCTTAAGAAGAAATGTACCTATTCGAACTATTTTTAGTAGATCTAACTATTTATTTTTTTTTGTTATAAGTAGTTAAACAATGTTAGTTTTAAGTTTAGTTTTAGTAATCATTGTAATCTAAGCGTTAGTATACGTTAAGTATAAATAAACATGACCTTGTCAATTAATTTACACATGCGGCAGTCCCGGAAGAGTAAAAGCAGTCTTTTCCTTTGAATTTTCATCGAACGGTATTTGCCAAAAGGTATCTTTCAAATCCACACTCGAAAGGAAATGTGACTTTGAAAGCCGACTTAGCAAGCCTTCTATATTTGGAACCGGACCTGCATATTTCTTTGTAACGGAATTTACCTTCCTAAAGTCTAGACAGAGTCTGTGTTTGCCGTTTGACTTCTTGACTAAAACCACAGGAGAGCTCAAAGCACTTTCTTTTTGCTTTTGCTTTCTTCAATTACGCCCAACTGAAACATGCAGTCTACCTCCTCATAAAGAAGCTTTTGTACCGCCGGAGAAACAGGATAGTTAATGGGAACTGCGTCACCAGTGTCAATGTTTTGACTCTCAAAATTTGTCCGCCCTAGGCCATGTACCGCATAAGATGGAAACAATGTTTTAGCTTCCTCTAACATTACTAACTGCTCCGATGTCAATTGATGAGCATTTGGGTTCATTTGAATGGTTTTGGTAGTCTGAAGATTTAACTCAGAAATTATTTGAGGAGCAACGTTAAATAGCTTCCAAAAATCGACCCCCAGGTAAAGTTTTTGCTCTAATGTTGGAACTACAAAGAAACACATCGGCCTTTCCAACCCTTTATATTCCACACTTACAGTTGCAGAGCCAATAATGTCTTGTCTCTGTCCACTCGCCGTACTGACCGCCAGTGAGAGCTTTTTATAAGGAATTCCGTTTTCCCGAAGGAACTCCACAGCATCTAACCCGAGACAACTTATTGATGCTCCTGAGTCGAGAAGACCAAGGACATTTTTGTTGCAAATCTTTACGTTTGCATAAGGTCTTGGATCGTCATTGTTCAACAAAGTTGTAGACGATATAGCTCTGTACATTGTTTTCTTATCTGCAAAGCGTTGTCTTAGCTTAGCAACTTTGCAACTTGTAAAGTGTTGGCTGAATCGGAGTCGAAAATGCGAGCGCGTACTTGTTCGTAATTCAAAAGTCTTTCGTGTAGTGTGGGTCGCGTGGAGTTGTTGTTCTGTTTAGATGTATGTCGGTGTAATACGTGTACTGGTGTCATGTTGAGGTTGTCTCTGTGATATTTGTATGTGTCCGTTTCTTGATACATCCGGTTATAGTTTTGAACTATCAGTGATTACTGTCGTCTGAATGGGTTGCCCGGTCTCTTTACTTGACAGCAATATTCTCCGGGATTTGAATTGTCCCTTCTCACGTTTCCCGAACAGGGACAAAAAGGAGTGGTTACGTCTGGACTTTCATATTTAAAGCAAAACAGTGATTGCTTGGAACTTTGGCATTCTCTAAATGTGTGACCAATAGCCCTGCAGTTCCAGCATTCTACTGTTTTTCCAACTTCCCCCGGTCCTGAAAACTTGACCGCTTCGTCAAAATTTTCCAAATCGAGTTCGTTTATCGTTCTGTGTATATGTGGCTGATTAGTTGTCGTTTGTCTTTGTCTTATATGTTGCGAGTTGTACTTTTCGATGTTTCTGCAAGTATATACCATTTCTGGTAAACTTGCTGTATTGAAAGTTAAAAGCTTACTTCCGATTTCAGGACGTACATTCGGCGAATGAGGAAAACTAGTTTTTTGGAATTCCTAGGCGTTCTAAGCTTCGAGTTCCGCTTAAGAATATCAGAGTAGAACTTGTCAAATGGCTCATTCCAACTCTGTCTCCTATCGTCCAGTTTCCTACCTAGTTCATCCTCAGTCTCAAGTGTCCAAAAATGGTCTGTTAACGCGATCCAAAATTCATTCCAAAGTTGTCCCGGATGTGTCTTCAAATGTACCCAGTACCAAACGGTCAGCACCGTCAGCGAAATGATGAAAATTGTTGTGGATTTCTTCCCGCTCCACCCCATACGATTGTTGAAGGTGTCCTAAACGAAACAAAAAGTCATCGATTGTCATGTTTATGTTTTCGTATTTGAGACCCCATTTGTGGAAGTCATGTGTTTGTTTGTTGTGTCTAGCTGTATGGCGTTGTCTGTGTATAAAGTGTTGATCTTGATTGTGATTGAATGGTATATATTTTTGTTCCTCCAAATGTATATTGAGTGCATGTGAGAATCGTTGATTATTGTTTGTTTGGTCTGATAACTGAGTGTTTCCGTTTGGGGACAAAACGGAAATGGATGAAGAATTTACCGTCTGCCGGATTTCCTCAACAACCTCTTCATGAAGCGTCTTTCTCTCATTTTCTAATTTTTGTTCAATTTTCTGCAAAACGATATCACTTTGTTGTTGTGCATTTGAAGCAACCAATTCACGGATTCTATCATTGAGATCAGAAAAATCGTTTTCTGTACGTGAGTTGGTGGTTCAGAAAACATGCGTTCTTTATTCGCAGCGACCTTTAGAGAACAGGATGGAAATTCGTCATTAAAGAGCTTTGAAGAAGCTTGTTTTTCCTGATTAAACATTTTGAAATATGTAATGTTTAAATAAAGTGTTAGCAGTAATTATATACGTTAAAAAGATAACAAAAAAAAAAAAATCTTAAAAGGATTTATTGACAATTCATGAAAACGTAGGGGAGTGACAAATGGCTTTTCTAGAACGAGATCTCAGACTCAGTGAGATCCGTTTGTGTACCAAATGGTGTTTCAGCTCATCAGACTTTGATCCTGCTCAGACACAACCTATGGTATTTGCAAAAGTAAATGCCGCAACAAACAGTTAGACATTGTATTTTTCTAACCCAGACAGAAGATAAAAGCTTTCACCATAAGGGTATCTAAACAAGGATCAAGTTTGTTAAAGAATTTGCAAGCATGTGTCCACCGCAACTGACAATCCTCTTCCGGACAATGAACCAAATAGCTTGCAAAAACTTCAACAGTGTCGAGAAATTCAAAAGCAATTTGATCGTTCGTTTTCAACCGTCACCAAGTAAAGTCGTGTTTTCGTTCTGCTCCTACCTTTATTTTATTAAACGTTTAATCTTACCGCCCCCTTTTGCCCAATAATTTTCTTCGTTGCCCAATTAATAAATATTGGTTCTGCTGACCTTTTGTCAATTAATTTCAAAAAAAAAAAAATAAAAACAAGCAAACAATAAACAAACCTTAACGAACCCAATTTACATTCTTTTGCTGACCTTGTATTTTTCTTCTTCTTTGCATAATGTCGTCGTCGTGTGCCAATAAAATGTGTACCATTGCTGATGGTAATGAATTACTTCTCAAGTGCAATGGCCTTTGTGGGAATTACTACCACTCGTTCTGTGTCGGTTTGAGTAAGCGTGAGTCCATGTATCTAAGTGACTATAAAAAAAACTTTTTCTTTTATTGCATGGAGTGGAAGAATATATCAATCGCTGATATTTTGACTGCAGTGCAGTGCATTAAAGAATCCCTTTCTAATGAAAATGCCGAACTAAAAAAAAAAAAACTGCATAACCTCTCTAAAAACATTGATAATTTATCCATTAGTGTTGAGGAAATTAATAATCAATCGGTACAGGCAGCAATGCAAAAACAATCTACCATCAATTCCCTTCAAACGCTGCTCAAGTTGCTCCATCCTCCTCGCGATTATGAATCTGCCTGTGCTTTAAAGTCCCTCAAATCGGATATTGACTTAAAATTGAATGTATTAACCACGTCTGCGAATGAAATGCACAAGATATTGACATCTCAATTGAGTCTTATCAGATCGGAGATTGATGTGCACCTACAAAGTTCCTCGTACCATGGTACCTCCCCAAATGCAATGTCGGATCAAATGCTCTCCAAGTTATATGGTGTAATTGAGAACTTAACCTGCCTATTAACCTACGATGTTAATAACCACGAACACCATTCTCTAAGTGTTGAACGGGACTTAGACACTTTGAAAGCGCAATCGCGATGTATTGAGTCGCTCCGCAATTATGTGATTAATGAACCGAAAAAAACCCCGCGTAACAACGTATCCATACGTGATGAGATTTTGTCAGTGAGCACCAACGCTGTCGCTTCCGAATGTTCAATTCAACCCACCACATGTGACACCACCGCCGCCGCCGTTGTAACAGAGGAGATAATTACTAAATGTGGTCACTCCTGGAAGCTAACCGATTGGAAGTATCGGTTGAGTAGGCTTGCATCAAACAATAATACTTGTTACAAGTTGAAAAATTGTCCGGGATTTGCTGATGCATCTTGGATCTGTGCTTTCTTCAAACGAAAATACTGCATTCGGTTATCCAAGTATCACTTGACCTCATCACGCTGTTTCAAGATTCTGATCCCATCAAAATATCACTGGATGTTTCAGCCAGGGATGGAATTCGAGGTTTTTCAATTGTACTGAATTTGTTTTTCAAATTGTACCAAATTGTACCAAAAACTAGTTTCGAATGAAAATAGATAAATTTAAAAATTTTATTTTAAAAAGAATGTTAAGAAAAGTTTCCACGGACCTTTCAGTGAAGAATAACTTTTAACTAATACATACAGAAAAAAAATATAATAACAGAATATTTTTTCTGTTAATCTACACAATAAAATTCATAAGCACTGTTTTTATTAGCTTACCATGGGCTGCCCGTCGTGTGAAAAATACAAAATTTGAAAGCATGGAAAATAAAGGGTTCCACCGGTCCGATCTTCCTTTTTTGATTGGGCGAGTTCATATTGTTAAAGCACTAAGCGTGTGGAAGCTATATATATTTTTTTAAAGAACGTCTAAAGCAACAATTTACAACATAAACTTCAAGTTGCTAAGTAGAAATGCTTCATTTATTAATGCTGTTGAGGTAATTTTCGGCAGAAATTGCCTATTTAACTCGCCTACCTCAATCAAAAATGCAACAGGGCCAATGTGAAACCAAACGGGAGAACAAAATAGAATGCCACCTTTCAACTAATTAGTTCATGTAGTTGAGGCTTGTAATTTCAAATGCTAGTATTTTGTACGTTACAAGTGGGATCATCTTGCGAAGTTGACTTCTGACAGTCCATGTATAGTATCCCAATGACTGTATTGCTTATTTCTTCTGTCTATACATTCTTCTTGAAAATTTAACTTTTGTATATTATTTGGCAACGCTTCTGCTATCTAGTTTTGAAAATGATGAAAGATTTGTAAGGGCTTACACCCGAGACTTTTAATATTTTACTGAATTCATACTGAGCTAATAGAAAAACTTATCAACAAGCCTGTAAATGCTAAAGAAAAAACTTTTTTTTTTTCAAAAAATCTTTTTTTTTTTTGAAAAATGATTCAAATTTCGCATTCCCAAATTGTATCAAATAGAGACAAATTGTACTTTTGTACATCAACAAACTCAATTGTATCGAATTGGGTACAATTGTACCAACTTTTCCATGGGTGGTTTTAGCACTCTGGCAGCTTTATACGTCTAGGACAAATGCAGCTCTCTAGAATTAATAACACTAACCTAGACGCCCAGCCTAAATCTATACCTAAGTCTAATGATAAGAAGTCATATTCATACCCCACAACTAATTCTGACCCTAATTGGACTCTTAAAGCGGGTATCTTTCCAGACTTTTCCCTCTCAAATTCACTCTCCTCTCTCAAACGGAAAACATCTCCTACCTCCATTAAACCCCCGGCTAAACGCGTTTTTTTTAACCTACCACATCCGGGACTTGATTATTGTCCTCCAATGGTTGATCCTCCTACGAAAAATTCTGGTTACCCTAATTTCATTCACTCAATCTCTCTACCTGGCCTTTTTGCATGATAAACCAGATTCTGTTTGCTTTGAGGGCAAGACAAACACTAATATTAAGGCTTTAATCTCCCAAGAAGGTCTGCCTACTAAACGTGATGCACTTATGAACATTTTCCTAAAATTTCATGATGGCCTTGATATTTCTCCTCAAAAAGTTAAGGAAGACCTATCCTCTTTTTCCTCTTTTATCTCATCAAAGCGTATATCTCATATCCAAAAATCCCGTGCTGATATGAAGAACTTCTATCGTTCCTAACCTCATTAAGCCTAAATGTTTTAGCCTTTATTACCAAAATGTAAGATAGTTAAGGTCCAAAACGTCTGACGTCTTTAATAGCTCCCAAAAACTTCCCTATGATAACTTTGCCCTCACCGAAACCAACCTCTCACCCGATATCCTTAGTACCGAGCTCTTCACTAATGAATTTTCCATTTATCGTAAGGATGCCGTGTTAAACGAGAATACATGTGGTCGTGGTGTACTTTTAGCTATTCGTAGTAATCTTAAAACTTCATTACTCAATATTCCTACTTCAATTGAATTCGAAGGCGTGTCAGCTAAAGTTACACTCCCTAACTTTAGTATATTTGTATTGTATTTGACTGTATTGCTTATTTCTTCTGTCTATACATTCTTCTTGAAAATTTAACTTTTGTATATTATTTGGCAACGCTTCTGCTATCTAGTTTTGAAAATGATGAAAGATTTGTAAGGGCTTACACCCGAGACTTTTAATATTTTACTGAATTCATACTGAGCTAATAGAAAAACTTATCAACAAGCCTGTAAATGCTAAAGAAAAAACTTTTTTTTTTCAAAAAATCTTTTTTTTTTTTTTGAAAAATGATTCAAATTTCGCATTCCCAAATTGTATCAAATAGAGACAAATTGTACTTTTGTTCATCAACAAACTCAATTGTATCGAATTGGGTACAATTGTACCAACTTTTCCATGGGTGGTTTCAGCACTCTGGCAGCTTTATACGTCTAGGACAAATGCAGCTCTCTAGAGTTAATAACACTAACCTAGACGCCCAGCCTAAATCTATACCTAAGTCTAATGATAAGAAGTCATATTCATACCCCACAACTAATTCTGACCCTAATTGGACTCTTAAAGCGGGTATCTTCCCAGACTTTTCCCTCTCAAATTCACTCTCCTCTCTCAAACGGAAAACATCTCCTACCTCCATTAAACCCCCGGCTAAACGCGTTTCTTTTAACCTACCACATCCGGGACTTGATTATTGTCCTCCAATGGTTGATCCTCCTACGAAAAATTCTGGTTACCCTAATTTCATTCACTCAATCTCTCTACCTGGCCTTTTTGCATGATAAACCAGATTCTGTTTGCTTTGAGGGCAAGACAAACACTAATATTAAGGCTTTAATCTCTCAAGAAGGTCTGCCTACTAAATGTGATGCACTTATGAACATTTTCCTAAAATTTCATGATGGCCTTGATATTTCTCCTCAAAAAGTTAAGGAAGACCTATCCTCTTTTTCCTCTTTTATCTCATCAAAGCGTATATCTCATATCCAAAAATCCCGTGCTGATATGAAGAACTTCTATCGTTCCTTACCTCATTAAGCCTAAATGTCCTAGCCTTTATTACCAAAATGTAAGATAGTTAAGGTCCAAAACGTCTGACGTCTTTAATAGCTCCCAAAAACTTCCCTATGATATCTTTGCCCTCACCGAAACCAACCTCTCACCCGATATCCTTAGTACCGAGCTCTTCACTAATGAATTTTCCATTTATCGTAAGGATGCCGTGTTAAACGAGAATACATGTGGTCGTGGTGTACTTTTAGCTATTCGTAGTAATCTTAAAACTTCATTACTCAATATTCCTACTTCAATTGAATTCGAAGGCGTGTCAGCTAAAGTTACACTCCCTAACTTTAGTATATTTGTATTGTATTTGACTGTATTGCTTATTTCTTCTGTCTATACATTCTTCTTGAAAATTTAACTTTTGTATATTATTTGGCAACGCTTCTGCTATCTAGTTTTGAAAATGATGAAAGATTTGTAAGGGCTTACACCCGAGACTTTTAATATTTTACTGAATTCATACTGAGCTAATAGAAAAACTTATCAACAAGCCTGTAAATGCTAAAGAAAAAACTTTTTTTTTTTCAAAAAATCTTTTTTTTTTTTGAAAAATGATTCAAATTTCGCATTCCCAAATTGTATCAAATAGAGACAAATTGTACTTTTGTTCATCAACAAACTCAATTGTATCGAATTGGGTACAATTGTACCAACTTTTCCATGGGTGGTTTCAGCACTCTGGCAGCTTTATACGTCTAGGACAAATGCAGCTCTCTAGAGTTAATAACACTAACCTAGACGCCCAGCCTAAATCTATACCTAAGTCTAATGATAAGAAGTCATATTCATACCCCACAACTAATTCTGACCCTAATTGGACTCTTAAAGCGGGTATCTTCCCAGACTTTTCCCTCTCAAATTCACTCTCCTCTCTCAAACGGAAAACATCTCCTACCTCCATTAAACCCCCGGCTAAACGCGTTTCTTTTAACCTACCACATCCGGGACTTGATTATTGTCCTCCAATGGTTGATCCTCCTACGAAAAATTCTGGTTACCCTAATTTCATTCACTCAATCTCTCTACCTGGCCTTTTTGCATGATAAACCAGATTCTGTTTGCTTTGAGGGCAAGACAAACACTAATATTAAGGCTTTAATCTCTCAAGAAGGTCTGCCTACTAAATGTGATGCACTTATGAACATTTTCCTAAAATTTCATGATGGCCTTGATATTTCTCCTCAAAAAGTTAAGGAAGACCTATCCTCTTTTTCCTCTTTTATCTCATCAAAGCGTATATCTCATATCCAAAAATCCCGTGCTGATATGAAGAACTTCTATCGTTCCTTACCTCATTAAGCCTAAATGTCCTAGCCTTTATTACCAAAATGTAAGATAGTTAAGGTCCAAAACGTCTGACGTCTTTAATAGCTCCCAAAAACTTCCCTATGATATCTTTGCCCTCACCGAAACCAACCTCTCACCCGATATCCTTAGTACCGAGCTCTTCACTAATGAATTTTCCATTTATCGTTAAACGAGAATACATGTGGTCGTGGTGTACTTTTAGCTATTCGTAGTAATCTTAAAACTTCATTACTCAATATTCCTACATCAATTGAATTCGAAGGCGTGTCAGCTAAAGTTACACTCCCTAACTTTAGTATATTTGTTTTTTGTTGTTATATTCGACCAGCTCAACAAACTATAGCCTATCAAGCTGTAGTGAATGCCATCGATTATCTACTTGATCTAGTGCAACCTAAGGATTTGCTCATTGTCCTTGGAGACTTTAATCTCCTAACATCTTTATTTCCAACTAACATATCAACCCAATCTGAATCGCTGCTCATTGATCGCCTGTCTGATTGTGGCCTTTTTCAGTTTAATGGAGTTGCAAACTTTATGGGGAGACACCTAGATCTCATCTTCTCCTCTGATTGTGACAATTGCGTCTCTGCGAGCCCTCACCTTCTCTCAACCCTGGATCGTTATCATCCTCCCCTTGCTCTCTTCCCCATCGAATTTGATTACAAATTTTTTGAAACTGAGAATTACTGTTACAATTTTCGTAGGGCTGATAACTCTTGTCTCAACAACCTACTTAGCTCAGCCGATTTCGAATTAAACTCGCTCCACTCTACAGTTGAATCTCTAGCTAATTGGTTTTATTTGATTCTCTCATACTGTATTGATGTATCAGTACCATTCTCACGTAAAAAAGACTTCATCTCTTCACCGCCCTGGTATAACAGAGAGCTCCGTAGTTTAAGGAATAAACGTAATAAGCTTTGGAAGATGTTCCTTCAGTCTAAATCTGACACCGACTACTATAATTATCTTCTGGCTTATAATGCTTTCTCCGAATTGAATGAATATCTTTATAACCTATACCTTAACCAAATGGAAAACAACCTTCTCTCTGACGCGAGGAGTTTTTTCAAATTCATAAATCTTAAACGGAAATCTGATAGTTTTCCACCATCTATGAGTCTCCTCAATATGACTTCATCAAATCCTCCGACATTAACTAATCTTTTTGCAGAATACTTTAGCCAATCTTATACCGAACACCATCATGACCCCGATCCTAGCTACTTTCGTTATTTAGAAGGTTGCACTCAGACTTCTCTTTCATCTATTACAATAACTGAGGAAATGATTATTGCTAAAATTGAAAGCCTCAAAGAAAACTACAGCCCTGGTCCCGATGGCATCCCATCTGTTGTCCTAAAAAAATGTACACATGCTTTGTCAAAGCCCCTTGCAGCTCTGTTTAGACTTTCTCTTTCCAGAGATGTGTTTCCCCATATATGGAAGGATTCTTATATCTTTCAAATCCATAAACAAGGCAATACAACTGAAGTTAATAATTATAGACCAATCGCTAAACTTTCTTATATCCCCAAACTTTTTGAAAGTATAGTTTTTGATTTGGTTTATTTTCATTGCATGCCCATATTCTCTCCCGTTCAACATGGTTTTCTTAAATGAAGATCCACCACTACCAACTTAATTGAAATTGTATCAAGTGTTCTATCAGCCCTCGAAAATGGAAGTGAAGTGGATGTTATATATACTGATTACAGCAAAGCCTTTGATAAAATTTCCTTCAAGATAATCTATCTAAAACTAAAAGCTCTTGGTTTTCCAAGAATTTTTATAAAGTGGATAAGCTCCTACCTTGAGAATAAAACTTATAGAGTTGTCTTCCGTAATTCAATCTCCAGTCCAATTCATGCTACTTCCGGGGTTCTACAAGGTAGTCACCTCGGTCCCCTACTGTTTGTATTATCTGTTAACGATGTTTGTCTTATATTAAAACATTCAGATATTCTTATGTTTGCAGATGACAAGAAAATTTTTAAAATTATCTCAACTCCAACGGATTCCTCGCTGTTACAAAACGACCTGAATATCTTTTTTGATTGGTGCTCTCATAACTTCCTTGAGTTAAATATAAATAAATGTAAGCAAATTATCTTCTCGCCTAAGCAAAACCCACCTCATAGAATATATTTTTTGGTTGATGACGCCATTAACAAAGTTGATTCTGTATGTGATCTCGGTTTAATGTTTGATAAAGACTTGAATTTCCATTCCCACTTCGAGCAAATTATTAATAAAGCTAATAGGTCTCTCGGTTTTATTAAGCGATGGTCTAAAGAATTTTCCAATCCCTATGTAACAAAATCCCTTTACGTTTCCTTAGTCCGACCTCATCTTGAGTATGCATGCCAAGTTTGGTGCCCTTATTATGAACTCCATTCACTAAGAATTGAAAATGTTCAAAAACGTTTCATTCGATTTGCCCTGCGAGGTCTCCATTGGGAAGATTCTTCCAACTTACCTCCTTACACCGACCAACTAAAGTTGATAGGCTTGCAACCGTTAACTACTAGACGGAAAATTGCCAATTTATCGTTTGCTCACCAATTGTTATTGGGCAATATAGATTCCCCGACACTCCTGAGTAAAATCCAACTCAACACTAACCCTCGTAACGTGCGATCTGTCTCTCTTTTTTATATTCCTCATCACCGCACAAACTATGGATTCTTCGAACCAATGTCCAAAATTCTTCGTCACTGTAATGCTGCAAATTCAGTGTTCGAT
Source organism: Sphaerophoria rueppellii (assembly GCA_920937365.1). NCBI lineage: Eukaryota > Metazoa > Arthropoda > Insecta > Diptera > Syrphidae > Sphaerophoria > Sphaerophoria rueppellii. Next base: position 67,142,440 of record CAKKXW010000001.1, read on the forward strand.
TTTAACATCTCTAAATCCACTCTAAAAACTACCCTTTACTTCTACCCGCTTCCTTGAGACCCGTCTAAAAATGAAATGTTTGGGTCCTTGTTCAATAAAGAACTTTTATGTGGGCCTAAGGGCCCACACGAATCAAGGTTCAAAATCGATAACAAGATTCCAAAAAAAAAAAAAAAATTGTTTTAAGTTAGTGATAAGTTTAAGTTAAGTCAAAGCTTGGATTAAGCTAAATAAAATTACTTAAAATAATTCGAATCAAAGACATTTGAAATTCTCTGCCCCCCAACAAAACTTAAAAATTCGAAATCAAAGCAGCAGACAACAGAATCTAATACATATTGTTGGACTAAGATTCCAAACTAAAAAGCCTTGAAAGAAGATTTCAAAAATCGTTTGCTCACTCTCAAACATGTAAAACAAAATTTATTTAAAATTGAAGATGTAATTTCAAAATTAGCAAAAACAAATGTTAAATGGACTGACGAAATGAAATTATAAAAAAAATACTACCCGGAGAAAAAAAATGTATGGAGCAAACAAAATTTCAAGAGCACAGAGGTACCCTTAAAGAAAGTGGGCCCCACGTTGGGTGCCATCTGTAACGGTATAAAATTTATTTTAAACTTTTCCATCCTGTAGGTACAGATCCAACACGAAAACCCTTGGATGGAAAAGTGTCCAGTTGGCAGCGACTATGCCAGGCATGCTTCGTTTAATCTGAGTTCGTCGGATGTGGGTGTGGGTATGGGTTCTTGGTCCGCCAGACTGGACTACCATGATTTAAATCATGCCTGTTTCATAATTATTTAAAGGAACTACAATTTAAACTGAAAAATTAAACAAACTAGGACAGCGAAATAATGTGACATAGACGGACAAAATACGAACATTAAAACTAAGCTACGTTACGTTAAACAAAAGAATCTAAACATGTCTAAAAATGAAACAACAATTTCTGGACTGATTTGCTTATTAGTCCTTTTGATACACGGGTGCCTTAGGTGTTAACGGCACCCTTGAGCCAATCTAAAAAAAACTAAACTAAACTAGACTAAAAACTACTCAATAAGGGAAATATAAATTTATAAAACATATAATATTATGCAAGATGACATGCAGTAAGAATGACAAAAAAACAAAACATTAAACACACAAGAGAATATGAAATAATATTGTACAGTAGGGTGGTAATTAAAAAAAATATGAAAAAAATATTGATTGATGATATTATGACACAGTATGGCTGTATTTCACGAAAGTAAGTATTAGGGGTGGTTAGGATGGTATGTAGGTACGTAGGATGACGTTTATAGTTTAAAAGGCTATGGGCGCACAAAGAATGAATGCGTTTTCGAGGAACTTGCTTGCATCAGTCTATCACTTTTTTTTATTTCTATTTCGTATATTTCACTATTTTTGTTTTTATCTTTATTTTGTTCTGTCCAACTTTTAATATAAAACAAAGAAAGAAGTTTTTTTTCACAGGACGACAACAATTGTATTGTTCTGCACGGTTATTATTATTACATAACACATAGGAACAGGAAGAGGGACATGAACTGTTCTTTTTTTTATTTTGTAGCTGCACTTTTATAGTTTATTTACTTGGAATGTCGGTGTCGGAACCGGAGCCAAATGGGAACAGCTAAACGCCCACAAACACAATTTTAGGGATTTTTGCAAGTTGACTTCGTCATCAACCCAGAACTTTTTTTTTTTTTTAATTTTTCTTATTTCATACTCATAGACTTTACACCATTGGCAATCTCAAATACACCATGCACGCCAATAAAAATGTATTTCTACAACAAACTAATTTATTTATTTATTATTTTTTTTTTATTCAAAATAAAAATAAAATCTCCTCCAGCAAACTTCTTTCTTCTTTTTTTTTTTTAAATCTCTTCCAGAAATAATTTTTTTTTTCTTCCTTTCGTTATTTTGTTTCCTAGGTTACGAGCAAAATATTTTTCAGAGATGATTGTTTTTAATTATTTTGTGCTGAGTGTAAAAATGCAAAGTGGATTAATGTGAAATATGTATGTCTGATTATGTTTAATAGTGAGTATGTGTATTTGTTTATGTTTTTGTTCCGTGACGACCCTAAACAATTATAAATAGTTTGCCAGTTTACACTTTCAAAATATCGGTTCATAGAAACAAAATCAGTATTTTTTATATTTATGAGCTACAACATGTGAACAAAACTGTGATTCAATTAAAACAGAAAAATTAAATTTAATTTGAAGTGATTTATGATGAACAAACTAGCCTCATCTAATAGAGCTTCTAGATTCTTATCAATGAAAACTAAATCTAAAATTCGACCAATAGAATTTTGAACATTATTAATTTGATGCAGATTTAAAGCCAATAGGCTATCAATTACATTGTATTCAAAATCTTTAGTAACATTATAAGGAAAATATTGTTCATCATCATTTGAAAATAACCATTTTACATTTGGTAGATTAAAATCGCCAAGGATTATAATATAACAATTCTCATCTAAGGTTCTTGTAATATCTTTAAAATTATTTATATTAGCTTCATAAACAGAATATTGAGATAATGGAGGAATATATGAAATAAAAAATAATTATGAATAGTTTTTCCAGTTAAAATACATCAATCTACACAAATACACATTTGCTCAATATCTTTGTCGTATAACAAAATTTCTCTGTAAATATATCCAGATCGGATGGCAAATAAAACACCGCAACCTCTTTTTAGGCCTGTGCTCGCAGAGCAGCGGTAAAAAAATCGTTTTTTTTTTCAAATTTCATTTTTTATTCATTATAACTTAAAACTACTTATTACTAGACAAAGGAATTCAAACTAGCTTATTATCTAAAATCTTATAAATCTTATATTTAACTTAATGGCCCCAACCGGACGCTTTAAGTAATTCATGATTTTCTTAAAAGTAATGCCTTTCGGCCTTTGAACTATTTTTTTAAAATTTGGTTAATTGCTTATTGTTAGAAAAATTAAAAAAACTAACATTTTATCATTTTAATTGTTTCTTACATGCTACTTAAAATTAAGTCCTTAAAAATAAAACTTAAAGTTAACTAAAACTACCTTTTCTACCTAACAACTACTCACGAACTAAAACAACCACAGCAGCAAATCTCTTTCATTTTTATTTAATTTTTTTGTACATATTTTGTTGTTTTCTTTATTCTTCTTCTTATTTTTTTTGGGTTTTTTTCTTTTTTATTATTTTTTTTATGTTTTGTATTAACCATTTGTTGTCTTTGTCAATGTGTGTGCCACCATGCCTACTCTACTTAAACCTAAGCCAAAAACCCTTAAACTGAAACAAGTATGTAAGCCGGCCAAGGCTCAAAATCCCACCCCGACTACTCATTGTCAAGTGCTGACTGAAGCCACCAGAACTGGTTTTTCTGCTTCACCGTATCGTTTCGGTCCCGTTCGGACACAGCCCTACTGAAACGAAGGAGCTCTGCTCCGTCTTGTGCGAGGACGTCTCGACTGTAAAGGAGCCGCCGATAGACGGTTCTTCGCCTGACGTGGTAGATTAGCTGCACCGCCAATCTGTCCTGTATCAGACCGCATCTATCTAAATAGAGGAATGCCTCTGGTGGAATTAAGCCGCTCAAGCGTGCACTATTAAAATATTCGTCGTTCGGATAGAACGCCCAAAAGATCAAATTATTCGTCGAAGTCAAAGCTCTCGCAATGTGACCCCGAACAAGTTCTATCACGAAATTGTCAATTCTGTTGATCCGAGCCCCGTTGTATAGAACCTCTTTAGAATAGTAATGTACATAAGAAGATTCCGGTGTCCGAAACAAACCAAGACAGCGCCGAAGACACTGCCTCTCGAATACCCGAATCCTCTCCATTTGAGATGGTGCAACGTTGAACCACACTGGACAGCCATAAACGAGCATCGGCCGTATGTGGGCCATGTAGCAAATAACCTTCACTCTGGGGTCAAGCCGACTGCTTTGAAACAGCCGTTTTGTCAGAGCGAAAGCTCCTCTGGCCCTGATCAGAGCAGCACTTATATGTCTGTCGAAATATAAGAACTGATCCAGCCAGATACCGAGGTACCTCACTTCATTTTTGCTCTTCAATTCCTGTCCGTGAGGCCCAACAATGACCATCTTGTGCCAATTCTTGCGCGTATCCCCCGAGGCCCTAGACAACGGAGGCCGGAAAAGAATTGTCTGGCATTTCTGGACATTTTTTTATGATGATGTCTGTGTGTATATGTGCGTTACGTTTTTTCAGCTCGATTATCTCGCGAACCACTCATCGTATTGTCAAAAAATCGTCTTATTCGACGCGGTAATGTGTTGTTAAGAGCTGATTAGGTTTGGAGCGAAATCGGCTTGGCGTTTTTTTAATGGCAATCAAAAATCTAAGACAACCCTAATATAATTAAAATTATGATAATTTCTGCAATAATTTCAACAATAATGAAAAAAAATCTTATAGTTAGTGTGAAAAAAAAAACAATATTCAGAAGTATCATAGACTATATTTGATTACTAGCTGACCCACCAAACGCTGTTTTGCCATATAAATATTAATCTTCGGATATACTATTCCGATTATAGAAAAATTCTTTCACAAAAAATAGAAAACTACAATACCTATGCAGAAGTAGTATAAGCTGTGTTTTACTGAGCAAAGTAGTTTTGCATGAATCCACGAGTTGGTACGATCAAATTCAGACAGATGGTGCCACTATTATTCAATGTACTGAATGTGTGTCCTAAAACCATAAGCCTTGTGGAATTTTACTTTTAAAACCAACGTACAATATACACGTACGTCAACTTTGCAACAAAAACAACTAATGTCTTACTCATTTTTCTACTCTGGGAAGTTAGTCGTGTGGACTACATGGGTCGCACTCATATTTATTTGTCTCAACAAAAAAGTTATGGCCAAAAAACACAAAAAACACCAAAAAATAAACTTAAAAACTTTGGACTCATGTCACCACTGTAATAATGCACCGATTTTAATAAAATAAACAGCAATCGCTTTGTTTCATCAAAATCTATGGGCGATATTTTTGAGTTTTTTTATTTGTCTTAACAAAAAAGTAATAACCAAAAAACGCAAAAAAAAAACAAAAAGAAAAAATAATTAAAATTTTCCTTGATTTTTCTTGTTGTTTTGCAGAACCAAGATCAAAAACAACTTTCATGTTTAAGAGTTTAAGAAAAATAGATAATGTCCCAGATGAAAAAACAGTTACAATTGCGGGATTTTTGTGTTTTTTGTTCAAGAAAAATTAAAGAGTAATGAACACAAAGTATATCCAATTGTGATGCAGATAGTTTGCGAAAAAAATCCAAGTGGATTGCATACTAAAATCGCTTAACATCCATGGAAGATGTTTAGCTAGCGGTCAAGCAGAAATCGGCAGGAAAACAGATTGGATTCATTGTATTACATAGAATAAATAGACCAATTTCAAATGTCTGAACCGCCTTAATAGAACGAAACAGGAAGATTCTTATTTCATGGGTGTCCCAAAATTCAACGATAAGCCGAACGATAAGCAATGAATAGACATGCATGAGGAGCTTGTAAAAATGCATGTCTATTCATTGCAAATTGATAAACAATAAAAAGTCTGCAATGGGAAACCGAAACATCAGTGGAGTTGTTAGCGCAGTGCGTAGTGCATTGGCTTCCCAACTGGTTGGTCCTAGGTTCAAATCCCAAATGTGAACTCAAAAAGTTTTCGATTAAAATGAAAAGAACAACTAGACAGCACCACTAACAAAGGAGTCTGATGATCGGCTTGGCACCCGTGAAATAGCTATAACTCCAGCCAAATAAAGGAATTGACGGAAAACGCCATTGGTGGAAGCACCTCTAAGTTGCTATCGTTGTTCAAAACACATAAATAAAAAAGACTCTTGACATTTTTTACTACTGTGACCACAATTTTTCATAAATTTTTGATTTTAAATTTTCATCAGAATCCTAAGACGTTAAGCATCCTTTTCCGATATCCAAAAATTCCAAACATTCAACGGTTTTTCCACGACAATGAATCAAAAAAGTTTGATACAAAGAAGAAGTTGTTGTAGAAAGATTTATTAATATCAGTCATATTAATAAAGAAATTACTGCGCCCTTGGCGCAAATTTTAAGTCAGCCCTCGTTTAAGAAATAAAGTCGACTCTACTTAAAGCACTCTAAAATTTTCTTATTTTTAAACACTTTAAACGAGTCTTCTAACTAGATTGGACTTTAAACAAAACGTTGTGTGAACCTGCCTAAAATTTACCAAGTCAACAGGAAATTTAAATTTGTCAGAATTTAAACGAAGACAAAAACTTCAATCCTTTGAATTTTCTGATTTCAATATTTATTTCTTCAAATAAATACATAACCCGGCGGCCACACGAGCAAGTTCTGGTTAGCAAGTTGGCATACAATCAAATGTTTTACTCACATATTCAAACTTTTAGTACTGGCTTTAGTACTGGCCAGTCAACTGGCTTGTGAATTTTCAAGCCAGTAAAACGAGCAAGTAAAACGGGCAAGTAATTTGACAGGTTTTGCCAAATGTATCAAAATGAACAAAATTAAATGAGAAGATTAGTTGAAGCGAGGATTGTAATTTCTTTTTTTAATGCCGACATCTTTCAAATTCCAAATTGGATGTTAAAAGCAGGTAAGCTTGTAAAAATCGTTGAAATGGAAAAAATATGTGAACTTGCTGGCAAGTTCACTAGCAAGTTTTTTGCCACCTACGTCACACCAAGTACACCGATAGAGATTTGACAAATAATAAATGTAGGCTACTGGCAAGCCAGAACTTGCTCGTGTGGCCGCAGGGTAAGAAACTAATTTATTGTGGTTTTTGTTTTATTATTTGTCACCGAGTTTAATACTGCAAACAAATTCAAATTTACAAAAAATAATAATAAACTCGTTTCCTACTTAGAACAGTTTCAACGGTTAGAACTCAAACTTATAGTGCAACATCTTTCGTTGTCATTGGAATAAAACTCGCGCGTCTGCGAGTTTAACGGCTCTATCTACTTCTGCGTTGGGGATAGGATTTTCTGAAGAATTATATAAAACAGTCCGGGAAGAAAATGGTGCTTCATCATTACTTACGAAGAAAGAAAGATTTCTCTCCTTTGCAATGTTGTGAAGTACAGCTACAGCAACAAAAACGTTTTTGGCCGTATCTAAGTCAACTCTTAATCGATCTAATATTGATCGAAATTTTGATTTCAATTGACCGTTTAGACACTCAATACGACTTCTTGTTGACGTATGAATTTTGTTGTACCTCCGTTCCTTAGTGTTGCTGGGGTTTCATAATGGCGTAAGTAAAATATTCGAACATGGATAGCCTGCGTCTCCAAGCAGTACACCTTGGTGTGTGCTGGTTCTTGCTTCTAGATCATCGGTAACAATTTGAACATTTAGCGAATAGTAACCTTTAATAAAAAAAATTATCAAAAATGTTTGGTATTTATATATAAAAAATGTGCACGACTGGGTCGTACGAACTTGCTCCTGCATGCTAAAACTAAATATTTATGATTACTTAAATTGCAAAAAGTAGTGTTAAAATAAGAGATATACTTTAAGCAATTCTGATTACACTCTTACTTACAGCTTACACGTAACTCACAAAAAAAAAACTCAATATATAAAAATAATTAGAATTCATTAAGAAAATTAAAATTTGAAAATGAACCTCGTAAAAACATTTCATTCCAAAAATTTAAATTCCAAAAAAATTCAAACCTTATTCTTGATTTATTGAATTTTTTTTTTGAAAATCGTCGGAGCCGTTTTTTTTTAAATTAATTTTTTATATATAAAATATTTCAAAAATGTTTTAAAATTAATTTGAGTATGCACTTTTTAAGACTATGTAAATATACATATTATACTCCAAATTGGATTCCTAAAATTGATCCGTTTTTGAGATACAGAATTTTGAAAAAAAAAGTTAAAAATATTTTTTAAAAATCCAAAAAAAAATTTTAAATTTTTTGAAAACACAATATTATTTGAACAATATATACGTACTTTCAAAAAAAAACTTACGCTGATCGGACTTTCAGTTTTCGAGAAAATCTAATAACAAAAAAACGGTTCTATGGGAGGTACCGTTTTGGAGCAATACAAAAATTTTTTTTTACATAAAATACATGAATGTTTAAAAAAAATTAAACTCAAGAAAGTTTAAAAAAAATCTATCGGGCCGTTTTGGAGAAAAAAAAATGTTTTGGTTTTTGGCCAAAAAAATCGTATGGTGGCTACCCTAACTTTTGATCTTAAAACAAAAATAAAAAAATTGGGATATGACTTTTTGCTCAAACCTCTAATTTTCAAATTTGAAGTCAATCGGACCAGTAGTTAAGGCTGTAGATGCCTGTAAACTTTCCGACAGACAGACAGACGGAATCGCCGGACCCACTTTTTTCGACTTCTCTATCATCGTAATGTCATATCTCATCCTCATCTCAAATTTTTTTTTTTTGTACGAATTCAATACTTGCCATATATTCTATATGTCGCAAGTAAAAATGATAATAAATACCTTTTCTGTTTATGTAATGCCCCACCATTAGGGGTCCAACAATTCTTGTTGGTCATTTGATTTGCACATGTGTGCAATCAATAGCTCCTACCACCTTTGGAAATCTAGCGATTTTATAAAAGTCCGCTTTGATTTTTTTAAGCTCCACTGGCGTTGCAGGAAATTTTATGAAATACGGCAGTAAACCAGCAATCTTTTTTGAAATGTTTTTAATGATCTTTGCAACTGTGGATTGCGCTAGTCCATGCATGGATCCTATTGAATTATAAGCGGATCGTTAAAGGTATTTATTACAATTTTTGGTTTGTTAAAAAGTAGGTACTTACCAACATCAACTTGGTGATCATTTTTTCCAAAAAAAATGTAAGGTCACCAAAACTTGTAGTTCTGGAGAAACCGGAATACCACGATTTGTAATCGGGTCTTGAATGTTCAGCTTTTCAATTAAAAATCGAACTGTGGTCTTATCCAAGCGATATCTTGAATAAAACTGATTTTCATCAAATTCTGCAAATGGATTCGCACGAATTTGATTGACTTTTTTCTTTCTTATGATTTCAAAATCTTCGAAAATCTCAAAATCTGCAAAATCTGCTTCCTCACCAAACATTTTTTTGTATTTAACGACAAACTTCAAAAAAAAACTATGCGAATGATTTCCCCTTTTTAAAGTTAGACGACCACTTTAACGATAAAGTATACTTTAAGTCGTTTAAAAATAAGATAAAGTCGACTTTGAATCTATAATTTGTTTTTAGAGTCGACTCCTACTTTAAAGTGGATTTAGAGCAGCGTTTAAATGTTTTAAAATTTTCGCCAAGTTGTTTGCGGAAAAGCAAAATAAAACTTATCCGAGGGTTGCTTAAACGTTAACCTTCATAACCCTTAAAGTTTTCTTTATCACGGGGTTACCTATGTACATATATGGACTTGTGAGGATAATATGACGCAGCTATTGTTCTCAATAATATTTTAATAAACAACTTTTTACTTTTGCGGCTTATATGTGTTTCTAGTTTCTCTGATTTGAAAGATTTCTTACAACTTTGAAATACAGTAGAAGATAATTTAATTTATTATTTCTTATTTCAGGTGTTTTCCTTTTTTGCTGGGTCCCCTTTTTTACGTGCAATATCATGGATGCAGTATGTGGTAAATTAGAAAAAGATTGTAGACCACCCATTCAAGCTTTCTTATTTACTACATGGCTTGGTTATATGAACAGTTTCGTCAATCCAGTAATTTACACAATATTTAATCCAGAGTTTCGGAAGGCTTTTAAAAAAATAATGCACATGGGATGATTATTATCAGATATCTTCAAACGAGCAAGAAAAGTAAATCAACCAATTTATAGACATTTAAAAATGTAGATATATATCTTTATCAATTTAAAAATGTTATGTACTTTGAATACTCGTTATATAATTTACTGTCGTAAACCTACCATTAGTATTTAAAATTAAATATTTAGACGTGGCATTCTCAGCTTATTGAGAATTATTATATTTAAGTAGTTGAACACTTATTTTCATTGACTAAGTATTCATTAGATTCAAGAAAAGATATATACATATATGTAAAAGGCAGATGATAAAATTACCTTCACTGTGAAGCGTTATATAAAAAACTTTTCACTTAATCCCTATCGGTATTCGTTTGCTATTTTAAATATAATTTCAATGATATGAACTTTTTAAGGTTCAATGAGAATACATACTAAGTTTAAGTTGAGTTTCAGCAGTAATTTTATACCGGGAACATTTTTTTTTCATTCTGTCATAAATAAATGATAAAAATATAATTGATCCCTGACTTATAATGCATTATACATTATACACTGGTACATAATGTAAATCATAATCATGAACAAAAGAGACGTCCAATACGTGAGCAATTGAGATTGATAGGAAATGAATGTTAAGCTTGTTTCATAACTAAAATATTTCCTTAATCTGGAATTACGTATTGGAGATATTCTACTTTGAAGTTTGCAGTTGTTAGAAGACGTAATATGTACATCAACGCTTTTTCGGAATATGCATTATTATCTTCAAAATATTAGGGTAATAATAACATCTGGAGAACTCAAATAAACCCAACAACAATAACAATAACAATTTTATATAATAGCAAAATTTATTACCTACTTAATTAAATTAAAAACTTTCATCAAATCGGGTCTTACTAAAAAAAAATGTGGCTCTAATTGTTATGTGGTGTGAGGTGAAAGGTGCCTATGTTCTTAAGGAAACTAAGGTCGTAGCCTTGTTATTTATTATTATTATTATTATTATTATTATTGTTATTATTATTATTATTATTATTATTATTATTATTATTATTATTATTATTATTATTATTATTATTATTATTATTATTATTATTATTATTATTATTATTATTATTATTAATATTATTATTAATATTATTATTAATATTATTATTATTATTATTATTATTATTATTATTATTGTTATTATTATTATTATTATTATTATTATTATTATTATTATTATTATTATTATTATTATTATTATTATTATTATTATTATTATTATTATTATTATTATTATTATATTATTATTATTATTATTATTATTATTATTATTATTATTATTATTATTATTATTATTATTATTATTATTATTATTATTATTATTATTATTATTATTATTATTATTATTATTATTATTATTATTATTATTATTATTATTATTATTATTATTATTATTATTATTATTATTATTATTATTATTATTATTATTATTATTATTATTATTATTATTATTATTATTATTATTATTATTATTATTATTATTATTATTATTATTATTATTATTATTATTATTATTTATTATTATTATTATTATTATTATTATTATTATTATTATTATTATTATTATTATTATGATTATTATTATTATTATTATATTATTATTATTATTCTTATTCTTATTATTATTATTATTATTATTATTATTATTATTATTATTATTATTATTATTATTATTATTATTATTATTATTATTATTATAGTATAGTAGCAGTAATAAAGTCACTGTATCACTGTATATCTTAAAGGCTTCATAAAATCATTAACCTGAATTTGTTTCTACTCTATTAAGCTTTATTTTGATACCAATATAAAACAGATGAAATAATGAAATGTTTCTTATCAGTTTTTTCAACATTCGACTTGAAATTTTTCAAAATCTACTCCAACGGCTTTGATTAAATTTGCATATTGAATGTTTACAGTTCTCGTTATCATCGGCGTGGCGTTGTGGACAAAGCCGTTCATTTTTAATATTTTTTTAAAGAAAATATTAAGTACATTTTTTGGAATTTTGTTTCCACTGGCTAAAAGCGGGGGAATAGACACTCCTCCCAAATGGGAATCATTTGCATTAGTGAATGAATATGAAATGACTGCTATAAATGACAATAATAATTTAACTTATTATTATTCCAATCATAAAGTTTACAGTTGTTGTTGTTGTTGTTATTATTATTATTATTATTTTTATTATTATTATTATTATTATTATTATTATTATTATTATTATTATTATTTATTATTATTATTATTATTATTATTATTATTATTATTATTATTATTATTATTATTATTATTATTATTATTATTATTATTATTATTATTATTATTATTATTATTATTATTATTATTATTATTATTATTATTATTATTATTATTATTATTATTATTATTATTATTATTATTATTATTATTATTATTATTATTATTATTATTATTATTATTATTATTATTATTATTATTATTATTATTATTATTATTATTATTATTATTATTATTATTATTATTATTATTATTATTATTATTATTATTATTATTATTATTATTATTATTATTATTATTATTATTATTATTATTATTATTATTATTATTATTATTATTATTATTATTATTATTATTATTATTATTATTATTATTATTATTATTATTATTATTATTATTATTATTATTATTATTATTATTATTATTATTATATTATTATTATTATTATTATTATTATTATTATTATTATTATTATTATTATTATTATTATTATTATTATTATTATTATTATTATTATTATTATTATTATTATTATTATTATTATTATTATTATTATTATTATTATTATTATTATTATTATTATTATTATTATTATTATTATTATTATTATTATTATTATTATTATTATTATTATTATTATTATTATTATTATTATTATTATTATTATTATTATTATTATTATTATTATTATTATTATTATTATTATATTATTATTATTATTATTATTATTATTATTATTATTATTATTATTATTATTATTATTATTATTATTATTATTATTATTATTATTATTATTATTATTATTATTATTATTATTATTATTATTATTATTATTATTATTATTATTATTATTATTATTATTATTATTATTATTATTATTATTATTATTATTATTATTATTATATTATTATTATTATTATTATTATTATTATTATTATTATTATTATTATTATTATTATTATTATTATTATTATTATTATTATTATTATTATTATTAATTATTATTATTATTATTATTATTATTATTATTATTATTATTATTATTATGATTATTATTATTATTATTATTATTATTATTATTATTATTATTATTATTATTATTATTATTATTATTATTATTATTATTATTATTATTATTATTATTATTATTATTATTATTATTATTATTATTATTATTATTATTATTATTATTATTATTATTATTATTATTATTATTATTATTATTATTGAACGATCTAGCATTAGTTTATGCTAGATATATTATTTTGCAATTAAATGAAAATCGCACTACAAAAATTTAATAATATAATATTTATTTCATAAAATATAGTATAAGAAGTTTTAGAACTTATCCGATTGGTTTCCAAAATTGAAGAGAGTTCACAAGTTTATAATTTTAAGGAAGTAAGCTAGGTTTAGGTTTAAATATTAAATTATATGAGAAAGCTTTACAAAAGTTTTACATTATATAAGCAAAGGAAAATTCATTTTAAGTGTTGATAGACTTCAACTTTACATCGTGGTGAATTTCTTAATATTTTATGCTGCTACTCTGAACATCCTCCCCCCGTTGAAGACCGAGGGGGTTCAACTGCATCATTGTGAATCGGTAGTGGGCATAGCTTTGCAACTGCTCGTCTTGTCGTTCCATAGCTTGTTCGAAGAACCGCTACTCGTGCAACATCATCAGCTCCTTTAATGATCTCGATCACTCTTGCTAATGGCCACTTCAAAGGGGGTAGATTTTCGTCTTTAAGTAAAACCATATTGCCAACTGCTATGCTTGCTGATGAAGATCGCCACTTGTTTCTTTCCTGAAGATTTGTCAAATATTCTTTACTCCATTTTTTCCAAAATGCTTGCTGTAGAAAAGATACTCGCTGCCATCTACTAAGACGATCGATATTCAGCATTGTAACGTCAGGCTCAACAATTGATGTGAATGGAGCGCCAACAAGAAAATGGGCCGGTGTCAGCACTTCAAGATCTTCAGGATTTTCTGTAATAGGATATAAAGGACGAGAATTAATTATTGCAGAAATTTGACAAACTAAAGTTCGAAGTTCTTCGAAGTTCAAAACTTGATTAGCTACAGATCGCCAAAAATGGTATTTGGCTAATTTAATTGAGGCCTCCCAGAGGCCTCCAAAATGTGGAGATCTAGGTGGAATAAACTGCCATTCAATACCATCTTCTAGACACTGTTTTTGGACATCATGTATATGATTTTCACTGAGAAACAATTTCCGGAGCTCCTCCAGCTCGCTTTTCGCACCAACGAAATTCGTGCCATTGTCCGACCATATTGTTTTGGGTTTTCCTCTTGTGCAGATGAACCGTTTTAAAGATGCTAGAAATGAAAGAGTGGACAAGTCCTTAACGAGCTCTAAATGAACCGCCTTGGTAGCGAAACAAATGAATAAGCAAATGTAGCATTTTACTGGTGGCCTGTTTCGTACTTCTGATTGGTAATAAAATGGACCACAAAAATCCACACCAGTTACCAGGAAGGTTCGATTTCCTTGAACTCTTTCTAAGGGCAGACTACCCATGATGTGTTCTGCTAGTTTAGGCTTCGCTCGAAAACAACGTACACATTTGTTTATTACTCGACATATTGTTTTTCTCCCTCCAATTGGCCAATACTGAAGTCTGATTGACGCAAGCAAAGACTGAGGTCCAGCATGAAGAAATTTCTGATGAAAATTGTCTATAATGGAATTTGTTAGTTGGTGGTTCTTAGGTAGTATGATTGGATGTTTTGACTCGAAATCCAGCAGAGAATTGTGTAACCTCCCTCCTACGCGCAGCAAGCCACAATTGTCGAGGAATGGATTTAAAGATTTGATGCTGCTATTAGAATCAATACTTTTCTTAGCTTCAAGTGCTCTATATTCACCAGCTAAATGCACTTTTTGTACCATTCGCAACAAAATAATAGTCCCCTGTTGAATTTCATTGATGCTCAATGGGCCACTAGGCTTTGGCATGCTTTTGATTTTTGTAAATCTGTGGACGTAAGCGTAAATTCTTTGCATCTTCGGAAAGGAGTTGAAATATTTACATTCCAATGTATAATCAGTAAATTTAAATGTTGTAAGTAAGACTCTTTTACGTTTTTCTGGCAAATCTTCAACCAAAGCAGGACAAATAGGCCAATGTTGTTGAGAACCTCTAAGAAATGAAGGACCATGCTGCCAAAGCGATGAGTTAATAAGTTCTCTAGCAGTAGCTCCTTTTGACAAGATATCTGCTGGATTCATCAGTGAAGGAACATAATGCCATGTCATGCCATTTGTCAACGTTTGAATTTTACTTACTCTATTCGCCACGAAAACGTTGTAATTTGTAGGTTCTTCTCTTAACCAAAACAAAACAGTTGTTGAGTCCGACCAGCAATGAAATTCACCGTGAAATATGTTCAGCTTAAATATAGATTGGACTAATTCAGCAAGAATTGTTGCGGCAGCTAATTCGAGTTTTGGAATCGTCAGTGGTTTAAGCGGGGCCACCCTTGATTTGGAGCAAAGTAAAGATGTTTGAACTAGGCCATCAAGTTCAGATCTAATATAAATGCAAACCCCATATGCAAGTAGACTGGCGTCACAAAAAGCATGAAGTTCCAAATTAGAACCAGGAACTAACACAAATCTAGGAAAGCTGAAACTATCAGCTAGCTTAAGTTCTGCGCAATAATCTGTCCAAATAGATTGTAGTGACTGAGGGAGACTTTCATCCCACATCATTTTCTCTTTCCATAAAACTTGTATATATATTTTTGCTTTTGCAATAACTGGACCCATCAGACCAAGTGGATCATAAAATCGAGCAATAAAAGATAGAACAGTCCGTTTTGTAATTCTTTGATTTTCCAAAAATGAAACGAACGAAAATAAGAACTGATCTGAATTCGGATCCCATGTAAGACCAAGTGTTTTTGTAACGTCACTACCATCATGGAATTTCAAAAATGTTTCTCTATCCTTTTCAGCGACATTATTAAGAACCATTGAACTATTTGAGCACCACTTTCTTATTTTGAAATTTCCTCTTTGAAGTAGCTCCGAAGTTTCTTTCATTATTTTGAGTACATCTTCAGTTGTGTTGCCACCCGAGATCAAATCATCGACATAAAAATCCCTGCGAATAGTTTGAGAGCCGATGGGGTAAGCTGTTTCTTCATCAAGAGCTAATTGGTGCATTGTACGTATGGCGAGGAACGCGGCAGGTTTCGTTCCATATGTTACTGTGTCTAGTTTGTAGACTTTTATTGGATTCGAAGGGTTTTCCCTCCATAAGACGCATTGGAGATGGTTATCAGGATACCGAACTCGAACACAGCGATACATCTTACAAATGTCCCCAGTCAAAGCAAATTTAAAAGTACGAAATCTCAACAAGATATCAAAAAGTTTGGGTTGAATTGTTGGACCAGCATGCAAAATGTCATTTAATGACTTTCCAGACGAAGTGACTGCCGACCCATCAAAAACCACACGCAGTTTTGTGGTGGAGCTGTCGGCCTTCAAAACACAGTGATGGGGCAGAAAATATGTGTTAACTCCTTGGGCAATTGAGTTAAGTAGAGACATATGTTTGAGTTCCTCGTACTCTTTCATAAAGTCAGAATATAGAGCTTTTAATTCTGGGCGATGTTGCAACTTTTTCTCTAAGTTCAAAAAACGACGAAGTGCTTGATGGTATGAATCTCCTAGCTGGCCTGGACATATTTTGAAGGGAAGACGTACCGAATATTCACCTGACTTCAAACGAAAAAGATTTTGTACAAAGTGGTTTTCGCAATCTAAATCATCTTTGCTAGCTTTCGAAATATCCGAAGTACAATCTTCAACTTCCCAAAAACTCTTAACTAAATCGTGCAATTGGCTATCTTCATCCAAAGTCTCTTCAGCTAAATTATTTTTCGCAACTAGACAGGATTGCTTACGAATTTGTTGAGCTCCACCACAAACTATCCACCCTAATCTGGTTTTTTGGAGTAGTGGCAAACCTTCCCTCAAACGAATTTGTCCAACA
Source organism: Sphaerophoria rueppellii (assembly GCA_920937365.1). Classification (NCBI taxonomy): domain Eukaryota; kingdom Metazoa; phylum Arthropoda; class Insecta; order Diptera; family Syrphidae; genus Sphaerophoria; species Sphaerophoria rueppellii. The sequence continues at coordinate 67,159,650 of CAKKXW010000001.1, forward strand.
CACAATAATTCAAAGAAAAGGCTGGCACCTATAAGGACATCTATTTTTTGAGTTTTGAAAAATGTTGGGTCTGCTAGCTCTATATTGCGAGGAATGTTCCAGTTTACACAATTAACGGAATATGATGGCTGATTATCGGTAATAGTTGGTACAATAATAGCTGTTAAAGAAGTGGTAAACGATCCAACTCGCGAACACAAGAATAATTCAATCGATTCATTTGAAACAACATCTGCTTCTCCTATACCAGATATAATCGTTGTCAGCTTCTCCTTTCTCAAATGTAGTTGATTAGCAAGTCGACTAGTAATACAGTGCAGTTGCGAAGCTGAATCTAAAATAGCTCTGCATGGAATGTTAGAGCCAGCTCTATTTTTGATGAAAATTATAGCTGTAGCAATGAAGACGCAGTTTTCAGACCAATTCTCTGACGCTCTTGAGTTGATAGGACTATGCGAAGTAGAAATCAGGGCCGTATTTGAAGTAACTGGTGGCTGAAGCGATTGAACACGGCTAGGTGGAAATTCAACAACAGGCTTGAGATGGAGCAAAGTATGGTGTTTAAAATGACAAATACTACAGCGGCGTGATTGGCATTTGCTAACGAGATGCCCTTTCTTTAAGCAATTCAGACACAACGATCTTCTTTTTACCTCTTCATATCGAATGGCTGGCGAGAGATTTTTAAACGATTGGCAATTGTAAATGTTATGCTCAGAAGAATCGCAAAATTCACATGTCTTAACATTCGTGCAATCAGAAGCTACTAGTACTTTCCGACTAAAATGTGTATTTGGTTTTTTGCTCACCTGTTTGCTAGATGTTTCTTTTACCATAGCATTTTCCACGTTTTCGAGAGTTTGACATCTTTTATCCAAAAAGGTTGACATTGAATCCCAAGATGGTATCGTGTTGATTGGTGTTTGTTCTTCCCATTTGGTCTGCGATGTTAAATCCATTTTTTGGCCAATGAGATGAATGAGTAGACCATCAGCCAACTGCTCCTTAGTTCCCATGGTGTTTAAAGCTCGTAAATGGGAGCTGACTTTGTCGCTTAATTCTCGGAGACCGGCCACTGCACCTGTTTCTACTTTCTTCAACGCGAATATGTCCTTGATATGAATCTGGAAACTCAAACGTTTATTATCATATCTTTTCTTGAGCATTTCAAGAGCTAAATCATAATTTTGTTCATTAATTTCAAGAGAATTTACTGTATCTAGTGCTGGTGATTTGAGGCTAGATTTTAGGTACTGAAACTTCTCGATTTTGGTCAAATCGTTGTCATTACCAAACACTGTTTGAAACATCGAATAAAAATCCAGCCACTCTGCATAATTACCACTAAAAGTTGGAACTGGTAGAACCGGGAGTCTTGATTTGGGCTGCGTAACGATGAATGAGGGTTGAGGTTGAGGATCATCTAATGAGAACTGCCTCACGGTGGTAGATTGACGAGCTCCAAATGCGTGACGACGTTCATTAAGCTGGCGATTAATTGCTGTCTTTGTATCTACGAAATTGTCAAAAAATAAAGCACGTGTGTTGCTATCAATTTCATTTAAATCTTCTTTCTCTAAACCACTCTGGATAACTTCGAAATTTCGCTCCAAGCGATCAACCAATTCTAGTCTTACCAAAAGTCCCGCTTCATCGATGTTATTAAGGTACTCAGGTGTGAGCAAATTCTTTAAATCACTTAGCTGCTTTACAATTGCTGCACTTTTGCGCTTGAAAAATGTTTCCGACATAATTGATTTTATATTAATTGATTGGTAAATGGTTGAATCAAGTCACGCGATTTAAACAGAATATAACGGCTTATATCAAGAACAGCAAATTGAATTGATCAACCAACGGTACGAAAAAACAGTTCACCGAAAATGTTTTACTGCAGAGAGCTTTTTGACGTATGATTTTGCGGAATGTATGTATAATTTTTTATGCTAGTCAATGTTAAATCGATAGATGATAACGTTTTTGCTTGAGGCAAAAGAAAGCAAGCGAGAACAATTATATCAAAGCTTTCTTTATGCAGTTTCACTGTATGCGAAAATAATGACTTAATTAAGCACCGAAATATGCAAAATTATGCGAAAATGTTTTAATAGTTTTTTGATTTACAGTGTTCAACGAAAGAAAATCACGTCGGGGTCACCATGAACGATCTAGCATTAGTTTATGCTAGATATATTATTTTGCAATTAAATGAAAATCGCACTACAAAAATTTAATAATATAATATTTATTTCATAAAATATAATATAAGAAGTTTTAGAACTTATCCGATTGGTTTCCAAAATTGAAGAGAGTTCACAAGTTTATAATTTCAAGGAAGTAAGCTAGGTTTAGGTTTAAATATTAAATTATATGAGAAAGCTTTACAAAAGTTTTACATTATATAAGCAAAGGAAAATTCATTTTAAGTGTTGATAGACTTCAACTTTACATCGTGGTGAATTTCTTAATATTTTA
>CAKKXW010000001.1:67374297-67390763 GCA_920937365.1 Sphaerophoria rueppellii
GGTGTAAGCGCATCATGCCGATTTCTTGCTAAGAGATATGAACCGCGCCTCCAGGAATGCCCATCAGTTCACCCTTGAGCCCAACTTCGGTCGTACCCTCAAGTATAGAGAATCGTTCTTTAGCCGTACTACGCGAATGTGGAACTCCCTTCCACATTCTGTCTTCCCAAATCATTGCAATGTTCAGGAATTTGAGACCAATGTTCACCGGCGCCTTCTCTCCAACCCCTTTCCTATTTCCTAAAGCACCACTTTGTCTCTGGCATAATAAGGCCATAAAAATCCCTTGAGTGTGTGCTAATTATAAAAAAAAAAAACTTAAAAATTCTATCATGCTCTTCAAAACCATCTGCCGCTATCAGTAAATCATCAATATATACTTCAATGCCTTGAATTCCTTTAAATATCTCCATGTTGCATGAATGGAGTTGAAAAAGCACATAGTTTTGATTATTTTTTGTCTAGTGGTACCTGGTAATATCCCTGCTGCAGATCAATGACCGAAAAAACAGTTTTTCCTTTCAATTTTGCCGAAATTTCTTCAAAAAGTGGAATCATATATATGGTTCGTCAATGATAGCTTCATTTAAATATTTTGGGTCAAGGCATAATCTCAGACTTTTATCTTTTTTGCTCTACTATAACTAGATTTGAAATCCACTCAGATGTTTCGTAAACAGGTTCAATTATACATAACTTACACAATTTGTCTAATTCTGTTTCTAACGGGGCCATCAATGTTAACTGAACTCTTCTAGCTGCTCTTATAACCGGAGTTTAATAATTTTTAAGTTCTATTGTACATTCTTTTTTAAATTTCCCAATGCCTTCAAACACTTCTGCATGCTTTCTTATAATTTGTTCCTTCCCAATTTCAATTTGATCAATTCTCCTAACTAGTCCTAACGTGACCCATGCATTTAGCACTAAAATTGGAGTCGTTTCTCTATTAACAACAATAAAATTCTGCTCATAATTTGTTATCTACTTCAAAATTTAAATTAGTGCAGCCTATCGGCATTAATTGCGATCCTCCGTAAACTACTAAGACTATGTTCGTTTTCTCAAGCTTAGCACCTTCTATCTTATTGAAAATGTTGAGTGGAATTATATTAATTTCAGCCCCGGTGTCTAGCTTAAACGAGACATTCATATTACCAATTTTAAGATTGTCTGCAACAACAACAACATCACGTACCTTTCTTGTTAAGCATACCGAACTAAAATAGTTCAAAAGTCCGCATTTATTACAACGTTTTTTCCAAGCTGGACATTTTCCTTTTGGATGTCGACCACCACAAAATTTACATAAGATGTTCCACGTGTTTATAACCTCACTTGACCTATTTTCATTGGGACTAAAATTACTATTACCAAAATTATTATTCTTATACGACATTTTTCTACTCTCCCTTCTTATGTTCAGATTTTCCACTGCCCATATTCCCTCATCAACTCCAGCCTGTCACTCTTTTTCTTTTTTTTTTCTAAATTCATTTTTATTCATTTCACTTAAAACTACTTATTACTAGACAAAGAATTCAAACTTGCTTACTATCTAAAATCTTATATTTAACTTACTGGCCCCAACCGGGCGCATTAAGGAATTCATGATCGTCTTAAAATTAATGCCTTTCGGCCTATGAACTATGTAGTTATTTTAGCATAATTGTTTTTTTTTTGTAAGAAAAGTTTAAAAAAACTAACGTTATATCATTTTTTGTGTTTCTTACTTGCTATTTAAAATTAGGTCCCTGAAAAATAAAACTTAAAAATAACTAAAACTACCTATTCTACCTAACAACTACTTCCGAACTAGAACAACCATAGCAGCAAATCTCTATCATTTTTAATTTTTTTGTATTTTTTTTTTTTAATTTTCGTTTTTTTTTTTTATTTCTTTTATTTGTTGTATCTTATATTTGTTGTCCTTATCAATGTATGTCCCACCATGCCTATTCTACTTAAACCTAAACCCAAAACCCATAAACTAAAACAAGTATATGTAAGCCGGCCAAGGCTCAAAACCCCACCCCGACTACTCATTATCAAGTGCTGACTGAAGCCACCAGAACTGGTTCTCCTGCTTCACCCTATCGATTCGGTCCCGTTCGGACACAGCCCTACTGAACCGAAGGAGCTCTGCTCCGTCTTGTGCGAGGACGTCTCGACTGTAAAGGAACCGCCGATCGATGGTTCTTCGCCTGACGTGGTAGATTAGCGGCACCGCCAATCTGTCCTGTATCAGACCGCATCTATCTAAATAGAGGGATGCCTCTGGTGGAATGAAGCCGCTCAAGCGTGCACTATCAAAATATTCGTCGTTCGGATAGAACGCCCCAAAGATCAAATTATTCGTCGATGTCATAGCTCTCGCAATGTGACCCGAACAAGTTTTATCACGAAATTGTCAATTCTGTTGATCCGAGCCCCGTTGTATAGAACCTCGTTAGAATAGTAATGTACATCAGAAGATTCCTGTGTCCGATATAAACCGAGACAGCGCCGAAGACACTGCCTCTCGAACACCCGAATCTTCTCCATTTGAGATGGTGCAACGTTGAACCATACTGGACAGCCATAAACGATCATCGGCCGTATGAGGGCCATGTAGCAAATAACCTTCACTCTGCGGTCAAGCCGACTGCTGTAAAACAGCCGTTTCGTCAGAGCGAAGGCTCCTCTGGCCTTAGTCAGAGCAGCATCTATATGTCTGTCGATACTGATCCAACCAGATACCGAGGTACTTCAGTTCACTTTTGCTCGTTAATCGCTGTTCGTGAGGTCTAACGATGACCATCTTGCGCCAATTCTTGCGCGTATCCCTCGTGGCTTTAGCCAACGAGGTCCGGAACAGAATTGTTTCACATTTCTGGAGATTCATTTTCAGTTTCCAGTCATCGCAATATCGCTGACAGCCTGCCACTCTCCTTTGCCCACTGTGTTCACACCAGCATAACTGTCTTTACTTCGCTCTTGAATTTTTGCTGCTTATTCTAATGTCACCTCCGATGTTCTCATGCTCATGGCTTTCTCGGCGTCAATATCTTTCTTCGCTAACAATCGTTTTTGCAAATTTTTGTCAGCCATTCCCAATATAATACGATCCCTTAACATTCTTGATTCTGATCTCCATAGTTATAATCTTTAATTAATTTCTTGATATTCATCAAAAATTGATCGAGCGGCTCTCCTAGATTTTGATTGCGACTGTGAAACTTGAAACTTGCGTAAGCCTCATTAGTTTTCGGCATTCAGTAATTTTCAAATACCTTAACAATTTCCTTATATGATGTTCGTTGTCCTTCTGTTAAAGTGAACGTTTTATAGATGTCCACTGCATCCGATCCAACAGCATTAAGAAAAATTGCAGCTTGAATTTGTTCTGGTTTTTTGTCAAGCTCAGCAGCTATGTAAAAGAACTCAAAATTTTGTTTGAATTTTTTCCACTACTCTGCAATGTTTTAGGTTTGGATACACCCATTAACTTTCAATTTAATTTTATATATTTTTTTTTCAATATTCTACGTAAAAATTAGTGATGTGCCGAACCGTAAATTTTGTAAACCGAGTTAACTCGAGTTGGTTTTTTGCAAACCGAGTTGCAACCCGAAATACCAGGTTTTTAATCCGTCAAAATCTCTGCCATCCGCTGATAAAAGTTGAATGTCAATGGCTCAATAGAAAGACAAGGTACGGATCTAGGTCGCTAGAGGAATATTTCGTTCAATATGTTACCGGATTGCCCCGAAAATCGCTCTAGAAAACATAACAAAAACAAAAAAAAAATACCAAGTTTTTAATCCGTCAAAATCTCTGCCATCCGCTGATTAAAGTAGAATGTCAATGGCTCAATAGAAAGATAAGGTACGATTCAAGGTCGCTTTATTTTTATTTCGTTCTGTAAGGATATGCCCGAAAACCTGTCCGAGTTGGCAAACCGAGTTGGCAAACCGAGTTGGCAAACCGAGTTGCAAACCGAGTTGGCGAACCGAATTTTCAAACCGAGTTGCAAACCGAGTTGGAGAACCGACTTGGCAAACCGAGTTGGACCGTTCAACTCGAGTTGGCAATCCGAGTTAGCTAACTCGAGTTGAAAAAAAAACAAACCGACTCGAGTTGGCAAACCGAGTTGACCCATCACTAGTAAAAATCCTCGTCGCCATGTGATGATTTAAAGAAAGTTCTCAAGATGTTGCGTGTTAATAATATGAGTATATTCGAACAGCTCTCAAATGTGACTCCCATTGCTTAGCCTCTAACAGTGCATGCATGTACATAAGCATGTGTAAAGAGAAACTAGAGAGTGCAAATATGATTGAAAAAAGTAAAATACTAAAAGTGCGTTTTCACTGTCTGGCTATACTTTGCTACGACCTTCCAAACCACCAAACTACCTTCCTAACTTCGTTCATTCGTACACCTTAAATCCCACTAGAGACAAATCTGCTTGTAATAAACAAACTTCATCTCCTCAACCAGCTCCTACATCTTCTGGCTTTCTCAATCCACTTATACCACCAATTGTTAAGTTGACTAAGCATTTGTTGGGCAGTAGCATGGAAGGTGTAATGTGATGTCGCGTCTAAGAGACCATAAGATTTATAACAGCTCCTACAACTTCTGCCTTTCTCAATCCACTTATACCACCAGTTGTTAAGTTGACTAAGCATTTGTTGGACACTAGCATGGAAGGGCGTAATGTGATGTCGCGTCTTAGAGACCATAAGATTTATAACAGTGTTCGTCTTGCTTACCTCCACGATAAACCCGATTCTGTTTGTTTCGATGGCAAAACAAAAACCAACCCTAAGGGCCTTACTAATAATAAAATTTAGTAAATAGTTAAATGAAAATCTCCAGATTTCAGAAACATCACATATCAATAACGAATTTAGTCTCCAGTTTAGTCACTAGCAAAACGTCAAAATTTAATACACGGAAATCCATCTATAAGCTGTGTAGTAAAATCACATCTGAAGGTAAGTGTTTCTGTGGTGCTATTTTATGGTACACAAATAAGTATTTAATGTACTGAAATTGTTCATAGTCTTTTTTCGATTTCTATTGGTATTTTCATTACATCTCACTTTTTTTGGTTCAAAAGAAGTAAAAATTGTATTTATTTATTTTTTTAATGGATTTGTGCCGGCCGTTTGTTAAATTTGGCATAAGCCGTACTTATCTATGTGGTTCATCAAAAAATGAATTACAATAATAACTACACGAGATCCTCCTATTTATCGGTAATACTTTTAATGACCCAAAAACTAGTTTTTACTCTGGCGGGCAGGAGGATCTCTCATAGCCGAAAAAGAGAAAGTAGTGTAAGGAAAAGAGACATATGCACGAGACACAAAAATAAGCAAGATAGAGAAGGTCAGATCATAAAGGGACAATTAGACACGTCTAATGTTTAATATTTTGTAGTGTCCGTAGTTTAGTGGTTAGGTGCGTCGGCTTCTAAGCAGAACGTCGTGGGTTCGAGTCCTACCTGGGCCCATAGTTTTTACTTCATCTTTCACGGGCACTGCCTCTTGCGAAGAACTGACAAAACTTCCAACAGTATCATCTGCCATGAAAAAGTGCTTCTCAACTTTGCCGTTCGGAATCAGCGTTAAATTGTAGGTCCCCTCAATTCTTCGCACGCACCTAGAGAATTGTTGATGAGTGTAAGCCACTTAGGCCTTGGCTCTTCAAGAGCTGTCGCGCCACTATATTTATTTATTTTTTATTTAATGTTTAATATTAGAATATATTATTAAGTTATATTTTCAAATGAAATCAGCAAGAAAAACATAAAAAAATCAATTCAAACATTCAAAATTCAATTTCCTTATTGTTAAAATTGTTGTTGTATTTCACATAGAAATTATATCTTAGCAGAGATAGAAGCGAAGATAAAGCACAAAAAGACGGCTATTAAAAAATGAAGAAATGAAAAAAGCTTTTCAACACTTTAAATCAATTGATGTACTAAAAGTGCTGACAATAAAGTAGTGTTGAAAAAGGATACGGCAATACTTAACAAGAAGTAAGGTAGCACTGATCAGTTATAACAAGATTGGGTAGGTAGGTTACCTAAGTTTTACCCTCCAAGTACCACAAAACTTATTTTTTTCATACACACATACTCTTGCAGCAAATTTGCTTCTTATTATGCAGGCAATTGTATCATTATTAGAATAAAACGCATACTCTTGCAGCTAACCTGCTTGAACTCATTTTTCAAAATATTTATTGTTTCAGCTCTTAAAAAAATGTTTGTCACTCATTTGACATTTATTTGACAATTACTTGATGGAAATTGTAGTAGACTTAAAGAAAACGTGAAGATTTGTTAACGAGAAGGTTAAATAGTTTATTGGTAGGATTCTGTTTAAGCTCTACACTTTATTTTAACTTTACGTTTTACTAATAGTCGACATTAGTGTCTGATTATTAGTAAGGCCCTAAGTGTTAATTCCTCAAGAAGGTTTACCCATTAATCGAAAGGAATTAATGCACATCTTTGTCCAATTTCACGATAGTCTTTCAATCAACCCTTCTCAAGTAGCCAACGATCTCTCTTCTTTTGCATCATTCATATATCTTCGAAGCGAGTATCTCACTTGAACAAATCCCGTTCTGATTTCAAAAACTATTATCGTCTCTAACACTTCATCCATAGCTTCTATACCTAATTCTTTAATCCTGTATTAAAACTGCAGCATTTTTTCTGAATTCTCGAAACCTTCCATATGATGTCTTTGTTTTGACCGAAAGCAATCTGACTTCTGATGTTCTCAACTCCGACCTCTTCTCAGCTGAGTTCACGGTTTTCAGAAAAGACGTAATTCCTGGTTCACCCGGTCGTGGTGTCCTTATTGCCGTTCAAAATAACCTTGACACAACGTATATTGACATACCAAATCACAGTTAATCTCACAAAACGACAAATTTATATCATATGCTGTTACATTCGTTCAGCTCAAAAAATTTTATCCTACCATCAAGCAATTGATTCAATTGACTTTCTGTTTGATTCTGCCCAGCCCAATGACGCAAGTGTAGTTTTAGGTGATTTCAATCTTCCTAATTTATTTATCTTTGACTGCGTCTGATCATGAATTGTACTTCATTTCCTTATGTTCTTCTTCCGACATTGAAGTGTTTTTATCTGACAGTGGTCTTTTCCAAATGAATGAAACTCCAAACTTCATGGGAAGATACCTCGACCTAGTGTTTTCTTCCGATGTTTAAAATTGTGTAGTCTCTGAAAATTCCCACTTCCTCTCGACTCTTGACCGCTACTATCCCCCTTTAACTGTTTCCTGTTGTTATGAAAATCTTAATGTCCATGATGAATCTTTTGGTCGGAGTTACAACTTTCATAAAGCAAATTTTGTTAAATTTAACCAGCTCTTTAACCAAATAGATTTTGATTTCATCTGCAAGGATTCTGGTTACAACGTTGTAATTCAAAGGTTTTACACACTCTTTTTGTCGTGTATAGATGAATCCATTCCACTCTCTTGCAAGAAAAAGTTTACATCCTCTCCATCTTGGTATAGCAAAGACTTGTGTAAATTGCAAAACAAACTTAATAAACTTTGGAAAATCTTCTTAACGACTAGGTCAGTAATTGATATACAGGGTGATTCACGAGCGTTGTGCCAAAAAGCTAGAGCATGTAGGTTGAGTTGAGACAAGAAAAAAATCTTATGGGAGGGGGGGGTCTATTCCCCCCCGTTTAGCCGGGAGGGGCAATTTTCTGAAAAATTGACTTATTTTATAAAAAAAAAATATTTAAAATCAACGGCTTCGTTTACAACACCGTGTTGTACCTTTTTGAAAAGCCAGAAATATCTTCTTTCATTTTGTTTTTAAATAAAATTGTTTCAACGAATAGTTTAAAAAATATTAATTCTCAAACTCAAAATTTTCAAAAAACAAAAAAAACAAAAAAATCATTTTTGAACCAAGTTTTTTTTCAAAATTTTGTGTAATTAAGTACTAATTTTGTTTTAAAAATTCAATGCCATTGTTAATTTTTAGTCGAAAACAGAAAACTGGATGCAAAAATGTCTTTTCGATTTTGAGAAATAAAAAAAAAACCAAGGCCACTTTTTTTCTAAGTAAATCTTTGTTTTTATTTTTACCTATCTCAACTTTTAGTTTTATTAATTTATTATGAAACATTAACCTTTCTTTTAATATTTGTTCTGTGATTGGAAATTTATGAAGCCCCAATAAAGTAGAGAAGTATTGGATTTTCCCTGGATTAATCATTTTGTTCATTGATAACCACCGAAAACTGACTTGAAATTTTTCTTACTATGCCTGGGGGCTGCGGCCACCTGTTGGTGAAGGGTTCTACCTGCTAGGAGCTTAAGATGATTAAACCGCAATTTTTTCTTGAATGAAAAAACAATAATCCGTAGCAGAAGTGCATGTCCGGTAACTCTTCTCGAGAGTATGAGTTTGACATTGTTATGTGTTGATGAGTCAATATTTCAATTGGAAATGGTTGTTTACTAAATATGAGATGCCTTTTATTCACCTTTAGGTCTTTTTAAGCTCCTAGCAGGTAGATCCCTTATATATGGGGATTATTATCGTTTCTCTGAATTAAGTTAACTTCTTCATAATCAATACCTGTCTTAATCTTAATCTGGAAATAATCTTCTCTCCGATCAAAAATGCTTTATTAATTTTATAAACTGTAAACGGAAATCCGATCGACTTCCTTCGAGTTTTATTTTCTGTAACACATCATCGTGAGATCCCACAACAATATAAAATTTTCTGCCTCCTTCTTTTCCCAATCATATAGCAATAACATCGTAATTCCTAATAGGAGTTACTTATCTAGAGAGCAATCAATGTTACCATTGACTCAGTATTTGATAAAATAAATGAACTCGAGATAATATTTTTAATCCCGGTTCTGATGGTGTCCCTTTGATTCTTTTGAAAAATTGTGTGTTCGCCTTATCATAATCTATAACTAATCTGTTCCTTCTTCATAATAAAAATTCTAAAAATAAGGTTGAAAATTATACACCGATAGTGAAACTATCATGCATTCCCAAACAATTTGAAAGTCTAGTTCATGTCTATTTCCATTGCAAGTCCATATTTTTCCCTGCCCAACATGGCTTTCTCAAAGGTAGGCCAACAAATACAAACCTTACAGAATTCGTCTCTGAATCCTGAAAATTCTTGAAAAAGGTTATGGAGTTGACATAGTCTATACATTCTTGCCAAAGCCTTCGATAAAGTATCCTATAAAATCATTCTACTTAAGTTCAAAGCTCTTGGTTTTCCGCCATGCTTTATAGAATTCTTAATTTCATACTTTGAGAACCGAGTCTGTAGAGTTCTTTTTCGATGTTCCCTATCCAAGCCTATCCTTGCTACCTCTGGAGTTCCTCAGGGTAGTCACCTTGGAAAGCTCGTCTTCGTTCTCACAATTAATGATGCGAGCCCTATTTAACGAGACTCCTCTCTATTGCAGACGATATGAAGATTTATAAAGTCATTTATACTCCTTCTGATCATGTTCTCCTCCATAACGACCTCAATCGATTTCACGTTTGGTGTACACAAAATTTTCTGGAATTAAATATTAGTAAATGTCATAAACTCACCTTTTCACGAAAAAGGATAGTTGAGACTTCAAGAATTTACTCTTTTCAAAATGAACTTATCAAAGCTACTGAATCCATATGTGATTAAGGTGTTTTTTGTGATAACACACGATAATTAACAAAGCCAATCGTTCTCTTGGTGTTATTAAACGTTGGTCCAAGGAATTTAATAACCCCATATTTGACGAAGTGCCTTTTTATTACGTATGTTTGTTAACGAAGTCGAAATAAAGAAAAAAAACACAAATCAAAATTGCTGCAATAAAAGGCAGATTAAACTTTATAATCAGTTTCGTCCGAGCTTTAAGCTGTGAGAGACGTCTCGATCTCACTCGTGTGTGTGAAAGTACTTATACCTTTACAATCATTCCCAAACGTGTTAGATCTCCCAAACCTGAGGACAATTTGTCCTCAGATAAAAAACTCTGTTCCAAAATGGATAGGCAAAAATATCCACAAAATTGGAAAAGCCCCAAATTTTGGAAACCCTTGCAATGTAAGGCTGAGCCCGAAGCCGACGATGACATTGTTGAAATGGTCGAAATTATTTCGCCAAATGTGAAAAAAGCATATGTGCCACCAATTAAACTTTTACAAAAGTCGCATGACTATGTTCACCAAATGATGAAATCATTGGAAATTAAAGATTATTCTATTAAAAAACTTTCAATCGGAATTCGAATAAACTGTGATCTCCCCGAATCATTTGAGAAAGTGCTATCTAAATTAAAAGACGAAAACTGTCAATATTTTACGCATGATCTTAAAAGTGCCAAAGCCTTCAAAGTTGTTCTCTACAGGCTAGGAGAAGTTAGTGAAAATGAAATTAAAACCGAACTTAATAAATGCGGGCTTTTGTGTTTAGAGGTTAAATCCGTCGTCAAAAAATATGATTCATATACCGACACTTTCCACATTGTCTCTCTTCAGAATGGTTCAATCAAACTTATTGATTTAAAAAAACATAATCGCTCTGTCTTTCATACGCAGATTAATTGGAGCTTTCAAAGAAAGCTTAAGGGTAAGATGACACAATGTCACAATTGCCAAATGTTTGGCCACGGCGAAAGAAACTGCCACGTCAAAACATATTGTGCCAACTGTGCTGGTCCTCATAAGACTGGCGAATGTGAGAATTCTGCAGCGTTGAAATGAGCAAATTGCAACGAGAACCACAAATCTACCGACTACACGTGTGGTCACAGAGCCCAATACCTTCAGTTAAGGAATAAATCGACCAAGAGAACGAATGCAACGCATCCAATCATTCTCCCAACTTCCAGATCATCAACATTGCCATCAACAGCATCAAAGAGCGCTAATCTTGGAAACCAAAAACAAGTTTCATTAACTTCCATGGTAGATTTTCCATCTCTCCCACAAATACATCCACAACGTTGTCAATCCTCTCAGAATGTCGTGGGTGCAACCAGAATGGATCATCAGATCGATCGTGATCATACTCATTCTCCGAGTGTAAGCAATTATGCTAATCTAAGTTTCGACAGTGGAATACTTTTTTCCTACGAGGAGCTTAATTCATTGCTTATGGAGATGATTACAAAATTGTCGACTTGTAAGCCTAAAATAGATCAATTTAATGTTATCGCACATTTGACTACTAAGTATTTATTTAACCATGATAAATAACAATACAAATAGTTATATAAACATTGTTACTTGGAATGCCAAAATTATTAAAAACAAACGATTACAATTAATTTATTTTTTGAGCAGACACAGTATTGATGTTGCTTTAATAACAGAAACTTGGCTAGACAATGATATTCATTTGACTACACCTAAATTTATGTGCTATCGTGTTGACAGAACTGATAGGCCAGGCGGAGGAGTTGCAATTCTCATCAGACAATCAATTCAACACTCGCTCTTGCCAATAATACAAACTAAAATAGTTGAAAATATTGGTATAGAGATTAAACAAAGAAATATTAGATCTATTAAGGTATCTACGCAAAATATGAAGTTGAGCTTAAATCATTTTTGTTTTGTTTTTTTTTTTTATAATAAGCACGCACTCAAGGGGTTTCAATCCCTTTTTATGCCAAAGCACAGTGCGAGATTAGGGAAAATGGGATAGACGGAGAGGGTTAAGGATGAGGTGTCGGTTGACATTGGCTTCCTGCACATTGCAATAACCGGGGAAGACAGAGTGTGGAAAACAGTTCCACATCCGCGTAGTACGGCTAAAGAACGATTCTCTGAACATGACGTATATATGTTTTAAAGATGGTAGCCAGATCAGAAGGGGAAAAAATTCTTGCATCTTCTTAAAAAACCTTAAACATCTTGAGGCATTTTTGGCGACATCGCATATGTGATCATTCCATAAGAGGTGGTCGGTGATGCACATACCGAGAATATCGAGATGCTCGGTTTCACCGATGCAAGTGCCACTCATGAACAGTGGCAAGGAGGGTATATCTCGCTTCAACGATACAAGACAGCATTGAGTTTTCGAAGCATTAAACTCTACACGGTTCTTAATTCCCCATTGGACAATGGTGTTTAAGTCAGAGCTTAATGAGCTTATCATATTTAGCCGTTGCAGTTCCACATCTGAAGAGGAGGGATGTGAGTCTGGGAACGAATATGAAAAGCTAAGGGTACTATCGTCAGCGAAACAATGAATTGGATTACAAGTTGCAGACAAGAGATTATTAATGAAAATGAGAAAGAGGGTCGAAGACAAAACGGAGCCCTTGGGCACACAAGCATTTATTTTGTGAGTTTCAGACTTGAACCCGTCCAATACAACTTATATAGAACGGTTCGAAAGAAAATTTCTAATCCAACGAAGGAGGGACTCATCAATACCGATATCACGCATTTTCGATAAAAGAGCCTGGTGCCAAACTCTATCAAATGCCTTTGAAATATCGAGTGCAACAATCTTACTTTCTCCAAAACGATGTAAAGATTTGTTCCACTGTTCGGTGAGATATGCCATCAAATCACCAGTGGACCTGCTGCTGCGAAAGCCGTACTGCCGGTCATTAAGGAGCTTTCGGTCTTGGAGATATTTCTTGAGCTGATAGTTTATCAGCGTTTCCATGACCTTAGAAAGAAGGGACGTAAGTGCAATCGGACGATAATTGGAGGGAGAAGAAGATTCGCCTTTTTTTGAATAGGCTGGACAAATGCTGTTTTCCAACTACTCGGAACGAGCCCAGAAGAATAGGATAGATGGAAAAGCTTACGCAAGGGTTTTGCCAGCGTTGAAGAACACCTCTTCAGAACAATAGCGGGGATGCTATCCGGGCCAGCGGATTTGTGTATGTTGAGATCTTTTAGGACTCTCACCACAGCACGAGTGCGAAAGAAGATTGGTCCCATAGAATCATTCACGTGCTCAAGAACTGGGGGAGACATGACACTCTCTGGCAGTGTAGAGTTGGAGACGAACTGCCTAGCAAAAAGGTTAGCTTTCGCGAGAGAGCTAACGACGGAGTATCATCATCAACGAGCGTAGGGACCGAGGAAGAAGAAGAATTCTTCATGTTTTTCACAAAAGACCAAAAATTGTTGCTGCTTTTGGGACATTGCAGTATTTTTTCCTTAGTTTTTGGTCATATAAAAATTTGGTCCGTCGAATATGGACATTGCAGGCCTTCCTGGCTTGTTTAAACCTATTCCGGTTTTCCTCAGTAGGGTTGGCTTTGTAACAACGGAAACTTACCTCTTTATTTCTGATAACTTCTTTACAGCTCATATCAAACCATGCGTTCTCTTTAGGTCTGATGCTTTTAACCCTGTTCGGGATAAAAGTTCTCGTTCCCAAAAGAATTAAACTTGTGAGCATATCTGCACTGGAATCTATGCCACTATCGAGGAAGCATAGTGACCAGTTAAAGATCCTAAAAAAGTTATTGAGACCGTCCCAGTCGGCTTTCTCGTACTGCCAAACGGTTCTCCTAGGCGCTCTTTCTTTAACTGGGCTTTTTTGACAAAAGAAATTTGCGATTATGACACAGTGGTCCGATCGGCCTAGAGGCGATAATACACTTATTGTATATTTATCAGGGTCAGAGGTAAGGAACAAGTCAAGAGTGTTTTCTGTTTGGCCGTCAATGTCCGGTATTCGAGTTGGCTCGTTGACCAGCTGAGCAAATGGTTAAACTCAGCAAAGATCTCAGCACACACTCCTTCGGGTGTTGTCTTGCTCGAATGGAGAAGCCAGGAAGAATTGTGTACATTGAAATCGCCCGTAATAACGATTTCAGTGCGAGGATACAAGGAAAGAATTCTTTGTATGGAGTCGGACAGTGAGTCAAATTCGTTAGAAGTTGAAATCCGGTCCAAATTTGGGCTTCTATAAAGGAAATAGTAATGGATGATGTGCTTATTTACGGGAAATTTGAACCACATAAAATTAAAGAAAGGATTAAAATGAGAGCTATACTGTGGTTGAAATTGGTAAGCAACATCACTTCTAATATAAACGGCGAGGCCATGGTGGAAAGGAATAGTGGCACTAAGTTATACCCTTGAATATAAAATTCAGTAGGATCAGTAGCCTCACCTACTTGTGTTTCACTTAGTGACAAAACAGCTGGCCTGTTTGAAACAGTGTGGAGGTACGTTGACAGAGAATTCGTTCTTAACCCACGAATATTACTATAATCGACCCTGAAATTCTCAGGCATTGCAATATTTAAGAAATTTCAAAACCAAAACAAACGACTTCTAAGAAAATTATTGAATTGGATCTCAGACTTCTTTTCGACTCAGCGCCTCTGTTAGTGTTATGCCTTTACAGAGACGTGAACGGATCCGACCCTGGAATTCAAAACAATTTTCTATTCGTCTGTTGTTGGAGACATACCATGTACATACATTGTATCAGCACAAAAACGCATTGCAATGTAATGCACATGATAAGGCATACAACTACTGTTTGCGCTAGAAAAGGAAAGAGGGATAGGCACTCACTGTGCTGTGTTAGGCATTTTGTTGTTGTTTTGGGTGTGCTGCGCTGTGCTTTTGCACTTTTTTCTTTGTTTTTGTTTGCTATTGCTTTTTTTCTGTCTTAGATATTTTTGTAACTATTATCCCTAGTCAATTCACCTGTTACTATAAATGAACTGAGTTCTGATCACTACCCAGTTTTATGTGAACTTCTCTCGTCAGGTATTGAAAACATTCAGTACTACCAGAACTTTAAAAATGCAAACTGGAAACAGTTTTTGGATCTGGAAATGGTGAATAATATAAATGATGTCGATAACATCGTGGAAAACTTTACACACGACATTCTTTCAGCAGTCGACCTTTCTGTTCCAAATGTAGCTAAAAAACCTTTTCACAATAATATTTCGCCTCATGTTTTGAGTCTTATCAGAAACAGAAACATTCAACAAAGAAGCTGGCAAAGATATCGCCAACCTTTCTATAGGGATAATGTTTTGATACTGAGTAGGCTAATCACTATTGAATTACTATCGAAAAGAAATCAGTATTGGAATGAAAAGCTTCGCTCTCTAGACAAAAATGCCAAACCATTCTGGAATATTGTTAAAGTAATAAAAAATAAACATAGACAGATACCTTTCTTAAAAACTGATTCAAGAATACACTTCACTAATTTGGAAAAAGCAAATGCACTCGCCCTTAACTTCTCTCAAAATCACTTGGTATCTCAAAATCTTGGCTATATAACTACAGATAATTTAGTCAACACAGCAATAATTCAAAATTTTAACCAGATGGTTTTTGAAACACCACAGAATACTTTCACAACTCATGAACAAATAAGTGAGATCATTACCTCGCTTGATACAAGGAAGTCACAAGGGCTTGACCAAATTAAAAATCTTTATTTAAAAATGTTGCCTAGGATTAGTATCATTTTTCTTTCATTCCTTATGAATGCATGGTTGAAATTGCAGTATTTTTCTAACGCCTGGAAAACAGGAAAGGTTATACCGATTCTCAAAGCAGGTAAGAACTCCGTAAATACTGTGTTAATGCCAGTGGCAATACTGATGACTGCCATGCCACACAGCGATACGCCGCATAAGAACATAGCTGTGAAAAGCACTGGAATTTCGAGAAGAGAAAAAATTGAAGTCGGTTGCCCAGAAAAAGTTACTTTATAAATTAAAATAAATCTAATTTTCATTTCATTTTCATTTAATTACGTCATTTCCTAATTGCTATAAATTGTTTAAAAACATTAATCTAAAACAAAGAAATGTGTAGTACTCTTTTAAACTTTAATAAAAGTGTTAAGATACTGACAAAGTTCGATTTCTTTTACTTATTGCTACATAAGGGCAGCAATATACTGATAGTTATAGACCAATTAGTTTGCTAAGTAGTATCAGTAAAATTTATGAAAAAATAATGAAAGAAAAACTGTTAAGTATTATAATAGGCAATAACTTATACCCAAGTGTGCAATTCGGTTTAAGAAAACATCATAGTACCTCGCATCAAGTGCTTCGAATATGCAACTCTATTAAAAACAATAGAAATCAAGGCTTGTCAACGGGCATGGTATTATTAGACATTGAAAAGGCATTCGATTCAGTTTGGCATAATGGAATTATATACAAAATGATCTCATTCAATTTTCCGTTCTATCTGTGTAAAATAGTGCAAAGTTTTCTGTCCAGTAGAAGTTTCAAAGTTTATTATGTTTATAATTGTTTCTCACAAACGATACGCTTTGATTTTGGTGTGCCTCAAGGGTCGGTTGTGGGTCCGGTCCTTTATAATTTGTATACGTCTGACTTTCCTGAGCTACCATTATGTGAAGCAGCAATCTTTGCTGATGACACTACAATAATATCTTCGCATAAATTAGGATTT
>CAKKXW010000001.1:67391263-67487428 GCA_920937365.1 Sphaerophoria rueppellii
CAATGGACGAATGTGCTAGAAGGGAGAAATATCTATGAAGTTGTTACTAACAGTAGACTCTTCCAGAATGCAATGGATTTGGTGGACACCCAAATAATGCAAAGAGAATGGGACGAGGCTCTAAATAGAGCACATGCGACAACAACTCATGGACTGTATAATGTACTTAACTACACTGAAGGATGTAGCTACATCCAAGAAGAATGGGACGCGACTAAGATAGGATGGATCTTTAAGGCAAGAGGAGGACTTCTTTATTTGAATGGAACGTTTCCTTCAAACAATAGAAGTACTCAGTGCACTTTATGCAATATGAGGGAAGACGAAACTTTTATCCACTTCCTCGGAATATGTCCTGTACTGAATGAACTACGGATATTATGCTTTGGATCAAGAACTCTTAGTACCGAAAATATGGTAAATATCCTGAACGGTGAGGGAAGCTGGATCTCCCTGGTAAGATACCTCTCGAAAGCCATCAAATATCGAGCTGAACTTATAAGACTATATAACGGGTAGAAGAACGAGACAGATTGAAGACAGCATCGTAAACAACAAAGAATTCGCAAAATCACAAACCAATGTCAAAACTATTAACGACGTCAACCATATCAACCTCAACCTCAACACTCGCATGACTCATGACTAAAACCATCAATAACATTATATCCAGCATCAATAAGAACCAAAACATTAATAACGCCACTAACACCAACATCAGTAATAAACCCAATACAAACGCCAACACCAACACCAACACCAACTCTAGCAACATATCAACACCAACACCAATACCAACACCAACTCAAACATTGTCACCAACACTAACTCCAATACCAACACAAACACCAGCACCAACACCAACATCATTACAAATAACAATTTAAATACCAACGTCAGCACCAATTCCAATACCTACACCAACGCCAACAATAACATCTGTAACAGTACCTACACCAACTCCAACACTATCGCCATACTCTAACAACAACACCAACACCAACACCAACATCAACATCAAACAACACCAATACACATATCATTACAAACACCAGCACCAACACCACATAAGCCAACACCATCAACATCATCACCAACTCTAACAACAACACCAACTCCAATAGCATCACAAACACCAACTCCAACATCATCGACAGCTCTAACAACACCAACTTAAATAGCATCACAAACGCCAACACCAAAACCGACATCATCTCCAACACTAACTCCAATACCAACACAAACACCAGCACCAGCACCAAACACCAGCAACCAACACATACACTACACCAACTCTAACAACACATTTACACCCACACCAACACCAACACCAACATCATCTCCAACACTAACTCCAATACCAACACAAACACCAGCACCAGCACCAAACACCAGCAACCAACACATACACCAACACCAACATCATTACAAATAACAACTTAAAAACCAATGGCAGCATCAATACTAATATCTACACCAACGCTAACAACTACACCAAATATCATCAATACCAGCGCCTGTGCCAGTACCTACACCAACACCATCACCAAATCCGACGACTCCGATATCAAAAGATATACAAACACAAACAAATACACCATTCTCCACCTCTAACACCCTCAAAATGAATTAAAGCCAACAACAACAGCAACAATACCAACACCTTCACCAAGACCTTCACCAACACCTACAACATCTACTCAAACACCAACATCATCATCAACACCAACATCATCACCATCGCAAGCATCTACCTCAATACTAACTCCATCATCATCAATAACAATAACCAGTAACAACAACAACACAAACACAACAACAATACCAACACCAACACCAATTTCATTCTCAACACCAACACTAATACTAACACTAACATAAGGATAGGATTAAGCAACGATATTTAATCGCAGCAGACGGCTCAACCGAGCCATTGATGCAAAATCAATGTTTTTTTGTTTAATGTTAATCTGTATCAGCAAACATATTAATCAAATCTTGTTCACTTATCTGTACTTTAATCACTTATACTATTTATTCAATATTTGTTGTTGTTGTTGTTGTTTGTTTGTTATAGAAGCAAATTCCCAACAACAACAACAGAAAGGAAAGGGAAAAAGAAAGATCCACCATTCACACTGTACGGTTGGAATTCAAGCCCACACACATTGAAAAGTTTGAACGGTTTTCATTTATTTCCTTTTTTTGTACCGACTTACGTTTTATTTTTTGTTTTTTTTACGTCGGAACTTTTTTTTCAAATTAATAAAAAAAACAATTAACAATCTTTGTTCTAGTGTTGAAACTCTCTGTGCGAGCCGCTCGTCGTCGTCGCCAGCTTCTAGCTGTATTGGCACCGTGGGTGCATTGATGCGTAGATTTTTGCTACATTTGGGAATTTCTTTTAACGACTCTACTCGGCGATCACCCACGATTTGGTATTGTCCAAAGCATACAGTGGAGGTGATCGCCGCATCAAAACTTCATCTTCATTATCAAGAAACTTGCAAATCAAGACGCAAGACCCCCAAGAAAACCAAGTTTGTGAAAACAAAAAGCTGTGTTTAAGAAGTCGTTGCGCATAAGAAGGTATGAACAAAGTACCAGAAAAATCAAGAAATTAAAAGAGCCAGTATCAAGAAGAAAAGTTCTTTTATGAAAGTGGTTAAGAGCACATGATATATTTTTGCACGAATTCTGATAAACAAGAAAAAAAAAAACAAGAAAAAGAAGAAACCAAAATAACATAGTCCTTTTTTTTTGTCATTGTATATTTGTATGTGCCTGAATACACGAGTGCAAAAAAGAATTACTTTTGTGGATACACACAGAAAAAAAAATTACGTGGGCATGCAAGAAACGAGCAAGACAAAAGGAAAGTTTTTGTTGTTCGCGGCTTTGTATCTGCCGTCTGACAAAAGGAGAACGTTTTGAGAAGAAACATGATTTTTAACGCAAAACTCATATCTGAAAATGAGGAAAAAGACGAAACTTGGCATTTTTTTCCATCAATTTCTTTCTTTCTAAAAATCATCCGCTCTCTTTCGTGAATTAATTCTTTTTTGCGCTCGTGTAACCAGGCACTATATTTGTAAATTGTGTTCACGCCTGCGATGCTATCCGCACAAGGATTTAACTTCTAAATTCTACTTTTACTGTGCTGTTTTGAATTTAAAGTTTTTGTATTTTTGGTTGCTATACAGGGCTGCCGTTTCAAATTTTCACAGAGGAGTAATTTCAAATTCTAGTGGGGAGTGTTTTACTATTGAAGGGAGTACACAAACAAAACATTGTTTTTTTAAAGGAACACTTTTTAATTGGGTAGAAAACAAATAGAGTTTTGACAGCTTTGAGTTGAAGTTATAAATGTACCCTTTCTCTAGTTCGCCCCATTCTGACATACGGATAAATTAATTGGTGGTCTGCCCTAGATAAAAAATATAGCATCGATAAGCTAAAAAAAGTTCAATGAACTGCTTGCATTGCTACTACGGGAACAATTAGATCTTGCCTTGCTGATCACACTCACAGTCATTCTGAATCTTTTTCAGATCGACCTTCAAATTCACGAAACAGTCTCATGTGGTGCTTTAAGACTTAGAAAATCGGGTATGTGGACTGCAAAGTCTTTTGGTTATAGTAAAATTCTAAATCTATTACCTAAAGAAATAAGACTAGAACCCTCTGACTACACTTTACCAACCCTAAGCTTTAGAAGGTTGAAATTCCAACTAGGCAAAATTGGTAAATTAATAGCCCTACAAAGTATTTGGACATCGCATTTTACACTGATGGTTCCAAAATGGAACTCGGTTTGGGGCTGGTGTTTTCTCCGAAGAACTGGGTATTAAAAAATCCTTTAGACTGCCCGACAGATGTAGCGTATTTCAAGCTGAAGTTCTAGCGCTTAGACAAGCATGTAGGATTCTAAAACAAGCAGTCAAATCTGTAGAAATTATAAAAAAGGTTGCAATCTTTATTGATAGTCAAGCAGCTATCAAGGCTTTAAACAGCAACCTGACTGAGTCCAGAATTCTTAGGGATTGCAAGCAAGTGCTCGCAGGTTTTAACGACAATATGAAAAATTAATCTAGTCTGGGTACCAGGGCACAGCGACATTCAAGGTAATGAAATCGCTGGGGGAGATGGAGAATAGTTGCCATTTGCATAGGCCACTGGCCGGTTGAACAATGAAGCTTGGTATTCCTAACAATGAATTTTGTTGTAGCTGTAGAGATACGGCTCAGAGCGAAAA
The DNA here is from genome assembly GCA_920937365.1 of Sphaerophoria rueppellii. Lineage (NCBI taxonomy): Eukaryota > Metazoa > Arthropoda > Insecta > Diptera > Syrphidae > Sphaerophoria > Sphaerophoria rueppellii. The sequence continues at coordinate 67,395,519 of CAKKXW010000001.1, forward strand.
ACTCTAGCACTTTTTGTGTGAGTGTCCGGCCCTTAAATATTAACATTAGGAATTTGATTCTCTTTCTTAACAAAACCAATTGGATTTAAACACTCCAAATCTCTATTATGCACTTTACTGTCTTGTGCGTATCTTTTTATAGTTTCTTCTTTTTAGGTTACTTCGAGTTTATGGTATCAAAACGATTGAAGCGCATTCTTATACTGCTACCTTTACGAACCTAAAATTTTATGGTTCCAGACAATCGCTTGCCGGAATTCGGTCGTACCTATTAAGCGTAATACTAAATTTTCGTCGTAGGCAGGAATCGTGTGAGCTGATTTTTGATAATTGACAGTCAAGTTCAGGAAAAAAAGAAAAGAAAATTGAGTGTCAACTAACAGCTAACACTATTCAGTGAGACAGTGGTTAGGTCGAGTGTCGAAAAAATCGCTCTGGCATCCGTTGCAAATGATTCAATTCATTTTCAATTCTATGGCGTTCTGAATGGTCAGCGTTATCGCATCATGACTACCGCTTAGGATGGTGATACAAGCCACAAAGCACACTTTACAATCACTTTATTTAAGGGAAGGTTTGATGAGCGAGTTACCTCAAGATTTGGGCGAGCCTATTGCCCGCCTCGTTCGTGCGAGTTAACACCACTAGACTAGTTGTGTTCGCTCAAATAATGATAAAAATAAATATGTAAGCCCAGTAGTTAATAAACTTTAATTTTATAATGTAATTTTAAGTTTCCAAGGGGAGAACTTTCGAGTATAGCGGAGTACGGGTGTACACTGAACGCAAAGGGAGTACAAATACTCCCTTGGTAGTAGTTTCGGCAGCGCTGTTGCTATAGCTTGTTATTTTTTGTAGGTTACGTTTCATTTTTTCATTCATTCAGTTTTTAGCTTCTCGAAGAGTCGGGTAAAAAATAAATCAAATTAAAATAAATTAAAACAAAAAAACCCATGTTTATATTGGAAATATTAACAATTAAAAAGGTAATTTGAAAAAAATTTGATGATGAGATAAGATTCGGATATGGGTTGTCGTCATTCATGGTTATAGGGGAAGTCCAAATATTGTTTGGCCTGCGGACTTCTACGGTTGGGTGGGACATGGCCAGGCCGAACAACATCTCGGCACCCTCTAGCGGTAACGTCTGTCCGAGCGTCTGTTTAGTTCTGTTTGTTTCTTCTTTTTTTTTGTTTAACTAGGATCAACCAATGGCATGATTAAACGTAATAGGTTGGTTTCCTGGGTTTGCGGACAAGATCCCACGACATCCGGCGAGCTCGAGCCGAGCACCGACAAGCATGCCAGTCCGCAGACTCAGCGAAAACAGTGCTTCACGCACCTACTTAGCCAACACTAGCCTATTACAAATGGCGCCCGCAACGTTTGTCTTCGTCTTTCGTCCTCTATCATCCAAATTTTAAACTTCCCTAATTGTTTCTGTTTTCATCCTTGGTAACTCGTATGTCGTACAACGGAAAGTCATTGGACATACCGATTGTACTTGCGACGAGATAACAAGAGGATGAAAACAGCAACAATTAACCTATGTTTCGTTTGTCTTTGCCCTTTCTTTTAAGTGTTTACATTTTACTTTCCAATTCTTCTTATTTTTACTTTTCTTTTCAACTTTTTCGTTTTCTTACAAGTTTTGTTGTCCTGTTGTTGACGTAAAGTCGCACAGTTGCACAACAATTTTTTTTCATTATTTATGTTTGTTTTCTGTTTACCTACTGCATTATGTCTTTTGCCTGAGTATTCATGTTGGACAAAATTGCGAATGCAATAGGTAAACAACAATCTATCTTGTCCTATGTCTACATTTATGTACTAATTTGCCCTAGAGGGAAAGTTTTCAAAACCAGTCCGTCTGCCTGTCTTTTGTGGTCAGTAAAGTAAATGTATCCTTATCTTACCATTTCAGCTTGCTAAGCCGACAACAAAGTTCACCACCGAATCTGTCGCCTGAAGCATCCCCGATTATCATATGAACATTTCAAATAAAATTTTTTTTTCGAAAAGTTTACATTAATCATTAATTTCAGCAGATAAGATTTATCATTCTTATTACAAACTAAATTCCATTCTACATAGAACTCCGTGGTTCAATAAGTTTGTGCGTTCGATTTCTGACTCCTTCTTAATTGCAGCCCTAGGTTCAATATCCGGTAACAGCGCAAGTTTATTTTTTTTTCTTTTTCTTTTCGTTGTTTCTTTTTTTTTCATTAATACGTAGATATGACTTGCGCTAGTACAAACCGTCTCGATCGGTGTGGCTCAGCCGCGCTTTTTGAATGCTATGGTCCATGTGGTAAATTATTCCACTCCAAATGCGTTGGTTCGAATAATTCCTTTTTGGATAGAATAAATTCATCGAATTTAGCCTTTTGTTATTGCGCGGACTGTAAAAAGATTTCCTTGGCTCATTTTTCTATCAAATTATCTAATTTAAAAAATGAGCTTTGTAAAATTTTCAAGGGGTTTGAAGATTCAAGTTCCAATTTCATTAAATTAGCCTCCGCTACTAATGAAATCCCTTCTCTAGTACTGGTTTCTGACAAATCCTGCTCAACGGATGATCACACAATGAATAATCTATCAATGTCTACCGACCCTAAAGTAAGTAAAAAAAGAGGAAGGGAAAACAACTCTTCCTCAGCCAAAGTAAGTCCGGCTCCAAAAAAATCTTCTTCAAGAAGCAATGAAAGTGTTAGTAGTACAAACAGAATTTCCGAACCGGTACCTCCTCCCAATCATGAAATCAACATTATGGATGTTGATACATTTGTAAGGCCTTCCGTACCAAATTCCTCTGACACCTCTAGCGATAAGGATTATTCGAGTCCACTTCACGTTTCTGTTACTGGCAATTCTCCCCCAAATATTCTAACCTCAGTACATATGCCTAAATCTATCTTTATCACTCGTCTTTCACCCGAAACTGAGACTAAAGACGTAATAGAACATTTGGTTGCTTCGAAAGTTATAAAAGATGCATCGAGTATCAAATGTTCTAAAATAAGCAAACAAAACAGTTTTGTAGCGTCTTTTAAAATAACTGTTCCCAATTCCTTATTTGAACCCATTCTGAAAAGTCCTTAGCCTGTTAACAAATTAGTTAAAGAATTTTCTGATCCTCAGAGAAAAAAATCAGGTCTTGCTCTGTCTGGTCTGAATTCAAAAAACTGCAAAGACTCTCCCTCTACTACCAAAATGTAAGAGGACTTCGTAGTAAAATTACAACTACTTTTAAAAATTCCCAATCTTTGTCATACGATCTTTTCGCTCTTACCGAGACTTGGCTTAATGCCACAATTTTAGACACAGAACTCTTCGATAATGAGTTTGTAGTTTTCCGTCAAGATCGTCATGACCTAGTCATTAATTCGGTTGGTGGGGGAGTCCGCATTGCTGTCAGAAATAGTTTTTGTTCAACCAAAATAGTTTTCCTAATGTTAAAATATCTAAACAATCTTTAGTAATACATGTATTAAATGTTTACATCCCACCAAAGAGCCCAATGTGTTCGTTCTCTGAACTCCCTCTTGCAATTGATTTTATGATCAACTAAGCAAGCCTTGGCAGTATTACATTATTATTGGGAGATTTCAATCTTCCGAACATTGACTAGGTTCCTTCCGAAGACGATTCTTATTTTGAAGCTTCAACCAACTCATCCCAAGTAGAGCTTCAATTGGTAGATAATATTATATCTTCGGATTTGCACCAAGTAAGCTGCATACACAATTATAGAAATATGATGCTGGATCTACTTTTTTCATCTGACGCCGTTAATACTGTAGTGGTTGAATCCTCCACTGCTTAATGTAACATAGATAACTACTATCCACCTCCCGACATTTTTCTTGACACGAGCGGTCATTTACTTGAAAAATGATTTTCGCAAAGCTGATTTTGAAAAGCTTTCCGGTATAGAACACTTACCGATCTCTAACGATGTTGATGAAACAATTTCGAGTTTTTATTCAGTTTTGTTAAATTGCATAAAAGAAGCAGTACTAATTGAGGATTCCCTCAAATCCCTGGTACACTAAGGACCATAAACATCTTCGCAACAAAAGAAATAAGGCCTGGAAGAAATACATTAAGCATATGACGGTGGAAAATCAAGTCATTTATATCTCTTTGTTTGAAGAGTTTAAGAAACTCTCTTACGAACTTTATAATGAATACCTAGAGTCGATAGGGGCTTCTTTAAAATCAGACCCACGGAACTTTTGGAAATTTATTTACTCAAAGAGGGTGTGACAGATATCCTATTTACTTCACTTCACTTCTGTCGTTGTGGACGAAACTTATTTCCATTATCTGCAAAACTGCCCCCAAGTGTCTTTTAATAGTATTACAATAGAATATAATAAGATCTTAGAATGTATGTCTCATCTTAAAGAAGACTATTCTGTTGGACCAGATGGAATACCACCCATAGTTCTTAAAAAGTATAGGTCAGTCTAAGCACTTCCCTTGCGAAATATTTTTGATCTTTCATTGAAATCAAGTAAATTTCCTGCAGTATGGAAGAGTGATGAGGTGATAAAAACAATATCTGTAATTACAGGCCGATTTCTAAACTCTCATGTATTCCAAAGTTGTTTGAGCAATTAGTGTGTGACAATTTGGCATTCAACTGTAGGAATATTATATGCAATCAACAGCATGGCTTTATGCAGAAACGATCCACGGTGACTAATCTGGTTATTTTTTTAAATAAATATTTGGATGCTTTGGAAAGTGGCCAAGAAGTAGATTGCGTTTACACGGACTTTTCGAAGGCTTTTGATCAACTATCTCATGAGATTATCAAGTTTAAATTGAACTCTTACGGCTTCCCACTTTTTTTAATTTCATGGATTGTCTCTTACCTTGAGAATAGACCTTATCAAGTTAAATTCAGAAATACTTAATCTAAATCATACTTGGCCAAATCAGGTGTTCCGCAGGGAAGCCATCTGCGGCCCTTCTCTTTATGTTATCTATCAATGATGCACCGTTATGTGTAAATGATAGTGAAATTCTCATCTTTGCTGATGATATGAAGATATATAAAAATATATTTTCTGCAAATGATCACATTTTACTTCAAAATGATATTAGTTACAATGGATAAACACGCTTTACCATCGTGGTCGAGTAAGAATCAAAGGAAACAAACTTTTGTTATAATCTTAACGATAAGTGTCAAACAATGACCTTCTCTAAAAAACTCGTTCACCTGCATCTTATGACTATGTCATTTCAAACCACTCTTTAGCTCGCGTCTTAACTGTCTAAGGACCTAGGAGTGATAAAGTGTCAAAACATAGCTGAAATTCGCAAAGCGATATCCTTCATCTTGAAATGACTATCGTATCGTTATTTCAAACACACTTTAGCTCCGCGTCTTACTGGGACCTCCTTTTACTATAATCCATTCACATAAAGGAACAAAATTATAAAAATTAAGAATTTTTTTTATACAACTAAATAATGGAAGATACTGAAGCTCAAAATTATGTACAGTTAGAAGAAGAGTCCGATTCTCAAAATAATAGAGAAGCGGAAGAACTTGAAATTCAAAATATTATATCAAACGAAACTGAGTCACTGATTAACACTACAAGTCTTGAGCTTTTAATGTCTCAAGACGTACACTTATATACATTAAATGGACAAGAATGTCTTGAAATATCTTCTTTAATTAAATTACCTGGCCCTACAAAACAACCGAAGACATACCCTTAAGAAACCTCTTGAGAAGCTGGAATCAAGAACATTTGTACGAGTTTTAAACGTGTAAGTTTGTATGTATGTGTATTAAAGGTACTTTTTCAAAACAGTTTGGCGTAGATATGTTTCTAGATAAGGTTTCGTTATTTGTCGGGATTTATTTTGCTTTTCCATGTTATAAAGTTGTGAAAATTGAATTTAGAACTTGCGAAAAACATAATTTTTGTCTATTTTTGGGTAGGACCATATCGGCTGAATTAACAAGACTATGTTTTTCACAAAACTATCTATAAATGCCAGATTCGACAGATAACGCAAGTTAACTTTTCCTTATCCTTAAAAAAACTCAGAATTATTAGAATGTTGATTATAAGTAACTTTAAACTAACATAACTTGTTCATTTTTTTTTGGCTAAATATTGAAACGTTTCAGATAAAATTTCCATCTTCAGCCACCTACAACTGCGAGGTAAGTGTGACACAGTTGTAAGAGCCTGAAATGTTACTTGATTCGAAACGAGTCACTATTTTAAAAATCAAAATTGCTTTAACATTCTGATGTGAATATTTTTTTAATTTATCTTTTATTAAAATTAACACTTGGGGACGAAAAACCAACAACTTATATTAATGTTTGCTAATTTAAATGATTGTCAATTATAAATTTTTTCCATACAGATGCGGCATCGACGTAGATATTCTGAAAATTATAAAGTGTATCATATCCAAGCAGTATTAAGAATTTCATGATACGCGACCAAATCGTTTTTGAACGTAATATTGAGCAATGGCGCAAAGATATTGGTGCGCCGTTAGTTATTTCATTCCAGTGTCAGATTATGCATTTAGTTCAACACATTCTTCCTCAATGTCGACAATTATAGCCCTTCACCATCATCGCCATCTCAATCACCAGAGCCAAATGAAAGCTGCATCAGCTTGTCCACAATCCTCGAAGAAAAAAATAGAGGAAAGCAGTTGATGGAGTTTTACAAAAGAAATAATTGTTTTCAACAACAACAACGTGACTTACTAGTTTAATCTGATTGCCTCCTATTTCGACGAAAATAACATCCATCTTTCCCTTGGTTCAAGTCAAAAAATAGAAGAGGAAATAACTCAGATATTTCCTTCTGAAAAAAACTGAGTTTTATCGAATGGGAAAAAGAGGAAAAATTTATTTCAAATACTTCAATTTGAAAAGACAGTCAAGGAAATTGCAACCTGCAAAAAGAAAACTTATTTCTCCACAAAAAAAACCAACAAATCATTCCGTAAGTACAAAAAATAACGTACCTACGATTTCGTGTACTCAAGTAGTTTGCAAATGCTTTCAAATTAAAAACAAATAGGTTTTAATTTTGATTAAGAACTGTTTGATTTTAAAACTACAAATTTAGGGTTTAATTATTTTATAAACGCACTTTATTAACAGAATAAACTTCCAATTTTAGATCCAGAGGCAGATGCCGAAACTTGTTTAAATAGCCTAAAGTATGATAATTTATCGGTCGAAGAATTTGATAGTTTGTGGGCGTCATGTAGCCAATATCGACTGAACGATATATTTAACTCCACCAAACAAACCGAAATATTTGAAAAAGGCCCTTTTATAAAAAAACCAATGGATACAGACTGGTAAGTTGTATAAGAATAGACGTTGATGTTTTTCAAGCTTCTATTTTCCATCAAATCACAAAAAATATATGTTAAAAACTTTGGCGCAAAATTTTAAACAACCTTTTGTTAAGAGTTTGGACCATTCCATCCACTGTTCTCATAAGGTTTTAACTTTAGCAAATCATCTTTCAAGTTTAGTAATTTGCTAAAAATGGCCTTAACATTTTACTTAACCGTTTATAATTTTGGGCCTTTGTTTCCAAGGCTTAAGCCCGTATGATACTACACTTTGACTTTGACACTTTTACATTAAAGTGTACTCAGGAAAATATTTTTGACTTGTTTGTTGTTTGTCAAATAATTCGAAAACATATTTACAAATTCCCTCAATGTGACGATGAAAAAATAGAACAGAATACAATGGTAGCATTTTTTAAATAAGTATCCGCCGTAGTGCATCTGTTATATTGCAGAGGATTTCTTTCTCTGTCTTCATAAAATAATGTTGTCTCTATTGCTTGAAAGTGACATTTTCATATTATTAATGTTGAAATAATGAAGAAAAAAATGAAGTATCATACGGGCTTTAGATACATTTCATTCTTGAATTTGGTTTTAGTTTCAAGTTTTAAAATCAAACATTAAAAAAAGAAACTTCTTATACTTTCTATTTGTATTTGTACACAATATGCGCAGTTAGTTAAATATTATTTTTCATGAAAAATTTATTTTTTTTAAACTTTTTGACTTCTAGTTTTTAAAAAAATTAAAAACATGTCAGTTTTTTTTATTTCGAAGATGAAGTTTTTCTAAAACAATTCTTAAGTGGGCACAAATTGATTAATAACCATGTTTATATGCATTTTGTTTCGTTATCAGATCGATAAAGACTTTCAAACGCTCCATCCAACCAGCACATCAATACTTTCCTTGTGGCAAGACCATTGGAAAACATTAAAAAACTTCCTGATGGAAAACATTAAGGACAAAAAGGTTACAGAAACATTGAAAGACTTGCGAGATTCAAATTTTGGAGAAGGTATGCACAGTTATAAATGTGTTTTTTTTTCTTTTATGATGGTTAACATATAAACAAAATTAAATTTTAACCTGTATCTTAATTATGTCGACATAATAATAATTGAGGTGTAAAATAAATTTCCTTATTATCTGTATGAAAATAATAAAAACATAAATGTGGAAGAATGCTTAACTAATGTTATCCTTTTTTATTTTCATTCCTTTCAGATGATTTTGTGCTGGAGATACTTAAAAGTATTCACTTTTACTTATTTCCAACAGCAGCAGTTTCAAGAAAATCCAACACCGGGGCCAAGTCAAGAAGCAAGTTCACCATCAAAGATTCACTGATGGCATTCATCTTTGAAGGAGAGACGACGCAAGTATTGGAGGACCACATTACATTCTTGAAATCCAGAGGTGAAACCATTCAACCTCTAATACTTGCGTTGAGGGGAAAAAATGAGTACTTCATTTTGTTAGATGATTACAAATTGAAGACAACTAGTGTCTTAAGAGCTGTGGACATATGCTTCAAATGCTTTTTCTTATTCAATTTAAAATATCCTCCAGCGTGCGAGAATTTCTGGGAATTCATCGAAGTTTTTTTTTACATGAAAACATCCAAAAGGATGACTCCAAAACTCTCAACAATGTTGCATACGTTAAGTTCATAATTTAATTTAAATCTAAACATAGCTATTCAATAAAATTTATTCATATGTTACTAAGAAACAAATTTTGTTTTTAATGAAATTTTATTTTTGAAGATATTACAGATTGGAAACAATATTACAGATTGACAACCGCAGTTGTCGTATTGACTACTGCAGTTGTCATATTGAATACCGCAGTTGTCATATTGACTACCGCAGTTGTCGTATTGACTACCGCAGCTGTCATATTGACAACCGCAGTTGTCGTATTGACTACTGCAGTTGTCATATTGACTACCACAGTTGTCATATTGACAACCGCAGTTTTCGTATTGACTACTGCAGTTGTCATATTGACTACTGCAGTTGTCATATTGACTATCGCAGTTGTCATATTGACTACCGCAGTTGTCATATTGACTACCGCAGTTGTCATATTGACTATCGCAGTTGTTATATTGACTACCTCAGTTGCCATATTGACTATCTCAGTTGTCGTATTGACTACCGCAGTTGTCATATTCACTATCGCAGTTGTCTTATTGACTATTGCAGTTGTCATATTGACTACCTCAGTTGTCGTATTGACTACCGCAGTTGTCATATTCACAACCGCAGTTGTCGTATTGACTACTGCAGTTGTCATATTGACTACCACAGTTGTCATATTGACTATCGCAGTTGTTATATTGACTATCTCAGTTGTCATATTGACTATCTCAGTTGTCGTATTGACTACCACAGTTGTCATATTGACTATCGCAGTTGTCTTATTGACTATTGCAGTTGTCATATTGACTACCACAGTTGTCGTATTGACTACCGCAGCTGTCATATTGACAACCGCAGTTGTCGTATTGACTACTGCAGTTGTCATATTGACTACCACAGTTGTCATATTGACAACCGCAGTTGTCATATTGACTACCACAGTTGTCATATTGACTACTGCAGTTGTCATATTGACTATCGCAGTTGTTATATTGACTATCTCAGTTGCCATATTGACTATCTCAGTTGTCGTATTGACTACCGCAGTTGTCATATCCACTATCGCAGTTGTCTTATTGACTATTGCAGTTGTCATATTGACTACCACAGTTGTCGTATTGACTACCGCAGCTGTGATATTGACAACCGCAGTTGTCATATTGAATACCGCAGTTGTGATATTGACTACCGCAGTTGTCATATTGACTACCGCAGTTGTCATATTGACTACCGCAGTTGTCGTATTGACTAACGCAGTTGCCATATTGACCACCGCAGTTGTCGTATTGACTACCGCAGCTGTCATATTGACAACCGCAGTTGTCGTATTGACTACTTTAGTTGTCATATTGAATACCGCAGTTGTCATATTGATTACTGCAGATGTCGTTTTGACTACCGCAGTTGCCATATTGACTACCGCAGTTGCCATATTAACTACCGCAGTTGTCGTATTGAATACCACATTAGCCAATAAGACAACCATATTTTCAACTTCTTTCAACCAAAGTTGTCATATTGACTACTAAAGTTGTCGTATTGACTACCAAATTGTAAAAAAATTTCGGATCCCAAAATTGATAACTGAAAATTGTTCTATTGACTATCACGGTTATCGGCTGAAAATTGACTACCAAATAGTCATATTGACTACCAAAATAGTCAATAGGATGACTTTTTTCGTTCTGTGTATACGACCAATTCTGATAGTGTGTAAAAAAAAGTGTGCTGTTCTTCGTTTCGAGGTTAAATACAAACTGCTTTATTTTAATTCTTCATTAATCATTGTACGTATGTATTTACATTGGTATAAAAGACCATTATGAGACTTAGTCTAATGTGTTATACTAATTTGAAATCCAGATGGCACTATACCACAACTCCCCTCCTAAGATGTTATATACATAATTAAAATATACTGGAAAAAAGAATAACAATTTTGTTTAACTAATTCATTTACTTCAATTTACAAATATGTCATATTGTTGGTACAATGCTATTAATAGATTAAAAGGATTTTAGATTTACTTACTCCATTTGAATATTTCAATTTAAAATTTAAATATTTTAATTTAAAATGTTTTGAACATTTTCTCCTTATAGTTAATACGTATTAACTTTTTCAAGCTTCTACCATCTGTGAGTTGTGTGCCTTGCACAGGCGACTGCTTACTTTTCCCTCCGCTTTCTGAAGCTGATAAAAACGACTCTATGTTGGTCACAGGCACCACCGTCTCCTTTAAACTATGGCTCTTGTTCAGCGAAATCTTTGAAGCTTGATCTTCAATATTCTGCTTCGATGTCGTAATATTGTTCCGTTCGTCTTTGGGAATACCATGAATGATTTGATTTAGATGTCGTTTGATTGTTTTATTGTTTCGAGTTAGTATGCATTGATAAGTTTGCGGTCCAATTCGTTCTTTAACCGAAGCTTGTTGCCATTTAGCTTTGTTAGGATTCGTATAATCGCGAACGAAAAGATTTTCACCCACTTCAAAACTAGTTTTTCTTGAACCTTTATGATATTTTGTGTTCGATAACTGACTCTCTACTATTTTGGCTTTTACTGAAGGCGGTCCCAGCATCGTTAAACGATTTTTTAATTCTCTACCTTAGAGTAATTTTGCTGGTGTTTCTCCAGTAGCACAATGTTTTGTGCATCTGTAATCGAACAAAAATATATTGAGAATATTATCTAAGATTTTCTCGGCGCTTTCTTCCAAATTAGCACAAATGCACTTTTTGAATGTTTTTACAAAATTTTCCGCCTGGCCATTGCTAGCCGGATGTCCAGGAGCTGTTAAAATATGTTTGATATTATTATTTGCTAAGAATTTACGAAGTAGTGTCCGTAGCTTAGTGGTTAGGTGCGTTGGCTGCTAAGCCGAACGTCGTGGGTTCGAATCCTACTCGGGCCCAAAGTTTTTATTTCATCTTTCACGGACTCTGCCTCTTGCGAAGAACTGACAAAACTTCCAAGAGTATCATCTGTCATGAAAAAGTGCTTCTCAACTTTGCCGTTCGGAATCGGCGTAAAATTGTAGGTCCCCTCAATTCTTCACACGCACCTAGAGAATTGTTGATGAGAGTAAGCCACTTAGGCCTTACAGCTCTTCAAGAGCTGTTGCGCCACTCTATTTATTTTTTTTTTTAAGAATTTACGAAGTTGCTCCGACGCGATGTAAATTGTCGACCATTGTCACTGACTAGCGTGTCTACTAGGCCAAATCTACAAAAAGTTTCTCTTAATTTATTAATAGTGAAATGTGAAGTAATATCCTTAGTTTTAAAAATGTCGACCCATTTTGAAAAGGAATCGATAAAATAAAGAAATGAAAATTATTGATGGGTCCAGCAAAGTCCACATGGATCCGAGACCAAGCCATCTCGGTTGGCACCCATGGGTACAAAAACAGTTTTTCCGGACTTGGCTGGACAGTCTTACATGGAATACATTTTGATATCAAAACTTCAATTCTCACGACTGTTCGTATAAATATGACTTCCGCAGAGCTAATTTTCAACAGCTTTCGGATAGTTTAAATAGTTTCGGTTGGTGAATCGTGAATAAAAAAGCAAAAAATAATAAAAACACAACACGAATTGTTACGATTATAATTTTATTTCTTGATTCAGAGCGACGGTTCAGAATCGTGTCTAGCTAGTACAAATATCGAAAACATACTACTCTTTTAATTTTTAGTGGACTGTATAGTTAAAATTTAGTACATACAAAAGTATCAAAAAAAATGTTATTGAACAATAGTGTGAAAAGGTACTGAATACGATTGAACATGCCGCCACCTCTGAAAGGATTCCAAATTCTTTAAGTACTGCCTTCAAATGGAAGTGGGGCCACCTTGTGAACAGCTCTGGTCATAACACCAGATTTCGTTTTGATTGAGATTACTCGGACATGGCCATCCTTGCCACAAACCGTGTCGACAACTCGTCCCAATAGCCATTTTAGCGGAGGCAAGTTATCATCTGAGACAAGAACCATTTGCTTTGTATTTTCCAACAACAATCCAACCGAGCACTGTATTTTTCAAAAGCGGCAATTTTTCTCCAAGTTTAATTTGGCTGTCCATTAGCAAGTCAAAAAAGATGTCAGCTCCAATGAGCATGTCAATGCGTTGAGGCGTATTAAACTTGGGATCAGCAAGTTGAAGGTCCGATGGTATTTGCCAGGACCTTACATCGATATTAATTTCTGGTTGATTTGATGTTATTGACGATAGAATCCAGAAATCTAAATTGAATTCAAATTCATCGAGTCTTGAGCTAACAGAGGCGGACGTTTTTTGGCGAGCTGGTATATTTATGTTGCCGATAGCGCTTAGTTCTCCCTTGAAATTCTTTCGCTTTAAACATAGTCTTTGAGCCAGACGTTCCGAGATTAAGTTGAGCTGCGAGCCTGAGTCTAGGAGGACACGAGTTGGTACGACTTCGCCATTGGCGCCTCTGACGTTGACTACGGCAGTTGCCAAGAAGACATAGATATTTTCGGAGTCTGGTACCTGTCCATTGTGTACCGCGGCTGCGGTAGTCGGTGCTTGAATATCCGAAACATTGATGTTTTCAGTTGTTCCAGGTGTTAATGCAGGTGGTGAACCTTGAAAACGGTGAAGCAATGTGTGATGTGGTTCCTTGCACACTCTACATTTTGACAAGTTGCAGTTCTTTACTGAATGGCCATGACTAAGGCAATTGAGACATAATCCCAAGCGCTTCACATTTCTGAAGCGATGATATACCGGCATCTCGTTGAATTTATTGCAGTTTGCTTTTTTGTGCGATGTGGCATTGCAAAAAACACAACGTTGCTCGGCAACAGCGAAGGTCGAAGCTGATCGATGTTTATTCTTGATGTCGTTGGTCTTTGACGATGCACTTGGCCTGCCTTGTGGTTCCTAATGTCGAGGTGTTGACTGCGCAAATTAAGAAAAGACGAACATGTTTCCCAAGATGGCAAAGTTTTCAAATCGAATGATTCCTCACATTTAGTGTAGGTTTCAGGGTCAAGTTTGAGTGAGGCTATTTGTATAAGAAGGGCATTTACAATGTCAGTATCCGAACCTAACGATCGTAAGGCTGCCAGATGCCCATCCACATCATCCACGAATCGACGAAGCTGAACACCAGAGTTTCTCGGCACAGCTGGGATGTTGTAGAGCTCTCGAATATGTGTTTGAAACACAATGCACTTGTTGTCATAACGATCTTTAAGGATCTGCAAAGCCTTGGGATAGTTCGCTTCCGTCACATCCAGCGACTGAACTGAAAGCTTCGCATTGCCTTTCAGACACTCATCGACTAAAAGCTGGAACTTTCTAATTGATGGAATTGGCCTTGCATCAATTGTCGACTTGAATTGCTGTATGAAGGTATTGTATTGCTTGTATTCACCAGAAAATATTGGAGGCTTTATCCTGGGAAGATCATCCGATTGCGGCATAGCTGGAACCGATGGCATGGATGTTGATGACTTTGAATTCGCTGAACTCGTATCTATAAGAGTTAGAATTTTAGTTTTGATAACGCAATACAAATCTTCAATAGTTTCTCGGTAATCTTCCTGGACTTTGCTGTCGTCGCCTGCCTCTTGATCCGTAGGTGCAAGATTATCGATGGCATCTTGGAGTTCTGAATATTCTGCAAAATATTTCTCCAGCATATTCAAGCGACACGTCAGATCGATGGTAGTCTGATTTGATGTGATTTTGGCACTGACTCTTGTAATGCTGGCTTTTTTAACCGCGCGCGCACGTTTCAATGCAATTAGATCAGTCATTTTTGTTTCAAATTAAATTGCAATAGTCAAGATTCAAGAATGTTTGTTTCACGACGAACAAAAAGTAAAACCAAATGAAGCGGGTAGATTGTCAGATGAAAGAGACAATATAACTTTTAGGAAAAGAGTAGAAGACAATCATATAGCTCTCCCTTACACACAAATACAAATACAAGTCAATTAGATGAAAGTCAAAGAGGGGTAGCATATAATGGACGACGAATTTATGAGTGACTGACAGAGAACACGATAGACTCACGCACAAACGACGACGACGATGGGTATATTTTTAAAAAGATCTCGAACAATTGAGTCGATAGAGAACACGATAGTCTCTTATAGTTTGGTTTCTTTTGATAACCGACGCACATTAGAAAAATACCTTGTATAAATAAAATAAATAGAACAAAAAGAATTAAATTCGCAAAAGGGCATCTCAAATATAATGCAACATTCTGGAACGTTTGGATAGATCCACACTTTACCCCTTCCATCCGAGTCATGAATGTTAAACTTCTCGTCTGAAAAAATAATAAAAATAATGGTGTTCCAGAATGTTGCATTATATTTGAGATGCTCTTTTGCAAATTTAATTCTTTTTCTATTTATTTTATTTATAAAAGGTATTTTTCTGATGTTTCTACCATTGTAACCATCACTTTTTAAAATTCGCCGAATAGTTTAGGGGTTACATTGCTTACCAATTTCTTCAGAGACTTGTTGTTGTTTTTTTGGGGCACTTAATTTAGGTTTAGTTTTGATTTTCCGGATAATGATTCGATTTTCTGCAGGTGTGAAGATACGTGGGCGTCCGCTGCGGGCTTTATTTTTAGTGTTTCCTGTACGTTGGTACTTTGTTATTATTTTATGAATTGCAAATGGGCTTGTATCAATTATTTTTGCAATATCCCTTATGCTTTTGTTTTCTAGATGATGCTTGATTATCAAATCCTTCAAATCTTGTGAAAGTTGGTTACCTCTGGGAGCCATATCAACTTTTGTCCTATTTAAGTGTTAGTTTTGCATAAAAAACGATCAAAACAAATGAAGGAAATGTAAAATTGGAAAAAAAACTCACCTTTTTTCAAAATTGTGCGTATTTGTGCAAGTGGTACAATGGAATGTTCTAACTGTGTACTTACTTTTGTCATAAAAATTAGTTTAATTTTGTAAGCTATCTCCAAAGCAACGAGTTGAGCTAACATAACGGTCCTTTTTTGCATGTATCCAAATTGAATACATGTTGGACAACAGGTCAAACTTGTTTCAAGGCCAAGATAATTGCAATCATAGAGCTATTGCAACAGAATGTAGTTTAATGCATACTGTGTACTTACTTTTGTGACTGACTGTATATTATAGATTCAATCCGATTAATGAAATCAATTTTAGTCTAATTTATTTCGCTAAAACACGAATACGGTTCGATGGACCAATTGGTGAATCGTGAATAAAAAAGCAAAAAATAATAAAAACACAACACGAATTGTTACGATTATAATTTTATTTCTTGATTCAGAGCGACGGTTCAGAATCGTGTCTAGCTAGTACAAATATCGAAAACATACTACTCTTTTAATTCTTAGTGGACTGTATAGTTAAAATTTAGTACATACAAAAGTATCAAAAAAAATGTTATTGAACAATAGTGTGAAAAGGTACTGAATACGATTGAACATGCCGCCACCTCTGAAAGGATTCCAAATTCTTTAAGTACTGCCTTCAAATGGAAGTGGGGCCACCTTGTGAACAGCTCTGGTCATAACACCAGATTTCGTTTTGATTGAGATTACTCGGACATGGCCATCCTTGCCACAAACCGTGTCGACAACTCGTCCCAATAGCCATTTTAGCGGAGGCAAGTTATCATCTGAGACAAGAACCATTTGCTTTGTATTTTCCAACAACAATCCAACCGAGCACTGTATTTTTCAAAAGCGGCAATTTTTCTCCAAGTTTAATTTGGCTGTCCATTAGCAAGTCAAAAAAGATGTCAGCTCCAATGAGCATGTCAATGCGTTGAGGCGTATTAAACTTGGGATCAGCAAGTTGAAGGTCCGATGGTATTTGCCAGGACCTTACATCGATATTAATTTCTGGTTGATTTGATGTTATTGACGATAGAATCCAGAAATCTAAATTGAATTCAAATTCATCGAGTCTTGAGCTAACAGAGGCGGACGTTTTTTGGCGAGCTGGTATATTTATGTTGCCGATAGCGCTTAGTTCTCCCTTGAAATTCTTTCGCTTTAAACATAGTCTTTGAGCCAGACGTTCCGAGATTAAGTTGAGCTGCGAGCCTGAGTCTAGGAGGACACGAGTTGGTACGACTTCGCCATTGGCGCCTCTGACGTTGACTACGGCAGTTGCCAAGAAGACATAGATATTTTCGGAGTCTGGTACCTGTCCATTGTGTACCGCGGCTGCGGTAGTCGGTGCTTGAATATCCGAAACATTGATGTTTTCAGTTGTTCCAGGTGTTAATGCAGGTGGTGAACCTTGAAAACGGTGAAGCAATGTGTGATGTGGTTCCTTGCACACTCTACATTTTGACAAGTTGCAGTTCTTTACTGAATGGCCATGACTAAGGCAATTGAGACATAATCCCAAGCGCTTCACATTTCTGAAGCGATGATATACCGGCATCTCGTTGAATTTATTGCAGTTTGCTTTTTTGTGCGATGTGGCATTGCAAAAAACACAACGTTGCTCGGCAACAGCGAAGGTCGAAGCTGATCGATGTTTATTCTTGATGTCGTTGGTCTTTGACGATGCACTTGGCCTGCCTTGTGGTTCCCTAATGTCGAGGTGTTGACTGCGCAAATTAAGAAAAGACGAACATGTTTCCCAAGATGGCAAAGTTTTCAAATCGAATGATTCCTCACATTTAGTGTAGGTTTCAGGGTCAAGTTTGAGTGAGGCTATTTGTATAAGAAGGGCATTTACAATGTCAGTATCCGAACCTAACGATCGTAAGGCTGCCAGATGCCCATCCACATCATCCACGAATCGACGAAGCTGAACACCAGAGTTTCTCGGCACAGCTGGGATGTTGTAGAGCTCTCGAATATGTGTTTGAAACACAATGCACTTGTTGTCATAACGATCTTTAAGGATCTGCAAAGCCTTGGGATAGTTCGCTTCCGTCACATCCAGCGACTGAACTGAAAGCTTCGCATTGCCTTTCAGACACTCATCGACTAAAAGCTGGAACTTTCTAATTGATGGAATTGGCCTTGCATCAATTGTCGACTTGAATTGCTGTATGAAGGTATTGTATTGCTTGTATTCACCAGAAAATATTGGAGGCTTTATCCTGGGAAGATCATCCGATTGCGGCATAGCTGGAACCGATGGCATGGATGTTGATGACTTTGAATTCGCTGAACTCGTATCTATAAGAGTTAGAATTTTAGTTTTGATAACGCAATACAAATCTTCAATAGTTTCTCGGTAATCTTCCTGGACTTTGCTGTCGTCGCCTGCCTCTTGATCCGTAGGTGCAAGATTATCGATGGCATCTTGGAGTTCTGAATATTCTGCAAAATATTTCTCCAGCATATTCAAGCGACACGTCAGATCGATGGTAGTCTGATTTGATGTGATTTTGGCACTGACTCTTGTAATGCTGGCTTTTTTAACCGCGCGCGCACGTTTCAATGCAATTAGATCAGTCATTTTTGTTTCAAATTAAATTGCAATAGTCAAGATTCAAGAATGTTTGTTTCACGACGAACAAAAAGTAAAACCAAATGAAGCGGGTAGATTGTCAGATGAAAGAGACAATATAACTTTTAGGAAAAGAGTAGAAGACAATCATATAGCTCTCCCTTACACACAAATACAAATACAAGTCAATTAGATGAAAGTCAAAGAGGGGTAGCATATAATGGACGACGAATTTATGAGTGACTGACAGAGAACACGATAGACTCACGCACAAACGACGACGACGATGGGTATATTTTTAAAAAGATCTCGAACAATTGAGTCGATAGAGAACACGATAGTCTCTTATAGTTTGGTTTCTTTTGATAACCGACGCACGAGGCCGGCAAGAAATGCAAGTTGTCTATTTTCACGGCGGGTAGTACATATATATATATATATATTATAGATTCAATCCGATTAATGAAATCAATTTTAGTCTAATTTATTTCGCTAAAACACGAATACGGTTCGATGGAATAAAAAAGCAAAAAATAATAAAAACACAACACGAATTGTTACGATTATAATTTTATTTCTTGATTCAGAGCGACGGTTCAGAATCGTGTCTAGCTAGTACAAATATCGAAAACATACTACTCTTTTAATTCTTAGTGGACTGTATAGTTAAAATTTAGTACATACAAAAGTATCAAAAAAAATGTTATTGAACAATAGTGTGAAAAGGTACTGAATACGATTGAACATCGGTATTGAGAATATACCGCTCTTAAATGACATCGACGCAACTATCTCAAGCTTTTACACTGTTATGATGAGATCTATTGACGAAATACTACCCAAAAAAAGAAATTTCAACTCAAATAACTCCAGTCATCCTTGGTATACGAAAGAACTGAGGAGCCTTCGTAATAGAAGGAACAAGGCTTGGAAAAATTATATCAGTTCTATGACAATGGAGAACCAAGTAGTTTATATCTTCCTTTTCGAAGAGTTCAAAAGACTCTCTTTTGATCTTTACAATGAATATCTCATAAATATGGGAAATTCACTTCAACAGGACCCTAAAAGTTTTTGGAATTTTGTCAATTCTAAAAAGAAATGCGATGTTTATCCGTTAAACTTCAAATACAACAATATTGTTTTGAACTGTAACTCTGAAATCTGTGATGCTTTTGCAAGTAATTTAAGTAAGTCTTTCATCGATATTCCCATATCTGTGGATACTGATTTCTTTGATTATCTGCGAAACTGTCCCCAAGTAACTTTCAACAATGTTCTTATCGACTTTGAAAAACTTGTTAATTGTATGTGCCTCCTTAAGGAGGACTATACTTTTGGTCCGGATGGTATTCCACCCATTGTTTAAAAAAAATGTAGGATGGTTTTGGCCTTGCCTCTACGTAACATTTTTGAATTGTCATTAAAACTAGGAAAATTCCCTAGCATTTGGAAAACTGCTTACATTACACCTATTTTCAAGAAAGGAGACAAGTCTGATATTACAAATTATAGGCCTATATCTAAGCTGTCTTGCATTCCAAAGCTTTTCGAGCAAGTTGCTTGTGATAATTTAGTCTTCTATACCAAAAATGTCATATGCTTTGAACAGCATGGCCTTATGCGGAAACGATCAACGGTGACAAACCTTCTTGAATTTTTGCATAAATGTTTAAAATCTGTAGAAAGTGGAGAGGAAGTTGATTGCGTTTACACTGATTTTTTCAAAGCGTTTGATCAACTTTCTCATACTATTATCAAGTTTAAATTGAATTCATATGGCTTTCCTTCAGGATTCGTCAAATGGATTTCTTCTTATCTAGATACTAGATCTTACCAAGTAAAGTTCAGAAACTCTTACTCAAAACCTTTCATCAAGTCGGGTGTACCACAAGGTAGTCATCTAGAGCCCCTATTATTTATGCTCCGTTAAGTGTTCGAAATAGTAAAATTCTTATCTTTGCTGATGATATGAAGATCTTCAAAAATATTTCATGCAATGAAGATTGCGTTCAACTGCAAGATGATATTAATAACTTTGTTGTATGGTGTGAAAAGAATAATTTAAATCTTAATCCAGGAAAATGTCAGACAATGACAATTTCAAAAAAGCGAAATCCTTCATCATATGATTATGTTATCTCCCAACACATCTTATCCCGTGTTTTTAAGGTAAAGGACTTAGGAGTTCTTTTCACATCCAATTTAGATTTTTCAGAACACATTAACAACATCGTCAACAAAGCTAACTCAATGTTAGGATTTATTAAACGTTGGTCCAAGGAATTTCTTGACCCTAACGTTACCTTTAGCTTGTATAACAGTTTAGTTCGACCCCATCTCGAATATGCATCACAAGTTTGGTCTCCTCATTATGAGATACATATTGAGAGACTTGAATCAGTTCAACGCAATCTTACACGTTTCGCCTTTTAAGGGCTTCAATGGATTGACCCCAATAATATCCCTTCTTATGATGATCGACTTGCATTTTTCCAGAAGCAAAAGCTTTGTCAAAGGAGAACAAATAATGACATTGTTTTCCTTCATCAAATTATTACTGGTGTCACTGATGCTCCAGATGTTCTAAATTCTATCCTGTTTAATTATCGAGATGGAGATTATATTTTGCGTTCTCATAGTTCGATTAAAGTTCCTAAACATAGAACAAACTACGGAATGCATGAGCCACTGACAAGAATGAGTAAGCTTTTGAATGCGAATGAAAACTTATTTGATTTTCATATCAATAAATCCACTGTAAAACGAATTCTTAAGACCAGTGTACCACGTTCTTAAATGTTTTCTGTATTTGTTTGTATTTTTTTGATTTTGTAAAATTGTTTGTTATCTATTCATGACTCTTTTTTATTTTTTTATTTTTTACGAACTTGACAAGTGTCTTCTACACGCGTATTTACTGTTTTCTTTGTTTTTTTTTCAAGTTTTTAAAATTTTTTTATTTCAAAATTTTGCATGTTTTCATTTTTGTGTTTTTTTTTTTTATTTCTTGCAATATTTTAATTTAAAACTTTAAATTATTTTGTTTTTGCTTTTATACCTGCTTGCATTAAGCAGTCCCAAACTCTTATCTTCCTTAAATTCGTATGGCCATCACTTTTTTTTATTTTTTATTTCAAATAATTTCTAATTAAGTGCCGATACGATTAACAACCGTAACTGTAATCGTACTCGGTGAAAATGGGCCGCAGCGCGTGCGGTATCTGGTGGGGAAAGAGGCGTGGGATCTAAAAAAAAAAAAATACTTTCATCTAACCTGGGCCACCATACGTAAGAACACGCTAAGGCTTTGGTTTTGACAATGCCCAAATGTGATCGATGCAATTCTGACAAAACTTTGTCACGCAATTTACTTGGGACCACTACCCAGTAACCCCACAAGACACAGCCAAACTAGACTGTAAGCTCATCTTTCCTATTTCGAAATGGAGTAAATTCTTTGGCTCTAAAAGAGCCCACTCCACCTATATGGATTGCCTCGCATAACTTCGATAAAATAGGATCGCACCTAGTTTCCCTTGCTGTCGTTTTAAAATTTAAATTTAATTCATTATTTGTTTCAATATAATTAATATAATTGAAATCTCTATCCTCCTCATTTTTCAACTTTTGTTGTGGTAATCTAAACAGAGGATCCGCAGGATTTGTTGATCCCTTAATATGACGCATCGTATTGTTAAAACCCGATAAAATGAAAGCCCATCTTTGCATGCAGGCTGCAGCCAACAGGCAAGCCTTTATTTTCGCCCAAAATAGCTATAATCGGCTTGTGGTCTGACTCTAAAATGAAGTGGTTACCTAAAAAATATTGTCGAAGTTTGGTAACACAAAACACTATAACCCTTTTCAGCCTTATTTAGAGCACGTGACACAAATGCAATGGGTTTTCGCGAGTCATTCTCATATTCATGAGCTAAAATACCTGCCACTGCTTCATTAAAAGCGTAAGTTGATAAAACTATCCGTTGCTTAGAGTCGAAATGAACCAAAATTTGATCCGATGTAACTTCTTGTTTGAGGATGTCATAAGCTTCTTGGCACACCTTTGTCCATCTAACAGCCCTATTCTGGCAACCTCAATGATACCTCATAAATCACAATAACCTCATAACTGGTGGTGAACATGATTTTGTGACTTTTTTGTATTCTGACAAAATCTCACAACTTGTGACCCTCACAAGAACCTCATAACTTGAGGTGAATTCGATTTTGTGACTCTTTCGTATTCAAGGAAAATCCTCACAACTTATGACCCTCATAAAAATCTCAAAATTGTGATGTGCTCGTTGGCAGATCATAATTCAAGAACTCGATATTCTGACACTGAAAACTTTATTTTGATAAATCTGCTTGAAGAAAATGTATCTAGAAGTCAAAGGTAAGAATTAAAATACAGATAAAAGTTAATAATGATCTACCAATGTTTTTCAAAAATTAATAAGATTACAGCGAAGGAGAATTCTAAGAAAATTAAGGGATGTGAACGATCCGTTTGCCCTTCAAGACAGAACATTTATAAAATTTTTTCGTTTTCCAAAAACTTTATGTTGGGACATTATTCAGGAACTCAAGATACATGATGATCAATGTAGTTCACTGCCATTCACCATTCGGGTACGGTCAACTTTTGTTTTTTGTTTTTTTTTTTAGTTCAAAATCAATTATCTAGAAAATAGTTTCTTTCAGTGCTTTATTTTCTCGCCCATGGATCTTACCAAAAGTGTGTAGGGAACAATTACATCATTCCTTTAAGCCAGCCAACAGTCTCCAGAAATGTCAATTATATCTGCCAACTTTTGCTAAAGATCAAAGGACAGTCAATTCATTTTCCAACCACAGATGATGAGATTTTGGATAAAAAATTTGGGTTGGTACGGCTAGTGTATAGTTAATTATATAATTCTTAAAAGTTGATTTATAAAGAGAAAAACGTTGTACAGGTTCTTTAATAGATTCAATATAAAAGAAACCATCGGAGCAATTGATTGTATACACATTTCACTGGTAACTCCAAGATATTTAAACTCAACAACTCCAGCTCAGCTGTACATGAACAGAAAAGGATACTACAGTGTTAATGTTGAAGCAGTATGTCTTTTTATTTGAATTGTTTTTGATTGTGAAATTATTTATTGTTTTTTTTTGAAATCAGGTATGTGACTCCGACTTAAAATTTATGCATGTGAACGCGAAGTTCCCTGGATCCTGTCATGATTCAGGAATATGGTCGACATCCAACATACGAATACATCTAATTGAAAATTATAATCCTTCGGTTGCAAAGTGGCTATTGGGTGATTCTGGCTACCCTCTAGAGCCATCAACAAATAAAGAAAAAGAATTTAATAAAATGCACATAAAGGCTCGCAATGTAATTGAAAGAAGTTTTGGGGTGTTAAAATCACGGTTCCGTTGTTTACTAAATGATCGAAAACTTCATTATTCACATGAAAAGGTTGCTTACATTACATATGCTTGTACTATTTTGCACAATTTATTACAAGAACATAGAATATTTTTTGATGAAACAATACTGTCACAGCAAAATGAAGAAAATAGTGAAACTGATCTCGTTACTGAAAATCTACCTTCAAGTGATTTCTTAACAGAGGGCAGAAGAGTGCGTCGAATATATACAGTCCTTACAAGTATAATTAAAAAAGCGATATTTACTTGCATATGTACTTATATATGGTACTTTTATTCAACATAAATATTAATTCTTATACTTATAGCATTAATAAAAGTTTAAAACTTTAAAAAAAATTAAATGAATAATCAAAAATAAAAAATAAAATAAAAACAAAATATATAAATTCAGTCATTGCAACAATATTAGTAATCTAATTGCTAGAGCTTTGAGATGAAAATGAACAACTTTTTTCATCTTCCGGTTTCGGTGCCGAATTGTGTTGGGATATAGACTCAGCAAGGTAACGGACGCTATCTCCGAGAGCTTTCAATACTTCCCCCAAAGATTTCTGTACTTTTAAAAACTCTGTAAACATTGCTTCGTCCTTTTTTTCTTTATCGTCCATTCTTTTGATTAACGACTCGCTTTGTGTGCAGTCCCTCTTTATTTTTAAAGGTGCTGGTGGTGGTTTTGCTGTCGTTGTTTTTAAAGAGGCTTGAGAACACGATGGAAGGAGGAATTCTTCAATGTCCTCACATTTATATTCATGCTATGATAATACAAGAAAACTAATTACTTGACAATTTTTCATAAAAAGAAAAGCTACGTACCTGATAAGAAGTTATTTTTTTCGATGAGAGAGCTGCAGCTTGGGAGCCTAAAGGAGCCAGGAATTCTTCTACATACTGCACATCATATTCAATTTCATGCTAAAACCAATAATTTGTCTTAATTCTATATACAAAAAAAAAAGGTTAGGCATACTTGTATACTTGTATGGAGTTCAATGTCTCATTTTCGATGCCCAGAGTTGGCAGACCTGGGCCCTATTTCATAAAACTATTAGTGTTGTACTTGTAGACTTGTAGCTACAAGCACAAATAAAATATGGAGTTGTAGTTTTCTATTTCAAAAAAATTTTCATTTATTTGTAGTCGGGCGAATTCAAATTATTTTGCTTCTAAAAAACTACAAGTGTAACTAATAGTAACGAAAACAAACAAATAATAAACAAATATTTGAACTTTCTGTAGCAGCAGTGACAGACGAAAAATATTCAAGAAAATTGCTTAATTTATCGGTGCTAGATCGTTTTCATTTATAACCATTTTGAATTGTATGTATGAATGTTGAAATCCCTACAGCAAGAGCATATGAAAATTCAATGCTATAACAATGCAATTTACTATACTATATCAAAAAGTTAAAATCAAGTCGTTTCCTTTATATCCTTAAACCGCAATTACTTACAATCAAAAGCTTCTATTTTGAGTGCATATTGCAGGAAGATGAATGCATAGTGATTTAAAAGGCAAGACTTTTTGTAACTAGGAATGGAAGATTGATTTGAGTGCCAACTAATTTTTGATATCATAAAAATTTAAAAGACTGCGTTGTTATTGCACTTTAACTGCCAAACGACGCCCATTAACGCTCCTTAAAAGGACAACAAAACTAGTATATTTTTTTCTATCCATGACATCCAAAAATTGTTGTTTATAATGCTTGATAATTTAAGATCCATTTTAGTAATATGTACAACGTTATCCATGAATTACATTTAAAACCCAAAGGAACCAAAATTAGCCATCATATTTTGTTTTTATTAGTCTTTCTACTCTTGTAAAAAAATCGCTTGTAGCTACAAGTCTATCACTAATAAAAATTTTACAAATACTTTTATGAAACAGAAATATTCGCCGCACTTGAAAATTTCACTTGTAGCTACAAGTCTACTTACTTGTAATTATAAGTCTTTTGAAATTCTTTATGAAACAGAAATTTGCTGATAATTTACAAGCTACAAGTAAGTTCACAAATAATTATTAGTCTTGTAGTTTTATGAAACAGGACCCTGGAAGTCCATCCACCGCTATCGACCCAAAACACTCAAGCGCCCTCTCCTCATATTCTTTCAGCTTTTTCCCCGTTGGCGGACCGCCTCCAGTTACAAGCCTTTGGGTTTTTAATTTCCTTGCTCGTGACCTCAACGAATGTTTCCAATGTGTTAAGCATAGAGGACATATATTACCTAGAGTCCCGACTTTCTTCGTCCCTTTCCGAAAACACCCGCAAATCTCCTCTGAGGTGAACTCTCACGATCCTCTGTTTTTTTCGTGTCCGTGAAACTTTTAGAAAGAAAAAAAAAACAAAATTCACCTCAACCATGGGTAATTTTTTTTCCTGGGCCCAAAGTGACAGAAGCCAATCGTGTGAAAAAAAAATTAAGGTTTGTTTATTTGTTCAAGATAAAATCAAAAATATGTCGATTTCATGAATTTATCAAGCAACGAATTGTATTTGGAAGAGGGTGTAACGCTTATAACACAGATAAGTTTATTTATTCAATAAGCAAAACATCTAAGGAAGCACACAAAATGCTATTTGCAGACCTCCAGAAATGCATCGATGAACACAAAGAAATATCAATTGGCCACAAAGTCTCGTGCAAAATCCTGCGAATTGATGACCTATTTCAGAGTCTGGAAGAAGCCAAATTCAATAAGGAATATCTACTTCATTGTCATGGACATTGTTGGCAAACTCAAACACCTCATCGACGATCCCACAGACAAGATATTCAATCGTCTTGAATGCTATCAGAACATCAAATCTCGAATGTGATATGCTCTTACAAAATATGAAGAATGCTTCCATCGTTTGGTACAGTTTAACGAGAAGAATTTTCAAAACACCAAATCAGTGAAACTGATAATTTCTGAAGACGAAAATCAACTCCAAGACACGGTCCTCGCCTTATTCAACGCCCGTAACAATCCGAAGAAAATCTGTAAATTTAATTTAAACAAAATATAGAATCTGGAAAGTGTACGGTTCCTTTTTTTCTTTTTTAATAAACACACACTCAAGGGGTTTCTTATACCCTTCTAATGCCATAGACACAGTGAGTGCATTTATATTGCGGGTTTCAGACTAGAATCCGTCCAACACAACTTTTATTGAACAGTTCGAAAGAAAGTTTCTAATCCAACGAAGAATGGATTCATCGATACCAACGGCAGGCATTTTCGATAAAAAAGCAAGGTGCTCGACTTTATCAAATGCATTTGGAATATCAAGTGCAACAACCTTACTTTCTCCAAAACGATATAAAGTTTTGTTCCATTGTTCGGTGAGATAAGCCATCAGATCACCACTGGACCTGTCATTAAGTAGCTTTCGGTCTTCGAGATATTTCTTGAGCTGATAGTTTATCAGGTATAAGGTATCCATTACCTTAGAAAGAAGGGACATCGGTCGATAATTGGAGGAAGAAGACGATTCGTGTTTTTTCGGGATTGGCTGGACAAATACTGTTTAGCAACTGCTCGGAACGAGCCCAGAAGAGTAGGATAGATGGAAAAGCTTACGCAAGGGTTATGCTAGCGTGTAAGAACACCGCTTCAGAATAATAGCAATCTAGCCGAGCTGATAAAACGTGGACGACCACCGTGATTATAAAAGTTTAATGATAGGATTACTATAACTAGGTCCGTAGTCTAATAACAAGCAAATACAACACAAAAATGTTAACGTTTTCTTTGTGATATGAGTTTTATTGACTTCCATCCAGTTATCCCTAATTATTTTTCAACTGCTTTTGCTTCTCCTAGTTTTCTAATTGCTCCAATGTAAGCAGAGAAATTCCCAGCTGATCTTCTCTTGTAATTTGAAAACGGCTGTGCCATTTGTCTCAACCATCTTCTAGCCAAAAGCGTTGCCTCTTCGGTACTTAAATTACAGAAGCTATCCACCAGATACTCTTGAATCCATTTCGGCAGCCGACCGCGCTTGTATTGACGGGAAAATCGTTTATCAGCGAATATCATTATACCATAATCGGTTTTGCCACGAAGTACTCTTCCAACACACTGGGCGGCATGCCGCATGGCATCAAATGTAAGAAAATCGTTCCCATTTGTTTCTCGTGTTTCGAATTTCGCCGATATCGCAAATTGGTCATTTCCTTTCGAAACAATCTAAAGATTCGCAATCATTTTAATATATGTTCTTACAGAAAAAAAAATTAAACTTACCATTGGTAGTGCGAGCATCATAGTAAAGGAACTCACAACCACAGGATCAAAATCTAATATTTTTCGGTACTTGTCCATGGGGGACAGTGTACCTGACGTAATGACAACACTTAGGAAGCGGGAAAAAATTGGAACCATCGCAATCGATGAATCCAAACAGCTAAAATGTAAGATCGGATTGGCCACGGTTGGTGTTTTATCATCAGATGGTTCAATTATAATGGTGAATCCTTTTGTATAAGTCGACACTAACGTTGCAAAGTGAGTCATCTTTAAGTGAAATAATGAGAAAGCTTACAAGTGTTCAAGAATATGCCTTAACACAACAAGACCGTCAATTCGGTCATATCTGTTATTTCAAGTGTTCTTAAAAGGCTTGGCCAATCTTTCAGCACAAAATCTTAGAGGCTTTCTATCTGCACATATTTTCGCTGCTACGTCTTTAAGAAAACTAGCTGGCGACTCTTGTACAACATTGTGAACACGAAGACGAGTTTTTATGTACTCCACAAAACTTCGAAGGAAATTAATGATGTGATCTGCGTTGTGGATATTTCCAGGTACAACCTCTGAAAGGTTAAAGGCAGCATCCCCAGTCTCTTTCTCCCAAAAGTGGATTCGCCAACACCATATCAGTATCCTTTTTTTCACTAGCATCTTTCAATCCTTGAACCATTCTCTGATACCCATATATAAACGATTTGTGTCTTCTTCGCGGATTCTAAAAATATTTAAAAATGTAAATATTTTCTTAAACAGAGAAAAAAGCAAACCCATTACTCTCGAACAATTTTTGAAGATTTTTGACTGCGTTAGTGCATAGGCATTGACAATTATTGAGAATAAAAAAAAAACTTTGATAACGTCAAATATTGTTGACATTTGCTGTCAAAGCTTTCACCACAGCAAATACGAGACTAAAGGCGCAATTGTATGTTCCTTAAGGTTTACGCACAATATTTCGACTTTTTGTTGTGTTCTTTTTAAGATTTATGATATTTTTTCATACAAATAATGGTAAATAATAATGTAATAATATGCTACAAGTGTAAAGAAACAAAGATATATATTAATTTTTCATATTAAATGAATTTGTTTGTATGTTTAGATTTTGTTCAAAAATTTTGAGCTCAACGGAATTTAGATATAATATTTGTTTAATTGGGCTTTAATGATCTATTTCCTTGATGCAATTAATATAAAAACTAATTCATCTTTTTGTTACCCGACGTTTCGCTGGCTATTTTCCAGCTTCTTCAAGGGATTTTTCGAATTTATTAGCTGTTACGTCGGGTAACAAAAAGATGAATTAGTTTTTATATTAATTGCATCAAGGAAATAGATCATTAAAGCCCAATTAAACAAATATTATATCTAAATTCAACAACGCATGATCAAACACCCAAACACATCAACGGAATTTATCTTTTTGAAATTTGAGCTCAGGATATACACCACGACTGGAGTGAGCACACAGACCTTAAAAGTGCATACGTATTAGTGAGAGGTCCCATAAGAAATGCATTGGGAAACTAACACTAATGCACTTTTAAGGTATAAATGTGAAAATTTCAGCTTGTAGGCCGAAAGAGAGCGAACCACCGAAGTCGGGACTCTAGGTAATATATGTCCTCTATGGTGTTAAGGTCTGAAAATAGAAAAGATGAAAGTATACTAGGCAAGTATAAGTAATTTGTAACGTTTGTAGGTTAAAAAAAAAAAAAAACAAAGCAATCGTATTTGTGACAAAAAAATTATCAAATTTTCAGAAAGAGGATTCAGTGTCAAACACAACAAAAACATAAATCGAAAAAGAGACAATTCGCGTTCCCCAAAAATAAATGGAAAAGAAGAACGCGATTGAGCACACCAGTGTGCAGCCATCGCACGTAATTTTTCAGTAGCTTGAAAAATCTCTGTTCAGCAAAGCACATAAAGCCCTGCGACTAATAGTGTTATGTTTAATTTATTCAATATTCACACAAAATATAACTTTACCTCTTTCCATTTCACTGTAGGTCTTACGGGACAACCCATTGAATTGAGTCTTTCTGCTAGCTGATTCCACAAACTCTGGACCCGCTGGGGGCTTGTAGGGTCATTTTTGTTTGCCAAGAGTTCGGGATATCTCCTGGCAAAGGTAATGAAATACTTTAGCTGCTCCTGTGACGCTCTTGTTTTTATTTCATCACCTCAAATAGAAAATAAATTATCTTAAGATACATAAACCTATATGCATGTAAATACGAATTTCGAACAATCCAAAGAATTTCTTACCAATAGATTCCATTGTAATTATTTATTTTGTTTTTCAGTCTTCTGTTTTTTACTCGTGGTTTTTTACAAATCAGCTGGCAGTCACAAAAATACACTCACCTTACTTTACTGTGGTGGATTTGCTGTGAGGTTTCTTATGAGGTTTTTCACAGAATACAAAGTTGTGATAACCTCATAAGAAACCTTACAAAAACAAACTCACAAAAAGTTGTGATCAGTGAGCATCACAACTCCAGAATAGGACTGTAAATTTTGCTTCTTTCCGGAGTAATGCGTAAAATGGAGCCATTTTGTGTGCAAAATTATCGATAAATTTTTAATAATAATTTAACATTCCCCACAAACGCTCTTAATTCTGATACATTTGTAGGTACCGGGGCGTCTAAAACGGCAGAAACTTCGCTTTTATTCTTTTGTAAACCGTTTCTATCTATAATAAATCCTAAGTACTCGTCTTGTTTTTGAAAGAAAACACACTTGCATCCATTTAGATGTAGACCTACAGATTTCCATTTATTTAACACCAATTCTAAAGTTTTAGCATTCTCATTTTGTACCCGTAATAATAATGTCGTCTATATAATTGACTACGTTAGGAATTCTGCGTAAAACATTTTCAATGGTCTTTTGAAATATAGCTGCCGCCGGTTTAGCCTCTAACGGCAAACGCGTCATCTTTAAAATTCCTAAATGCGTACCCACGCACACAACAACTGAGACGGTTCGTCTAAAACCAATTGATTATAAGCATTTGCTAAATCTTATTTCGAAAATAATTCACCCTGTAACGACGCAAACAACTCGTCAATACGAGGTAAGGGGTATTTTGTGTCAACTAAATATTTGTTGATGGTTGATTTATAATCTCCGCAAATGCGAAGCTCACCATTCGGTTTCATTATGGGCACCAAAGGTGTTCCCCATTCGGAATTATCGACTTGGACCAAAACTCCCTTCTCTACTATTTTTTTTCAATTGTTTCTCAATTTTAGCTCGGCATGCGAAGGGCATTGGTCTAGGCTTGCAAAATATAGGTTTCACGCTTTCGATCAAATCTGATTTGACTCTATTCCCAGTAAACGAACCTAAATCTTGTTTAAATACCTCACAAAATCGTTTTAAAATGCCTTAAATGTACTCGCCGATAGTTTCTATTGAATTTACCTGCGAAAGACCGATACCGAACAACGACATAAAGTCGCGCCCTAAAATTGGTGGGCCACTACTATATTTGTTACGACTAATCTTAAGTTTTGTAATTGGTTACGGAATCTTATCCTTGCAAGAAACTCACTGATTACTTTAATGGAATATCCGTTGTACGAGCAGAAAATATCTAGACATGGTTTTATATTCGAGCAATCAAAATATTTGTCAAACATAGTCTTCGGAATCAGAGAGCCGGCAGCGCCCGTGTCCAACACAAAATCGAGCAAAATTCGATTGACTTCCAGCCGGCAATACCGGATCGCACAACTTCCTCACAAGACCATATGCCTCCAAGCCGACTGCTTTCAGCAAATTTAATTTTAATTCGCGCGTCATCTGTGGATGACTCTATAAAATGCGAGTCTAAAACCTCTCGCCAATTTCGCCAACTGTCCATCGTAGGTCTATACTCTCGTATGCCCGACGCTAACGAAATTGAACTCATCAATATGCTTTCGCTGTGAGAAGAATTTTCGGGGTCTATTTTAGGTGCCATTTTAATAAAAAAATTATTCAAAGTTCAGCCTCGTCGCCAATGTGATGTTCTTCGTTTCGAGGTTAAATACAAACTGCTTTATTTCAATTCTTCATTAATCATTGTACGTATTTTTATTGGTATAAATGACATGGGTATAAAAGACCATTATGAGACTTAGTCTAATGTGTTATACTAATTTGAAATCCAGATGGTACTATACCATTAAGATTTCAGAGTGGTTTTGGAAACTTCGGGATGTTGTTCGTTTATGTCGCTTCCGTAAATAATGTTGTAGGGGAATATCAGGAGATAGGAAGGATTGATGTATTTTTTAAATAAAGCAAACGACAACTTTCTTGTTTTTTTTTTTTTTTTAATTTAAGCAACTATATAACTGTATTTATAAAAGGGGTTCGGGTTTAATTATCTTGGGTAACTGTACTGTACATAAATTTTCATATAAGGAAAATAAAAATGGGTAACTGTATAAATGTTCAAGTTAGGATTAGGGAAAAGGGTTACGTCTTACACAAGCTCTGAATCAACAATGAATGCCAAAAGAAAGAAATAAGCTTAAGCTAACATTAGATTACAATTGAGTGCAATGAATGAGTTAAAGTAATGTTTAGCAAATGAGTAAATGAGAAAATGAGTA
Source organism: Sphaerophoria rueppellii (assembly GCA_920937365.1). Taxonomy (NCBI): domain Eukaryota; kingdom Metazoa; phylum Arthropoda; class Insecta; order Diptera; family Syrphidae; genus Sphaerophoria; species Sphaerophoria rueppellii. The sequence goes on from CAKKXW010000001.1 coordinate 67,428,305, forward strand.
AAAATAATGTTTAATACAGGGTGTTCTTTGCTGCAATCGGTTCATCAGGTTTGGTTCCAAAACATACAGCCCCCCCTGAAAGATTAGGGTCTTTCAGAAAAAGGCAGTGGTGACACCTTAACGACTGGTCTGAGGTACTCTCCATATTTGGTTTTTACAGTCACGACTCTGACCTTTCCGTCTTCTCCAGGGTGTGTTTGTATTATTCGACCGATGATCCATTTGGATGGTGGCAAGTTAGCCTCCTACAATAGAACAACATCATCAACTCGAAGATAAGGCCTTGGTATTTGCCACTTGGGACGATGTTGAAGGGAAGTCAAATATTCGCGATGCCAGCGAGTCCAAAAACCTTGGAGCATTGCCTGTAGGAGACACCAGTTAGTTGTCATAGGAATAACGGAATTATGAACAGAAGGTTGAGGAACACTTGTATAACGTTCTCCTATCAAAAAATGTGCAGGACTAAGGGCTACTGTATCGGAATCAGCTGTTGCCCACATGGGGCGAGAGTTAAGTAATGACTCTATTTTGACCAATAGTGTATACAACTCTTCATAAGTGAGTTTTGAATCACCTATGACCCGTTTTAAATGTAGTTTGACTGATTTTACACCAGCCTCCCACAACCCGCCAAAATGTGGTGCGGATGGTGGTATAAATTTCCAATCAATACCATCATTAGCAAGATGATCCGCGACGATGGTATTGTGATGTTGGTTCCAAAGTAGTTTATGCATTTCGTCTAGCAAACGCTTCGCCCCTCGAAAATTTGTGCCGTTGTCGCTCTAAATTTCATAAGGCTTACCGCGACGCGCGACAAAACGATCCAATGCGAGTAAAAATGCGGCTGAAGACAAATCTCCCACACGAATAGTGATATGTAGCATTTCGTAAATTTAGGGTTCGATTTGAACGCACCGTAATTGGACCTGCGTAGTCACATCCAACCTTACTAAACGGCCTCGAGTACCGAATACGCTCGACCGGAAGATCTCCCATAAGTTGCTGGGTTGTAGTCAAACGTTCGCGGAAGCATCTAATACAATCGTGTACAATTTTGCGTGCAAGATTTCTACATCCTAGTACGTAGTAATTTTGTTTAGTTAATGCGAACAATAGCGATACGCCCGGATGTAAATGTTTTTCATGAAGAAACTCACTATAAGCTTAGAAATATGATGTGAACTGCACAATATAATAGGGTGCTTTTCCGAGAATAAAAGTTCTGAATTTTCTAAGCGGCCACCGACCCGAAGTACACCGCAAGAGTCAATAAAGGGGCTTAAAGAACGAAGCTTATTTTTGGGAGGAAGATCCTTCCCTAATTTTAAAAGTTCAATTTCCTTACGAAATAATGTCATCTGCGCGCACTTGATCAATTTAGTTTTAACATGGTTGAATTCTTCGGTTGATAATGGATTTAAATTACGATCTTCTCCATTTTTTAACATATAATTATCTATATAACGAATAGCATATGCAACGACTCGAATCAAACGAAACCAATTCGATGCATTTTGTATAAGTGATTCTACAAAGTTAGTTTGATATATATTAGATACGAATACGTGTGTCGGAGATACTTTTCTTTCTTCTAGGTGCTCGATATTTATATTTTCCTGCAAGCTAGATACGGGCCACTGATCTACTTCCTGGCTCAGCCAGATAGGTCCATTCCACCACAACCTCGCTGAAGCTAGAGATGTTGGGGATATTCCTCGGGTTGCCAGGTCTGCCGGATTAGAATTGGTTGGTACATGGTTCCATTGCTTGAAGTGTATGGAACTCAGAGTTTCTGACGTTCTATTGGCAATGAATACCGACCACTTCTTTGGAGCTGCAGATAGCCAATGAAGCACAATGGAAGAGTCGGTCCAGGCGAATGTTTTAATATCAGGTTCCTGCAAAGAAAGCTTAATTTTGTTTATTAGACGAGTCAGTAATAAAGCCCCACATAACTCAAGCCGAGGCAAAGATAAAACCTTTAGAGGAGCAACCCTTGATTTGGCAGCTACAAGTTCTACAGAGATCGTACAATCTGATGAAATACTTCGGCAATAGACACTCGCAGCGTACGCATCCAAGGAAGCGTCACAGAAACCATGGAGTTCCCAATTTAATTTATTTTTTACCATTAACCTTGGGATAGACAATGATTCAAGAGTGGGAAGCTCATCTCGTATGGCGGTCCATTGAATAGCCAAATCCCTTGGAACCTCGTCATCCAACTTCACTTCGTCTCCACAGCTCTTGAAACATAATCTTAACGCCGACAATAACAGGCGCTAAAAATCCGAGCGGATCAAATTAACGCGACGCGTCCGAAAGTATTCGACGTTTCGTACAAACAACACTATTACTCTGCTTTACCTTGTAAGAGAAGCAATCCCTTGATGGATACCACTGTAAACCAAGAATTTTGACCGAGTTCGAGTTCTCAAAATCAACTGGAGAGAGTTCGCGTTGATCTTCCGGCAACCTTAACAGAAGAGGGTGGCAGTTGGTTGTCCATTTACGAAGGTTAAATCCTGCAGAACCCAATAACTTTACCAATTCAGATTGAAGAGCAAATACTTCATAGACACTCTCCGCTCCTGTTACGACATCGTCGACATAAAAATCACTAAGCAAGGCCTTTGATGCAAGAAGATGAGTTGCGGATGAATCCAGGGCTAGTTGCTTCAAAACACGAATGGCGGAAAATGGAGCTGAGGCTGTGGCGTAGGTTACAGTAAGTAAACGATAGTGTTTCAATGCTTCTGTCGAACTACACCGCCAAACAATGCGTTGAAAATCTGTGTGGGCCTTTGTAATCCAAATCTGCCTATATATTTTTTCTATATCTCCAGATATAACGAATTGATGTAGGCGATAGCGAAGACAAATTGAAAATAGGTCATGCTGCATGGTCGGTCCGACGAGAAGAGAATTATTTAATGAAATTGAATTATTTGACCTAGCAGATGCATCGAAAACAATCCTTATTTTCGTTGTTGTGCTATCATCCTTGAATCAACAATGAATGCCAAAACAAAGAAATAAGCTTAAGCTAACATTAGATTACAATTGAGTGCAATGAATGAGTTAAAGTAATTTTCAGCAAATGAGTAAATGAGAAAATGAGTAAAAATAATGTTTGATACAGGGTGTTCTTTGCTGCAATCGGTTCATCAGGTTTGGTTCCAAAACAATGCAATAGACCTGAAAAGAAGAAAGTCTGCAGTTGGAATAAACAAAATCCCGTATAACGACTTACAGTTTTTTTTAAACGGATCAGTGGAGTTCTTGATATTATTACAGTTAAGCAGCTTGAGTTGACTTTCCAACTAAGAACTAATTTTCTGTTCGGGTTTGTTGATTTTCTCTTCAAGTACTTAAATGAAATCTTCATGACGGGATTCCTTGTCGTGCTTGCGTTCTTGTAGATCATTTCGATGTTGTCGAGTTTCACGAATTCAGCCTTGTTTTTTTCCAGTTTGTAGTCTTTATCGGTGAAAATTCGTGTCAGGGCGAGTTCTTGGTCGGCTTGTTTTTCATTTAGAAATCTTACTTCCTTCGGATGCTTTTGTTTCTTTAGTTTGGGTTCGACTGTTGGCTTTTCAGATTTCACTTCTTCATCCGCCGATTCTGCCTCATCTTCTCCGGAATCCTCTTCGTCCTCCTCATCGTCTTCATCATTATCCTCATCATCTTCCTCGTCCTAATCCTCAACGTCAATATCGTCTCCTCCTCGGCACTAAAAACATCGACCCACTGGCCATCGGTAGAATACGAATCTTCATCATCATCGCCCCAATCGATAGTCTTGGATTTCTTTAGCAACACCTCAGCTCCAGGAACACTCTCATGCGCCTGAATCTTTCCGTACTCTTTAATTTTTCGGTCCGCTTGAGCTTCTGTATGTCGACCACTGTCCTTATTGTGCAACAGCGCTAGCAACAGTTCCCGATATAGTGTGATGAGTGACCTCGCAGCCATCATAACTGATTTTTCCTTGTAGACCTTGTACATAGCCAAGTCTCGCAGCAATTCCTTACTCATTGCAAGAGGACATCTGGTGCATATTTCTCGTGTGGCGTTCAATCCAATAGCCATCACATCGCTGGAATTACGCACGGTTGTGAAATTATTCTTGATTGTATTGAGAACTGCTTCCAAGACATCACCGGGTAGGAGTCCGTGGGAGGCCTGAGCAGCGAATTGGAGAATTGTCGTACTTGACGCTGATGCGGCTGCAAGAACCTGGTGATATACTGATAGAAACTGAAGAGGAGAGGATCGTATATACCAATAACCGAAGATATAACGTCCAAATTCATGAGTTTCACTTCGAAACGTTCGTTTCCCGATTACAGTTGTTTGAAACACCCTCGACTCGCACCTGGGGATTGTGGATGTAATGGATGCCAGAAAAGTTGAAGGGTTCGGCATTCTTTTTCTTCTTCGATACCTTGACAACTTATATCTTGACCTGTGCCAGCTGCTTTTGTCGTTTCTTGGTTTTCTTATTGACACGATTCACCATCAGAGCGCTTTTCAAATCAACTTCATTCTCACTACCCAATTCGCCCGACTTCGGTTTCTTTGTCATGACCAAGGAAGAATTTCAATGAAGCCACTTGAACCTGAAAATGAAGTTTGTTTGTAAGAGAATTTGAAGAGCAAACGAAGAACTCACTTTAGAGATTTTCGAGAAACAGCCAAAAAGGCGATTTCAGGAAACCGGCCATTCAAAACAGCAGTTCCGGAAAATGCAGGGGCTGGTTTCTGGAAAGATGGCATCTTCATATAAAATAGATTTTGAATGCTGCCCGTTCAATAGAAGTTGAACTTGTGAGGATCTGAAAGAAAAATTAAACAAAAAAAAAAAAAAAACAAAACAAAAATCATACGCACAGTACATAACAATACTTACCACATATTAAGATCCATAGAACACACACACATACTTACCACAACAACATTTTCTATACAACACTACTTTACATACATACACTTTACTCACACACTCATAAAAATCAAAATTTTTAAAATTTAAAAATCAAAATAATCAAAAAATTAAAATCTAGAAATGAGTCAGTCTATGGAGAAAATATTGAGAAACCAGTTGGTATATTTAAAATGTTTTAAATTTGTGTGTTTATTTTGTAGTAATCAATTAATTAAATTACTAATAAAATTTGAACTAAAAAAAAAATAATAACCAAAAATAAAAAAAATGTGCATTTGGATAAAAAAAAGTGAATCTGTACGAGCATATAAGTGTATGAAATATACTTTAATTGATAAACGGCATTTAAATAAAAAAAAAGAAACAATCCAAAAGCTTACAAAAAAAAAATGAAGTTGACAAAACCAAAAATATAAAAAAACATTAATTGTGCACAAGAATTAAGAAATAAAAGAAGAAATTGAAGAAGAAAGAAAAATTTCCTTCAGATCCACGCTTGAAATGAACCGTATTTCTGAAAGACGAGATAGCAATCCCCCTATATGAGGAATTGGATCGCATTGTTAAGCTCGGAGTTATAGAAGAGAGCAATAGTGCATGGAGCTCTCCTGTAGTTCTGGTGCGTAAGCCAGGCAAAAATCGCTTGTGCATAGACTACAGGAAAGTCAATGCAAAAACTAAAAAAGATGCGTATCCACTGGCTCATATAGGGGGATTGCTATCTCGTCTTTCAGATACTCGGTTCATTTCAAGCGTGGATCTGAAGGATGCGTTTTGGCAGATTCCACTGGAGAAATCTTCAAGGGAGAAGACGGCGTTTACGGTGCCCGGAATGCCTCTAATGCAGTTCACAGTCATGCCCTTTGGCCTTTGTAATGCGCCACAGCGTTTGGTCAGGTTAATCGATAAGGTAATACCTCATCAGTTGAGAGAGAAGATCTTTCCGTACTTGGATGACTTGTTGGTCATATCGAGTACTTTTGATGAGCATTTGGAGCAGCTGAGGATACTTGCGAGTCGATTGAAGGAGGCGGGTCTAACTATCAATATCCAAAAGTCTAAATTCTGTTTCAAAGAGTTGAAGTATTTGGGGTATATTGTTGGCGACGGCTGTCTTAAAACGGATGTGGGAAAGTTGACGGCTATTTCAGATTTTCCTGAACCAACCTCAGCTAAACAGGTTCGACGCTTTTTAGGAATGACGGGTTGGTATCGAAGATTTGTCAAAGACTTCGCAACTTTGGCCAGTCCTTTGACCGACCTGCTCAAAAAAGGTAAAAAGTTCATATTTTCAGAGGAAGCTAGGGATTCTTTTACTAAATTGAAAACTGCGCTTACATCAGCTCCATTGCTGGTGAATGCGGATTTTTCAAAGGAGTTTTTGATATTATGTGACGCGTCCAACACAGGTATTGGCTGTGTGCTTGCCCAAATGGACAACGACGGAAATGAACGGCCCATTTGCTATCATTCGCAAAAACTCAATAAGGCTCAACGCAACTACAGCGTGACTGAGCGTGAGTGTTTGGCTGCTGTTATGGGAGTTCAAAAGTTTCGAGCTTATGTCGAGGGCTCCTTTAGGTTGTACGACCATTCGAGCTTGAAGTGGTTAATGAGTCAAAAAGATTTAAGTGGACGGTTAGCTAGATGGAGCTTAAAGCTTCAAGGTTTTGACTTTTCCATTGAGCATCGTAAAGGAACTCAGAACGTTGTGCCTGATGCACTTTCACGAGTACATGAGGTGGACGCGCTGCTTTGCGATGTTTCGATGGTAAATGATTCCTGCGAAGTATTGCATATAGATCTTGAGGACCCCAGTTTTCAATCTGAGGAATACCGCAAGATCATTGACTGCATACATCAAAACAATCAGCTACCTGACCTTCGTGTGTCGGAAAATTTCGTCTACAAGAAGGTCAAACACTGCACAGGAAACCCAATTGAAGATGATGAAGTCTGGAAGCTATGGGTTCCTGAACAGCTAACCGAACGTTTGATTGCACTGGCTCATCAACCACCAAGAGCTTCGCATGGTGGGATTGCAAAAACCCTCTACCGACTAAGGCAACAATTCTTTTGGCCAAACATGGCAGCTCAGGTTAAGGCATTCATAGGAGACTGTGATGTCTGTAAGACCTCGAAAGCTCCAAATGCCACCCTTCGACCTCCGATGGGTAAAGCATTTGTGGCGGAGAGACCTTTTCAGATGATATTCATGGACTTCCTTGGACCTTATCCCCGCTCGCGACTCGGGAATACTCATATTGTTGTTGCGTTGGACCAATTGACTAAGTTCGTGGTAGTGAAGGCACTTCGCAAAGCGACAGCACAGACTGCGTTGAGATTTCTCAATGACGAAGTGTTCTGCTTATTTGGAATCCCTGAATGTGTACTGACAGACAACGGCAAACAATTTGTCAGTCGAGATTTTGAAAAGAGTATGTCGACATTCGGCATTACTCATATCAAAACAGCGGTTTATTCTCCACAAGCTAACGCAAGTGAGAGAGTAAATCGCTCAATTCTCGCAGCAATCAGGGGTTACATTGACGTGGACCAGAGGAATTGGGACACTCATTTGCAGTCCATTGCTAGCGCTTTGCGAACGACCGTTCATTCTGCGATAAACATGTCGCCGTATGAAGCCTTGTTTGGGCAAGCCTGTGTTGAGCACGGTGCAGATTATCGAATTCTCCGAAAATTGAATTCACTGAACAATTCTGAAATGAACTTGATATCTAAAGCCTCGAAAATGAACATTATGCACGCACACATTAAAAACACTCTTGCGAACACACACTGTCGTTATGAGGACAAATACAATTTGCGGAGCAAGAATGTTAAGTTTTCGGTTGGTGATACTGTCTTCAGGAGGAATTTTTCACAGAGTGATGCAACAAAAAAGTTTTGTACGAAACTCAGCCCCAAATTTCTAAAAGCAAAAATAACTAGAAGCGTCGGAAACAGTTTATACGAACTCGAAGATATGACTGGTAAAATAATAGGCATATTTCACGCTAAAAACCTAAAAAAATGAAAAAAACAAATGCCCGGTAGCTAGCGTGAGCATGAGACTGTGAGGATCTGAAAGAAAAATAAAAAAAAAAAAACAAAGCAAAAATCATACGTACAGTAGGTACATAACAATGCTTACCACATATTATGATCCATAGAACACACACACATACTTACCACAAAAACATTTTCTATGCAACACTACTTTACATACATACACTTTACTCACACACTCATAAAAATAACCAGTTGGTATATTTAAAATGTTTTAAAATTGCGTGTTTGTTTTGTAGTAATCAATAAATTAAATTAGTAATAAAATTTGAACAACAACAAAAAAAAAATAACCAAAAATAAAAAAAAATGTGCATTTAAATAAAAAAAAAAGTGAATCTGTACGAGCATATAAGTGCATAAAATATACTTTAATTGATAAACAGCATTTAAATAAAAAAAAAGAAACAATCCAAAAGTTTAAACAAAAAAAGTGTTAAGTTGACAAAATCAAAAATATAAATAAACATTAATTGTGCACCAAATGAACTAAAGAACAAAACAAATATATTAAAAATATGTAATACATGAACAAAATAAAAGTGAATGAAGAACTAAGAAATAAAAGAAGAAATTGAAGAAGAAAGAAAAATTTCAAGAAAGAATACTAATAATCATTTAGTGTGGTTTTATTTTTTTTGTGTTAATATAAAATATTTTTTTTTTCTTATAATAATTTTTTTTTTGTTTCCTGGTGCACCTGGATAGAGGTAATTTTAATTAATTATTATTAATAATTTGTTTATATATTATGTTATTAAATTATTTTGGTTATTTTTTTTTGCATTTATAAATTAAAATAATTTAATTTTTTTTATCCTTAAATTCACTGTTTTCATTCTTTCATTTTCTTTTCATTGTTTATATTATTGTTGTTATTATTTTTTTTGATTTTGATTCAAAATGAAAAAAAAATGTTATATGTATTTGTTTTGAACAAAATTTTTTTTTAATTATGGTTGAATAATTTTAAAAGGTTTGGTCATGGTGAGTGTGAGAAGAGGACGGGTGAGTAAATTTTCTGAGTTCTCTTCCCTCCCTTCAGTGACGCTCCCTCCTATTCATCTGCGGGTTCCATAATTTTGGAACCCTAATAAAATATGGCATGAAGTTTAATGTAACACTGTCCAGAGCTGCGACTGCAAGTACCCACCCCACCGACGAGCTATGCAAAAGCAAGCATGCCACAGTCGTAGCCTGGATCCCCTTTTCAGCCTGCAACCTGGATCGTTCTGAGGGTCCTGTAGACCTAAGAGCGTGAAGGGTAGCGAAAGGTTGAAGAGGGAGCACACGGGTTCCGTTACAAACTCACCTATCATGTGTCCCAAAAGGCCTAATGTCAAATTTAATCTTGTAATTGTTGTAATTGTTATCTTTATTTGTATTTGTAAATTTGTAAATAATATAAGATTTTGAGAAGGTTAAATGAAAGTCAAAACGAATGTGAAAAATATGAAAATAAAAATATTATGTACTCACTGTTGTGCAGATATCAACGGCGAAAAGTTGTTTTATTGAGAATAAACCCACCCATTTTAAACCACCCAGTTTTGAAATTGCCCATTTTTTAATCAAACAGAGACCATTATGAGAACATCGTAGTAGAACCGCAGTCAGTTATGAGGATATGGAAATACCACTTTTCCAAGCTGTATAATGGCGATGACGACCAAAACTCCGTCAGCAATACAGAACCATTCAATTTGGGTGCAGAAGGCCAACAATTCCAGCCACCCAACATGGACGAAGTGAAGATAGCGATATCTAAACTATAGTCGAACAAGGCCGCTGGAGCAGACGGGCTAGCCGCCGAACTGTACAAAGCAGATGGAGTTCATTTTGTTAGGAGCATGCACCAGCTCATCTGCAAAATTTGGTCAGAGGTAAGCATGCCCGATGAATGGTGCTGAGGTTCAGCATCGTATGCACGATCCTCAAAAAAGGAGATCCCCTGAACTGCACCAACTACAGAGGTATAAGTTGTTGAATGGTGGATATTACCTTAAGTCCTTAAACCGCAGGTACACCAAAAAATAAGATCCTTTACTATTAACAAAACAGTAATTCAGTCTTTATTGATTGAAAAATAATTTTCGAATGAACAGAAATGAAAATAAAATTTAATACATATTTGCTTGATGAAAATATCAAGTGAATGTAAATTAAAGTGATATTATATTGAACGTTATAACCATCACTTCCAACATAAGTCTCCTTAACATCGCCTATAAGATCTTGTCTGCCATGTTGTGTGAACGTTTGAAGCCCTTCGTCAACAACCTGGTAGGTCCTTATCAGTGTGGCTTCAGACCCGGAAAGTCCACCATTGATCAAATATTCACCCTACGGCAGATCTTGGAGAAGACCCAGGTACTTCAAATCGATACCTACCACCTCTTCATCGATTTCAAGGCCGCGTATGACAGCTACTATAGAGACCAACTATATAGAGCAATGTCTAGTTTTGACATCCCAGAAAAACTCATCCGGCTGTGTAAGATGACAATGGAAAATTCACGCTGTTTCATCATGGTCAAAAAAGGTTTAAGACAAGGCGATGCGTTGTCATGCAATTACTTCAACATCATTCTTGAAAAGGTTGTGAAAAGCTCTAATGTCTATACCAGAGGCACAATCTTTCAAAAGTCCCTCAAGCTACTAGGATACGCAGACGATATTGACATAATTGGAAGAACACAGCGTGATGTCAGTGGAGCGTTTGTAAGCCTTGAGACGGAGGCCATGAAGATGGGTCTAGCGGTTAACGAGGGCAAGACCAAGTTAATGCTGTCGACAAGAAAGGACTACCAACATCGACGTCTTGGAGCAAACGTCAACATAGACAGATTTAACTTCGAGGTAGTTAAGGACTTTGTCTACCTGGGATCCGCTATCAACTCAGACAACAACACCACCTCTGAAATCAAACGAAGAATCACTCTTGCCAATCGCTGCTTCTTTGGACTTAGAAGGCAATTGAGTAGTAAAGTCTTCTCCCGAGCAACTTAAGTGGCACTTTACAAAACCCTCATCATCCTGGTCCTCATGTATGGTGCAGAGGTAGGACTATAACAACATCTGATGAAAATGCTTTGGACTGCTTTGAGAGAAAAATTCCTCGAGTGATTTTTGGTCCTGTCTGCATTAATGCAGAATGGAAACGAAGATTCAACCAAGAACTGTACGAGCTGTATAGCCACACTGACCTAGCCAGAAAAGTAAAGGTCCAACAACTTAGATGGTTGGGTCATGTTGAGCGAATGGAAAATAATGCTCCGGCCCGTAGATCGAGTCCAACTCGGAAAGACGTCGCAGAAGAGGAAGACCGCGACTCCGGTGGAGCACACAGGTGGTAGAGGACCTGAACCAACTTGGCGTGCGAAACTTTAGACAGCGAGCCAGTGAGGCCCTGGTCCGACCTGGACTGTAGCGCCACCAAAAGTAAGTAAGTAAGTTTTAAGTTATGACGCAGATAGAGCCTTTTATCTGCGTCATAACTTAAAACTTACTTTAAAACGTTATTACATATTTAAATAACTATCTATAATATGGATTTATATTTACCTTCCTACCTTAATCTATTTACTCATATTTTTTTTTTTTTTTTATTACGTGTGTAAATTTTATTTTATTCGATAACAATTCATATACTTACTCACTTAAAGTGGCGCTACAGTCCGTTGTGGACTTGGGCCTCAATCAACAGTCTTCGCCAACTAGCTCGGTCCTTAGCTAGTTGTCTCCAGTTTTGCACTCCAAGTTGATTGAGGTCCGCTTCCACTTGAGTGCACCACCTGAGTCGCGGTCTTCCTCTCCTCCTACGTCCCTCGGGAATAGTGTCGAAGGCTTTCCGGTTCGGAGCATTGTTGTCCATCCGCTCTAAATGACCAGGCCATCTGAGTCTCTGGACCTTGACCCTTCTGGCTAGGTCCATGTCGTTGTACAACCCGTAAAGTTCGCTGTTATATCTTCTTCGCCATTCCCCTTCAATGCATATTGAGCCAAAGATGACCCGAAGAACTTTCCTCTCGAAACAGCCTAAGGCACTTTCATCCGATTTTATCAAAGTCGATACCTCTGCACCGTACAGCAAGACTGGGATGATGATTGTGTTGTACAGTTTTACCTTAGTTGCTCGAGAGAGGGCTTTTCCACTCAATTGCTTTCTTAGCCCAGAGAAACAGCGATTAGCAAGAGTTATTCTTCGTCTGATCTCGGCGCTGGTGTTATTGTCCGTGTATAGCGGAGCCTAGGTAGACAAACTCTACTAGGTAGACAAACTCTACTCTACTCTCTTCCTCGAAGTTGTATGCGTATTATGACGTTCTGTCTGAGCCGTCGGTGTTTGGTGTCCTTCCTCGAAGACAGCATATACTTCGTTTTTCCCTCATTTACCGCTAAACCCATATTTGCCGCTTCTGTCTCAATTCTCACAAAGGCGCCATTGACATCACGCTGTGTTCTTCCCATTATATCAATATCATCGGCGTACGCGAGAAGTTGAACAGATTTTTGGAAGATAGTGCTTCTGGTGTCGGGCATGCATTCCTCTGACCATATCTAATAGATGATTTGGTGCATGCTCCTATCTAGCTCGTCACCTGCTGCTTTGAACAGCTCCGGAGCTAGTCCATCTGTTCCAGCGGTTTTGTTTGATTTCAGCCGTGGTATTGCGGTTTTCACTTCTTCTTGGTCGGGTTCACGGAATTGTTGGCTATCGTCGTGTCCGATAAAAGGCTCCTGTCTGGCGTCGGAGTTTTATTTGTCGTCGCCGTTATACAATCTACAGAAGTGATCCTTCCAAATCCCCAGCATTGACTGCGACTCTACTATGATGTTCCCTTGTTTATTTCTGCAGGCATCGGTTCTTGCTCGATGACCTTGATCCAGCTGTTTAACCTTTCGATAAAACCTCCGAACTTCATTCCAGCTGTTGGCTCTCTCAACATCCTCGATCTGACGCTTCTCATGCTCTCTATCTTTTGTCTCCTGAAAAGTCGATGTTCCTCTCTTCTCTTTCGCTCGTTGAGCTCACGAGCAGCTCTTGTCTTTCTATGCAGCGCCGCTTTGTATGCCTTCTGCTTGGTTGCATGGGCCTGCCAATTAAGGAACGTTATTGTTATTAAATTCTAATGTCAAACGTGCCTTCAAACTCGAACTTCAAAACAGCCTACTGAGCACATCCCGCAAGTATTATGTTACCAAATAATAACTGATACATCCGGGAAGTGTCATGTTACTGTTCCCACAGACGACAAGTAAAGTATTGTAAACATCATATGCTCTCCATCATCTTCCGTTAGATTCAATTATTAAGAGTCAGTCTGATTCCAAGTCTCAAGTAGTTCGTGTCTTATTGAAATAAATAAATTTCTTTTTTTAAACTTCAAAAATGTTGAGTTTAATTTAATTGGCGACCGTGACAGGACAAGACTATTTTTCGTGATACCTGAAAAAAACAAGCAAGGTGAAAAATAGATTGTCTCGCATATGACACAAAAGTGTTGTGCAAATAATAAAAATAAGTATCCTTCATAGAAAGGAGAAAAAAAAACTTATAAGTATCCTTCATAAAAAAAGGAGAACAAATTAACAATACATAAGTATCCTTCATGAATAAGGAGAAAATATTATTAAAAGTATCATTCAAACAAAGGAGAAAACAGCAAAAAAAGTGACAAAAATAAAAAGTCCAATGTGAAAAGAAGTACTATTGAATTATACAAACAGTGAAAAAAAAAGAAATACAAAATAATAACAAATAATAAAAACAATAAACATTTAAACATTAAAATCCAGGAAAGCATATACCACCATCATCAAAAAACAATCCAGGGATCTACCACCATCATTTGAAAAAAAAAATCCGAAAGCCATCTACCAGCATTATAGTAAGAATTTATTTATATTATTTGAGGAAATTGTTCAAGATTAAAAAATGCCAAAATTCAAACTTCAATATAAAATTTAATTGTAGATGTATGCAAACAATTTACAATGTTTCAAGTTAAGAGCTTATGGTGCGATCGATGTTGATCGGTTGGTGGTTGCTATCAAAAAAGGAAAGAGTTTGCATGACTTTATTTTGACTGCATCAAGTTGAGTGAAAGCTTAATTAGAGCGACCCACGATGCAAAAACAAGAAACTTTGAGTGCAATTGTTGTCACCACCAAGCAAAGGGCATGCTCTCCAATTCAATGCAATAAAGAAGAAATGTGTACAGTGTGTTGCAGCTTGCATGTTACATTTCCAAACATGCCGCCCACCCTGAAGGGCACTTCAGCAAAGGGGTAAAAGCGAATGGTAACAACCCGAACGTGTCCACCGGTACCAGGGTGAAGCTCCTCGATCCGACCCAAAATCAATTGCGAAGGGGGCAAATTCGATTCCTTCAAAACGACCAGGTCATTCCTTTGATAGTCTCGGTTGGTATTTCGCCACTTGGGTCTCTGTTGAAGCGTGGTAATTTGTGTGAATTTTTTTTGAGTCCAACAATTTTCATAAAAAAAAAAAATTTGTTTTAGCTAAACCAAAAGCCCAATATAATATACCAACACTAATAACTCCATTTTATTTACTTTTTTCTTTTGTTTTAGCCAAACTGAAAGCTTATACCCCAATATTGCATTTCTTAACCTCTTTAAACTTTTATCACGTTTAAACTAAATTAAAATTTTCAAATTAACTCAACTAATAAATAATTTATGTTTTTTTTGCCTTGTATAAATCAATGTTGTTTTATTTTAAATTATTTTAAATTATTCATCAAAGTGTGTCTATGTACATTATCAAATTATGTTACTACTTAACTTTATTTTATCTCTTTTAAAAATATAAATCAAGATAACATCCGGCAGACGGCTTATAGCCATGCTGTACTTCTTAAATTAAATATTATTGCTATGTAACTACATTTTCTTAAATTATAATAAAGAATTGAATTGAATTGAATTGAATATAGTCGAGCTGCCATCTGTGCCAAAAACCTTGTAGCATATTTTGAACCAGCTCCCAACGTCCAAGTCGGTTGATCGGAACTTCTAGGTAGTTGAGGTCAGGTAATGCGGTATACGGACGGCGGGTTTAAATCAGTATCGGAAATAGCACATAGAGGTCGAGAAATCAAAAGTGCCTCGATTTGTGCTAAGAGGGTGTTCATCTCTTCAAAAGTTGTCACCAATGCTACGATGAAGATGCTGCTTTATGCTCTTGACACCCGCCTTCTACAGTCCACCAAAGTGAGGAGCATGAGGTGGAATAAACTCCCATTTGATTTCATCTTCTGCTAAAACGTTCGAAACTAGCTCGTTGTGTTTGGATGACCGAACTAGGGCATACACCTCTGAGAGCTTACGCGCGCCTCCTTGTAACTTTGTTCCGTTGTCGGAATGAATCACCTTGCACTTTCCTCTTCGAGCGATGAATCGAAGCAGGGCAGCAATGAAGGGTTCTGTGGTAAGGTCACTCACTACTTCCAAGTGCAGTGCCTTGGTTGCCATTCAAATAAACAGAGCAAAATAGCCTTTGGTAAGCTTCGCTTTGCGCAACTTGGATGTACGAAGCATAAATGGACCGGCGTAGTCACATCCAGTTTCGGCGAACGCGAATGATGGTGAAAGACGAGACGAAGGTAGGTTTCCCATTAGTTGAGTCGAGACTGAAGAACGCATTTTAAAACATGGAAGGCAATCGTGCACCACTTTACGAAGCATGTTTCTGGCTCCGATTATCCAGTATTCTTGTCGAACTACAGAGAACAGCTCCGACACACCTGCATGTAGGTACCTTATGTGGGCCTCGGGAAGTATAAGCTTTGAAACATTATGGTTTTTGGGTAAAATAATTGGGTGCTTCATGCTGAACGATACAAATGGAGCATTCGAAATTGGTCCCCCTACTCGTAACAAGCCTTCCTCATCAACAAAAGGAGACAACGATGCTAAGGTAGATTGAGTTGAGACCGTGCTTTGTTTTTTGAGCTGCCAAACTTCTTCACAGAATTCTTTTTGGGAAAAACGAAGACAGGTCAGTTTGGAATTGCGAAGCTCAGCCGACGTTAAAAATCCATAGTAGCGATTTTCTGATTAATCCCGACAATTACGAATAAAGCGAAGGATATAATCGACAATGCGAACAAGACTTCTCCACGATGACACGTTCATGGAAAGCTCCTCAAAAAAGTGTTGATTCAAATTTGGTGACGACACTATTCTGCAGCCGGGCGTTTCCTTTCCTCGGGAATATCTCCTTTCAGTTTGATATCAAATGCGGGCCAATGATCACATTCCGTTGAAAGCCAGTCTGGTCCATGCCACCATAATCCCAAATCCAAAAGTTTTCTTGGTTCTACTCCTCTGGATGCGCTATCTGCTGGATTCTCTTCAGAGCAGACGTGATTCCAAACCGATCGAGGTAAAGTGTCCAGAATTTTTGCTGTCCGGTTAGCAAAAAATGTTGTCCATCGGCGCGGAAGTGAAGAGAGCCAAGCTAGAACTATAGTAGAGTCGGTGAAGGCGTAGATTTTTGTGGGAGGGTTTTCTAACGATGAACAAATAAGCTGGATGATTCGACTTAAAAGGAGAGCCCCACATAGTTCAAGACGAGGGAGTGAAACTTGTTTTATCGGGAACGCGCGTCTTGGCCGCAACTAGTTGAACGTGAACAACCACAGAGCTCGAGACACTACGTGCATACACCATCGCCAAATACGCCTTCTCTGATGCATCTGAGAACCCAATTAGATCGAAATCGGAAGCATGTACAGTATACCTGCGCGGGATTCTAAGTTGGCCAAAACATTCCAAGCTTTGTCGATAGAAACTCCACTTCGTTGCAATCTCGCTTGGCAGCGGGTTATCCCATCCGATGCTATCTTTACTCAGCCAAAGATCTTGAAACAGCATCTTAAAGAGGATTGTAGATGGAGCTAAGAAGCCCATGGGATCAAACACTTTTGAAATTTCTGAGAGTAGAGATCTTTTTTTTTGTGGATTCCAAACGATTCCAAGTACCTTTTTCCACTCCGAGTCAGAACTCAAAGAGACTGTATCTCCCCCTTCTGTAGAACTAGGAATAATCCAAGAATTTGACGCCAATTTGCTGAGTTCTAACCCACCACAAGAGAGTATTCCTACCAGTTGATCCCTTAATTCTAGAACTTCTGACAACGAATCGGCTCCGGCAGCGAAATCATCAACATACGAATTACGAAGAATTGCTTTTGCAGCCTTAGGAAAACGACCAACATAATCTTTAGCTATTTGCTTTAGGACTCTTATTGCGAGAAAAGGGGCTGGACCAGTGCCATAGGTGACCGTGTTCAATCGATAATGTGAAACAGGGTCAGTTGGAGTTTTTCTCCATACGATGCGCTGGAAGTCCCTATGCTTTGGATGGACCCATATTTGGCGAAACATCTTCACGATATTTGCGCAGAATACATAGCGATATAATCGAAATTGTATGAAAACGTTCAACAAGTTTCTCTGAAGAGCAGGCCCAATATAGAGAGCGTCATTCAAACTTAATCCTGCTGAATCTTTGTAAGAACCATTGAAAACCACTCGCATTTTGTTTGTGACGACGGCATGATGAGGGAGGTAATAGACTTGTCCTGAATTCGGTTCAACTTCGTTATCTGGGATACGAATCATGTGACCCAACTCCTCATACGTTTGCATAAACTTAGAATATTCAAGACGCAGATTTTCATTATGAGCAAACCTTCTCTCTAAACTGAATAACCTTGAAATGGCAGCAGAAACGGTATTTTGAAATCGGACTTCACTGTGACGAAACGGCAATTCGACTATATACTTGTTGTCTTCAGTTCTCGAAAATGTTTGTTCAAAGTGCTTATCAGCAAAATCTTCTGTAGCACTCACGCGAATAGCAACATCTTCTATTTCCCAAAAGGATTTCATTAACTGTTCAACCCCTACCTCAACATGCATTGAAATCACTTCCCTTCCTGGAAATTTTCCAGCGATGACCCAACCGAAAACAGTGTTGTGAGCTACGATGTGTCCGGAAAGATCCGATTGGTGGCCATATCGCAACCTACTCCATACAGTCTCTGAACCGAGGAGGATATCAATTGGTCCAGGTTTTATGACTCCTGGATCTGCAAGATTAAGTCCATTAAAAGCGAGAGTATAATCAGCAGGAACTGAAATTGGTGGAATGTTTGACGTAATTGCATTCAAAATGAAGGCCTGTACATGAATTGGCGAAGATTCTAAACGAGATGTCATCTGAAGAAAAACCATACCTTGGGCGACCCCAGCGTTAACAGCTCCAATTCCTGTTATAGGCAAACAAGAGTTCGAACGAGAAAGTCCAAGCAACCGAACAGCACGATTTGTAACGAATGAAACTTGCGAGCCCGTATCCAGAAGAGCACGCAGAAGCACTCT
Source organism: Sphaerophoria rueppellii (assembly GCA_920937365.1). Classification (NCBI taxonomy): domain Eukaryota; kingdom Metazoa; phylum Arthropoda; class Insecta; order Diptera; family Syrphidae; genus Sphaerophoria; species Sphaerophoria rueppellii. The sequence continues at coordinate 67,446,744 of CAKKXW010000001.1, forward strand.
CACAATGGCAGTGGGCAGAATAACAGAGGTTGGATTGGAAAATTTGGAATGATTGCTAACAATCGATTGTGTCGAAGACGAGGTGGACGCCACCTCTTGAGGAAGTGTATTCCCCATTCTAGAGCCACTCGGGCCAGCAGCAACGAGATGCACCAACGAATGATGACGTGAACCACAGTGAAAGCAACGGCTTTTCACTTGATAACGCGACGATGAATGTTGAGTTCCAAGGCAGTTGTAACATAATCTCTTTTGATTTAGGATTTTGTATTGCCGGAATGAGAGTTTACGTAATTGTTGTTGTTTGTATGGCCTCCAACTACTTCCGAAGAAAAAATCAAACATAATTGTATAATTACATCGATCAATATATTTCGGCAACAAGTGCCATCATCAGGATCTACAATAGTAAAAATACAATACAAGTTTGACATAAATAAATATAGTTAATATTAAAAAGATAAAGTTATAAACTGTTTACCTAAAAAATAGTCTCACAAATTTACTTTTCTCACAATTAATTTTGGCAAGTGATCTGTCAAAGAATGCTTCAAAATAAAAACAAAAACAATTGAAGCTATAAGCCGTCGTCGTCACTGCGTGATGATTAAGCTGCTAGCCGTCATCACGGTGTGTGGTGTTTACACGGTCTGTAGCGTTTACGCTGTCAGTGATGTTTACACGATCATGTGTCACTCACCATACGAGATGAGGTTGAAATATGTATTTGTGTAGTCTTTTTTGTCCGTTTTGAAATTGCAAACATCTTCACTCAGTTTAACTATTTGGTTGACTTCATGAATCTGTAACTTAAATTTGTTGCGTTCAGACTTCAATACTGTGGTGTTGTCGAAATTGAAAGAGTAGCCAGTTTGGTGCTTGTGGTTAGCCAGTGCTGCAAAACTTTTCAAATTAGCAGTCCCTGAGTCAACCTTATCACATTCATTAGAGTGTTGTTCCAGTCTTTTACTCAATTTTTGTATGGTTTCACCGATGTATTTTTTGGGGCAATCTTTACATGGCACACTATAAACGACACCTGATTTTTGCGTCAGAGGTAGTTTATGTTTCATGTTGGCAAAGAAGTTTGACATTTTTTTCACTGGTTTCATAGCTACCTTAATATCCGTAACAAAATATTCACAGGATCTGGCCAACGATTCCGTTAGACCTGGAATATAAGAAATCGCTGAATGAATTTTAGCTGATGCAGCAAGTGGTTGTGTTAAAGTTTCGTCTGTTGATAAATGCAGGTAGCTACTCCTGTCAAATCTTCTCGCCTCCGAGCCATTACAAGAGTTTGTTATGGCTGCTTAACAAAGGGTCTCGACGATGTCCATGAAGGCCCTGCGGTACGTCTCTCGTGTACCCAAACGTGGCCACATTTTCCTCGGGTTATCGTTTGATTTGCCCTCGTCCCAATTTGCACCGTAGTCGGCGTATACGTCAGATTTTTTTCAAGTTGCCACTTTGTTGGTTCTGCTCGATTGGCATCTAGAAAGGAAAACAATTTCAATTGCAAATGAAAAGAAAGCAAAACTTGGAGTCGAAACCTTTGCGATATTTTCATTCCCAGATGCTTATACAACTGCCCTACGGTTGGACTGTGGGTCTCAGAACCTTCGGCTAGCGTGAGAACTTCTTTCAAAAGAATGTCCACATAATTGTTGCTGTCGATGATCGTCAGAGATGTGTAGTTGTCATATTGCCCGGTGCGTGGTATCGAATCGGTGCTCGCAGAGGTTCAGGTCCCGATCGACTGCGGCGTTTATTTGCGATGTCCAGATGGGGTAGAGTTCTTCCAGTTTCTCGCACTGAAAATAAAAATGCAGTTAGAATTAAACTCAAATGAAATGAAATTAGCGAGGAGCTTACACACAATTCGGCATTAGCAATCCCTTAGTGCTGTCGATGCTCTTGATGGTAATTCAAGCTCTTCTGTCATCAACGTTACCCGCCCAATCTGCGTCAACGAAGCCTTCCAGATCCTTTGACGTTTTCGTATAATTGAGCTTGAAACCACAAGTGGTGTTCAAATACCGTAATAATTGCTTTAAGGCCGCACAATGCTCTACATGTGGATCAGTGTTAAATTGTGAAAGCTTACTGATCGTATACGTAATATCAGGACGCGTACATACAGCCACGTATAAAAGAGCACCTACCATTGATTGATAAGATATTGACGGCTCTCTCTTACAATCCCTATCTTCACACTTCTTCAATTTAATTCCTGGATCCAATGGGGTGAATTGTGGCTTACAGGTTGTCATTCGGTATCTTTGAAGTATATCCAATATATATAATTTTTGATGTATACTTATGGGTCCTCTAAGTCCTTGACGTTCTACTTGTAAGCCTAAAAAGAAAGTTAGTGGACCTTTATCTACGCAATCAAACTCATGACTTATTTTGCTTTTGATATCGTTCATAGCTTCTCCATCAGAACATGCAGTCATGATATCGTCTACATATACAAGGATAATGTTAACATCTGGTCCCTTCTTCATAATATACATGCAATTATCTCCATTACACCTCAAGAAACCAGTCGCACGTAGCACGCTGTCAAGTTTCTTATTCCACTCTCTGCCGGCCTGTTTTAGGCCGTATAATGATTTAAGCAGCTTACAAACTTTTTTTGGGTGACTTGTATCAATAAAACAATCCGGCTGTGACATATAGACGGTATCTTCCAGATCCCCATACAAAATATGCTGACGTAATATCCAGGTGATCCAACAGCAGCTCATGTTCGACAGCCAAAGCGATTATCAAACGAATTGATGAAAAACGTACGACCGGAGAAAAAGTCTCATTGTAGTTTACTAAAAACTTCTGTGCACAACCCTTTGCAACTAGCCTACACTTGTATCTCTCGATTGAACCATCTGGATTTCTTTTCAAGGAAAAAACCCATTTACAGCCTATCACTTGACTGTTTTCGGGACGATCTACCAGTATTCAAGTATGGTTTTTTATAAGCGCGTTCATCACTGCATCCATAGCATTCTTCCATTTTGCAGCATCTTTACTTGACATTGCCTCTTCCACCTTCGACGGAATAAGTGGGGTACTTTCATCTTCATTCCCATTCAAAACGTTCACAGCTTCCACAAAGTTAAATTGCTTTGTTGGACGACCGGGTCTACCTGTGCGGACTATTCTTGGACGGCCTGGTCCTCTTACTAAATCTACATTTTGCTCCTCGTCTTCATCTGTCTCGCCGCATTGTTGCTTTATCGGTTGATGCTGTTCTTCTAAGGCTTCAGGTTGATGGTCCACAATATCGGATGTTAAGAAATCGTATTCACTAAAAGTGGGATTGGAATCAAAGTTTTCAAAAAAAATGACGTCCCTGCTCTTTTCAATTTTTCGCGTTTTGGGATCGAATAAACGATATGCTTTTGATTCGTCAGAATAACCGACCAATATGAGCTCCCTTCCCTTAGCAGAGAACTTTGAACGCCCTGGCTTTTTATCTAATACGACCGTCTTTGATCCAAAAACCTTAAGATGAGATATAACGGGCTTTCGACCTGACTGATAGGCGATATGTTTCTTATGTATGCAGCAGTATGAATGGCTTCTGCCCATAAGAATTCTGGACGTTTCGATGCCACCAGAAGGCACCTTGCCATCTCTACTAACGTGCGGTTCGCCCTTTTCGCCACACCATTCTGTTGGGGGGTGTAAGCCAAAGTAAGCTGCCTTTGAATACCACATTCGCCCAAGAAATCGGAAAACGCGTTGCTCAAGTACTCCGTACCATTATCACTTCGAAGTGTTTTTATCCTACAGCCTGTCTCTAGTTCCGCCATTGCTTTGAACCGCTTAAAACATCCAAGGACCTCATCCTTACTTTTTATAAAGTACACAAAGATTTTTCTCGATCTATCGTCTATAAATTTCAGAAAAAATCTAGCTCCCCCAGCTGAGGTTATTTTCATGGGACCACATACGTCCGAGTGTACAACCTCTAGCAATTCCTTGCTTCGATGCAAAGAAAATTTAGGAAACGGTTTTACATTTATCTTTGCCTTAGCACACACCAAACAATCTATTGAGGAAATTTCAGAATTAAAATCCAAACCGACGACCATATCATTTGATTTCAGTTGTTTAAGGCTCTGAATATTGAGGTGGCCAAAGCGCTGATGCCACTTCACAAGACTATCGACATCTTTACATGCGCTGAAATTCAATTTTTCCTCATCAGTTTCAATAATAAACAAATTATTTTTCTGATATGCCTTTAAAACAGGTTGGTTTCGTGTATTTTTGATAATAGCCTTATTCGTAGAAAAATCGACTACACAATTATGCTCAGTAATTTTGCTAACGGAAACAAAATTCCCTCGTAGCTCCGGAACATAGAGCACGTTGTTAAGGATAACGTTTCCAAGCGATGACTTCAGGCTAACTGTACCTATACCGCTAGACGAAACGGATTTGTTGTCCGCCAAGTGAACCGTTTCTTTGCTGCCTAAACTCAGACTACTGAAAAAATCCTTATTACAGCACATGTGGGAGGTGGCTCCACTGTCCAAACACCACTCATTATTCTGGAGTACTGATGATTTATCAAGATTTGTTGAAAATAATCCAAACGATGCAGTTGGGTGCGACGGACGATTTCCTTTTTGATTGCAATTTGATGCAAAGTGCCCCCTCTTGCCACACGCATAACATTTTCTTTTATTCTTAGAATTATTTGTGCCAGAAAAATGTTTGTTGTTCGACTTAATATTAAAAATCTGGTGATTCTCTGTGCTACTACTTCCTTTCTCATGCCTTCTTTGCTCCTCTTCTAACAATTTGATTTTTAAACTAACAAGAGTTGGCAACCTATCCCGACTCTCAATGGCGACGATAAAATTCTCGTATGACTCGGGCAAACTACACAGCAAAATTATTGTAAGCAACTCATCTGGGATATCACATTGGATTTCATGCAATTTTTCAATAAGCTCGTAAAACTGATTCACATGTGCTGACATGGACTGACCATCAGCCCTCTTTGCATGCACTAACTGTTTGAATAAACTCACCATTCTCGCCGGACCTTTCGGCTGGTGTATCTCTAAAAACTTGTCCCACGCTGACTTAGACGTCTTACAGTGCTTCACATGCATAAGCTCGGACGATTTTACACTTAGTAAAATAGTGGCCAGCGCCTTCCCATCACCAGTGTCCCACGATGCCTTTTCATCTTCTTTTGGCTCCTCCGGTAAAACTCTCGACCCATCAACGAATGACCATAAATCTGCATGCACTAGGATACTCTTCATTTGAATTTTCCATGTCGAATAGTTTTCCCCATTCAGTTTATCAATTTGATATAAGGAACTCATCCTTCTTCAAATTCACTTTGTACAGTTCAATCTCAATAGAAAATTATAAGCCCGAATAAAAGCAATCTAATTAACGTTTTTACTTAAAAAAAATGTTCGACGAACGGCACAAAAATGATTTAAGTTCAAACTGTAATATTTTTTTTTCTAATCGCAACCTGGGCCCATAACCTGTTGCAGAAAATGAAACTCAAAACGGGATACTTTATAATTCAATGATGTTTAATGTACAAAGTAGTTTGGACAAGTGAGCAAGAAATTCTTAGCATGATTATAATGTTAACTTGGATTATATAAGTTATGAGAACATGAATTCTGTTAACTTAAGAGAGAGTATTTTGATGATTGTGTAATACAATGGTTGACAAAAGTATTCCAACACCAGGCTATTAGTTGGAGTTGTTCTTCGGTGAGGCCATCTTTCTGTCTCATCAGGGGACCACTCGCGGTTAACTCATCATAAACAGAAGGGTCGGTTAATTTATTTCGAAGCAAATTGCTGTAGGCACAAAATCGGGCTGAACTCTTCGAATCGCGTCCAGAGCGGTCTTTTTGGTCGCATGCAAATTTACGTTTATCCACTATTCGGTTAAAAGAGATACTCTTAAAAGAAGGATCAAGTTACTAACCACTTCGTGTTCATAATCGATTGTTCTTACCATCTCCTCGGCTTTCTTTATGTACTTCCGTCATGTCATATTCTACGCGACATAGACACTCGAAAACCGCTACAAATGTCTATTCGTTGAATAAAATTCCATGATCCTCCAGGATAGCGATACTGTCCTTGAACAATTTCCTTTTTTAAAGATGTTTAGGGTGGCACACAGGCCATCACCAAGTGTTGATAATGGTCGCAGGTTTTTGTTTCACTACGCGGACGCGGATCGAATCGGTTGCTATACCCAGTGATCAGTAACAAATTCTGGCGATACCTTATCAAATATTGCAGGTAACCCGGTCGTTTGAGAGGTCACTTTTTATTTATTCCATTAGCCACTAGTGTTGGGATGTCACTCGGCAATCTAGGCGTCGTTGGCGCAGAGATAATGACCAGGCCGACCGGATTCCACGGAGGGGTGGGAATACCAGGCCAAGCTGCACCGTCACCAGCAGCCCTCAAGTGATATATGTTTTGAAATAGGAGGAGGTCCGTTCGCGAGGGCAAGATCCCCCCCATTCCGGCGAGCTCAGCCGAGCACAGAGCAAGCATGCCGCGACCCTCGCAGCGGACAGCTGCGCATTCTCTCCCATCTTCTTAGGTCTCCCTTCTTTAGCTATCTTTTCCTTCTCTTTTTACATCTTCTTCATAGTCCTGAATCTTTCCGGGTTTTCGTCTATATCTTCTTCTCTCTCTTTTCGATTTCTTATTTTCCTTATTTCTGACATCTGTCAAATCTTTTCTGTTTCAGCTTAAGGAGAACTGTCACTGCACCAACATCAGTAGTGACGGCGAGGAGTGCCAGCACATCGGTCTGTCATCAGACGGCCCGATGCACATCGTCTTTTCACATCTTTTTCTTCTTTCTATCCATTTCTTTTCTTCTCTCCTTAATCTCTCTTTCCTCTTTCTCTTATTTCAAATGGCGCCCAGACGTGTAGTCCGAAGGTTAGCCATTCGCAAGTAACATTGCAAATGGCGAACTTTTGGTTTTGCCCTAGTCTTCCCTAATGTCCTGACCTTTTTCGTTGAATGTGTCAGGTCGAGGTGTAAGTCTTAATAACGATGGCTTTTGAGAAGGCGTTTTAATTGCGACGACTCGATTTGGCATACGAGACGGCAACGGTCGGAACATCTAAGTGTCTAGCCAGTTGTGTTCCTTCGGTGTTAGGTTGTCATGTCTTTATAGGTATAGTCTTTACATAACCTTTGAATTGCGGATAACAGGTCGGAGTCTAAAGAAAGCACAACTGACATTTCTAGTTTGAGTCGTGTTTGCCGTCGGGACCGAGGCAAAGCGTAAGTCTTTGAGAAGATAGCTCTTCAGAAAGCTTTTCAAATCGCGACGATGCGTTTCGACCCCGACGACAAAAACGATTCGAAAATTGTCTTCGTTTAGTTTCAATGTTGTTTTACATCCACCACACTTTGAGTAAACAATTTTCTTCTTTTGGAGCGTCATCATCAACCGAAACTGAAGTCATATAGTTTCGTCAACAAATTTAGAGAGCCACTTCCCTGGCTACCCCGAACACCCCCGCATCGTAAATACAACACAAATACAGCAAACAAATATTCAACAGTTTTTTTTTGAGATTTCTTGAGAAAAAAGTTCAGTCAGAGATATTTCTTGTGAAAGTTTTTTTTGGTAGAGGTTCATTTTTGGCAAGAAGTTTTCTTGAAACCGATTAAGTCTCAGTGGATATTGAGGTTTTGTCATTGATTTGTTTTTAATATTCTTTGTTCTAAAGCGATTTTTTTTCTTCTCGCGAATTTTCTAAGTTAGTTTTTAGTTTTTTTTGTCAATTTGGTGATTGGTAGAAATAAGTTAGGTCTTAAGTCAAAAACACAAAATACAAAAAAAAAATATAAAAACAATAAAGGAAAAAATTTTTTTTTTAATTTCATAGTACTAAGTTTAAATCTTCTGCGTAATCGCTTAAGATTTTAAACAATTAGGGTAAGTTCTTATAGTTGTTTTTCTTAATTTTTTTTTTTGGTTTTTGAATTTTTTGTTGGAAGTCAGGTTTGGGTCTAGGTTTAATAATTTCTTGTTTGGTTGTTCAAAAATTTGCGAACCATACATATATATTTTTTTTTCGAGGTTTTCATATTTGCTTCATAGAAGTTCAATCCTCTTGCAAATTCATGCTTTTTGTTATTTAATTATTTTATTTTTGTCAATTATTTATTTATTTATTTATTTAATTTATTCATCCTTTTTTTTGTTATTTATTTATTTATGTATTCATTTGGTTCAATTATTTATTTATTTATTTCATTAATTTATTTTCATTTTTTTGAAGCTTTTGTGTTAGCTTCGTTTTTTTGTTATTATTTTTTATCTCTTTTTGTTATTTATTTATTTATTTAATCATTTTTTTTATTTATTTCCATATTTATTTATTTGTTTATTTCCATTTCTTATTTTGTATCTTAATTCCTTTTTTTTTTTGCAAATCATAATTTAATTTTGGATTTTTCAATTTGTTCATTTTTTTTTATTGATTTATATAATATTTTGGTCGATAAAGCCTGGTTTGAATAGATCCTTAGTTCAATATTTTGTCAGTGAAGTAAAGGATAATAGATTCCAAACCGTTAAGTGGCTACCAACCACCTAGAAACCAAGTAGAACGAGGATTCCTAGATTTCATGAAGGAAATCAACTACGCCACACGACCGACTCCACCACTCTCAGAAAGAGTGAGGCCGCCGAAGGTTCCACAGCCGTCGACGTCCCGAGCGGCACTTGAAAGTATTCAAGCTCCGCCAATTCAACTTCCGGTGAGAAGATTGCCACCGCCAGCGTCAAATACTTCACAAAGAATCACTCCGCAGTTTTTACACGCCCAGCCGAGTCAATATTCTGACAGACTTCCACCACAGCCGGATCATTCTAGGCGAATGATCCAAGAAAGGTTGTATGTTGAGAGAACCCATCCCTACGGTCAGGAGCATAATGGACACAGGATGCCATATCCACTCGAAGGATACCATCAGGGGGAATATTGTCACCCTGAACCCCGATTTAGATCGCCACCTCACTATCCGCAAAGACCAACGAGACAACCGATTCGGATCGATAAGTGGGGCATAGTCTTTGAAGGGAAGCCGGATCGACTCACCGTCGAAGACTTCATTTTTCGTGTCGAGGTGCTCCAACGACAGCATGGATGTTCGTGGGAGGAAATCCTAAGGGACTTCCACCTACTACTCGCGGGGACCGCGTACGAATGGTACTGGCAGTACCAACGAACCAGTTACCGTCCGGACTGGACCGGTCTTAGAGACGCGCTAATGCGTCAATTCCGGAACTCAAAATCCGACCTAAAGATCATGAGGGATATCATGGATAGACGCCAAGGAGCTTGGGAGCCTATCGACACATATTTTGCTTCCATTTACAAAATGAAGAGTCAGTTGGGAATTCAGATCTCCGAGGAGGAGTTAGTCCGAATCCTGAAACGGAATCTGAACGAGCGGATCGGAAGATTGGTATACCCGCAAGCGCTTTTCAACCTCGAACGGCTAAGGCGAGCGTGCAAGGATGCAGAGCATGCATTTCCAACGCGTGGAGGAGAGCGTGACGTCGCTAGACCAGCAAGGCAACCAAACCGGTTTACAGCCAACGAGCTGGCTTACGAAGATCCCGACTATGAGGAAGAACACGTAGACGCTTTCCATCAAGCTAATTTTCGACCCCGAACCAACAAAACTAGCAGCGAAACAAGGCCATTGAAGTGTTGGAATTGCCACACGGTCGGTCATTCCTACATCGATTGTCTGTCACCGACCAATAGGATATATTGTTTCGGGTGCGGAAAAGAAGGCGTCATCAAACCAAATTGTCCTCAGTGTCGACCGGAAAACTCCAGGCCGAACGCGAGGAGCCTGGGGGAGTCGCGTTCGACACAGACGCCCCACGATCCACCCCGAACATTGTAGGTGAACAAACACACAGTAACGTAAGCAACAAGCACATCACGATATTACAAAGAGACAGATTAAAAGATACCATAGATAACAAGACAGTAGATATTAATAGAAACATTTTCCAAATAAAGCCTTTCCACATACGTTTAAGAGAGTATAAGGAAACAAGAGATAGGATATTCAACCAAGAGGCAAATGCCGTAACAAAACGTATAGTCAAGACACGGGAGAGGTATCGTCTTAGAAAGATGACTAGAAATAGTATTGCAGCGACGACAGTTTTCACTAGTTCTGATCCTCGGCCTTATGCCAGAATTCAAATAGGCACCAAGGTACTGTATGGTCTACTTGATAGCGGCGTGAGTATCAGCATTCTCGGAAAAAACTGTCTGGATTTTGTCGAAGAAGTAGGTTTAAGTATAATCAAGCATAAATCAGGAGTGAAAACTGCGGATGGGAAAACCCAGTTAGTATAGTTAGGTGCAGGTTAGGTTATGACGGGATTGAGGACGAGATGATATTTTATTTAGTTCCCGGCCTCGACCAAGAATGTTATCTTGGGGTTGACTTCTGGCGAGCATTTCGTGTCGCCCCAAATATCATTAGTTCCATTACGGAACCAGAAGTCATTCACCATCCCAATGCCCATGTTTTGTTGCCTGAACAACAGTCCCAATTAGAAGCATTAAAGATGAAGTTCCTGGACTACGAGCGCCACGGACTAGGGAAAACGTCCCTAATGAGCCATGTCATTGACACCGGCGACGCGATCCCCGTAAAGCAACGCCACTACCCGGTTTCTCCAGCGGTACAAGCCCTGCTTTATAAGGAATTAGATAGGATGCTTGAAATAGGAGTAATAGAGGAGAACGAAAGCTCCTGGTGTTCACCCGTAGTTTTAATAAAAAAGGTAGGAGATAATGGTGACATTAAATATCGATTTTGTCTCGATTCGCGCCGGGTGAACGCCGTAACGAAGAAAGACGCTAATCCGCTTCCTCACATAGACGGTCTACTTAGTCGCTTACCAGATACGTATTTTATAAGCAGCGTAGACCTTAAAGAAGCGTTCTGGCAGATACCGCTGGAGGAAACCAGTAGGGAGAAGATGGCGTTTGCGGTGCCATGCCAGGGCGACCCTTGTACCAGTTTACCATCATGCCCTTTGGGTTGTGTAACGCGGCCCAAAGGTTGTGTCGGTTAATGGACAAGGTGATCCCTGCGCGTTTAGGGGATCGCATCTTCGTTTATCTGGACGACTTACTAATCATAGCCCCGGACTTTGAAAGTCATCTCATTTTGTTGGAGGAAGTAGCTACCTGTCTTAGACAGGCGAATCTCACCATCAACGTTAAAAAGTCCCGTTTCTGTTTCAGGGAACTGAAATATTTGGGTTTTATCGTTGGTGGTGGGAAATTAAAGACAGATCCCGAGAAAGTCGAGGCGGTAGCTAACTTTCCAATCCCGAAAAATCCCAGGCAGGTCAGGAGATTTTTAGGTCTTGCAGGGTGGTATAGGCGATTTGTCAAAGACTTTTCAACATTAACGGCCCCTTTGACAGACACCTTGAAAAAGTCCAAGACCAAATTCGAAATGACGAAAGAGGTCCTTGAAGCTTTCGAAGCTCTTAAGAAGACATTAACCTCAGCCCCAGTCCTTACGCACCCCAACTTTTCAAAACCATTTTTCATCCAGTGTGATGCATCGGATTCTGGAATAGGCGCAGTCCTGTTTCAGAAGACGGAAGACGGAGGTGAACTGCCCATATCTTTCTTCTCTCAGAAGCTGAACGTTTGTCAGAGAAATTATAGTGTGACCGAGAAAGAGTGTATGGCGGCAGTGATGGCGGTGAAGCGATTCAGGCCCTATGTTGAGGGCATGTACTTCACCATCATAACCGATCATCCGAGGCTGAAGTGGCTTATGACCATGAAAGACCTGAGTGGTCGGCTAGCGAGGTGGAGTCTAGAGCTCCAATAATATGCCTTCAGCGTAGAGCACCGGAAAGGTTCACTGAACGTCGTGCCGGACACGCTTTCTCGGGCACACTTAGACGCCGTTTCAGTAGAGCAGGCAGCTCCCTTGATCGACCTGGACTCCGATGAGTTTAAGTCTGAAGAATACGTCGAGCTCTTGAAGACGATACGCCTTCATCAAGAAGAGTTACCCGACCTTAAAATCATAGATGATTACATTTATAAGAAAAGTTTAAAGACCATTGACAGCGAAGTCCTTAATGAGCATCAATGGAGTTTATGGGTACCTTCGATCCTCACTCATGAAATTATAATGAAAGTTCATGACCCGCCCCAATCTGCACATTGCGGCATAGGTAAAACGCTGAATAGAATCAGGCAATACTTCTATTGGCCAAACATGACCACTCAAGTACGAAATTATATTGCCAATTGTGTGGTATGTAAACAGTCTAAAGCGTCCAATGTAGTTTCTCGTCCACCAATAACTAGCAGTTATTCTACGGACCGGCCATTCCAGAAACAATACATCGATTTTATTGGTCCGTATCCGCGTTCCAAAAACGGAAACGGGTATGTCTTGTTTGTCCTTGACAACTTGTCCAAGTTTGTATTTCTGAAACCTCTACGTGTTGCAAATGCGTCCAGTGTTGTTCGTTTCTTGCGTGACGAAGTGTTCAACACGTTTGGAGTGCCCCAGTTAATACACTCGGACAATGGTAAGCAATTCCTTTCGAAGGAATTTCAGAATTTGTTGTCCACGTACGGAGTGAAGCATTTTAAGACCGCAAATTACGCTCCGCAGTCCAATGCCTCGGAGCGAGTTTACCGAACGTTGCTTGCTGCTATTCGTTCCTATCTCCAAGCCGACCAGCGCGATTGGGATAGTCACTTAAGTGAGAAAGCAGCAGCCTTAAGAAGCTCGGTGCATTCGGCAACTGGTACATCACCATATTATGCACTGTTCGGCATGAATATGATGCTGCATGGAACCAGCTACGAAATCGCGAACCAGTTAGATAACTTAGCTGATGGTGAAGTATCAATACTTCCCAGACAAGCCAAATTACAAGTAATTCGCGACAAATTGAAAGAAAACATCCTCCAAAGCAACGCAAGAACCGCAAAAGTTTACAATTTCCGTTCAAGAAATGTAAAATATAGTCCTGGACAAGAAGTCTTCAAACGTAATTTCGTCCTTAGTGACTCGTCTAAGTTAGTGTCAGCCAAGTTATGTCCAAAATTTGTCAAATGTCGTGTTGTTAAGTCTGTAGGTAAAAACCTTTATGAGCTTGAGAATCTAGCTGGAAAAAGCATTGGTATCTTCTACGCAAAAGATATCAAGCGATTTTTAGGTCTTGCAGGGTGGTATAGGCGATTTGTCAAAGACTTTTCAACATTAACGGCCCCTTTGACAGACACCTTGAAAAATTCCAAGACCAAATTCGAAATGACGAAAGAGGCCCTTGAAGCTTTCGAAGCTCTTAAGAAGACATTAACCTCAGCCCCAGTCCTTACGCACCCCAACTTTTCAAAACCATTTTTCATCCAGTGCGATGCATCGGATTCTGGAATAGGCGCAGTCCTGTTTCAGAAGACGGAAGACGGAGGTGAACTGCCCATATCTTTCTTCTCTCAGAAGCTGAACGCTTGTCAGAGAAATTATAGTGTGACCGAGAAAGAGTGTATGGCAGCAGTGATGGCGGTGAAGCGATTCAGGCCCTATGTTGAGGGCATGAACTTCACCATCATAACCGATCACTCGAGCCTGAAGTGGCTTATGACCATGAAAGACCTGAGTGGTCGGCTAGCGAGGTGGAGTCTAGAGCTCCAAGCATATGCCTTCAGCATAGAGCACCGAAAAGGTTCACTGAACGTCGTGCCGGACACGCTAGAGCAGGCAACTTGATCGACCTGGACTCCGATGAGTTTAAGTCGGTGAAGGCGTAGATTTTTGTGGGAGGGTTTTCTAACGATGAACAAATAAGCTGGATGATTCGACTTAAAAGGAGAGCCCCACATAGTTCAAGACGAGGGAGTGAAACTTGTTTTATCGGGGAACGCGCGTCTTGGCCGCAACTAGTTGAACGTGAAGAACCACAGAGCTCGAGACACTACGTGCATACACCATCGCCAAATACGCCTTCTCTGATGCATCTGAGAACCCAATTAGATCGAAATCGGAAGCATGTACAGTATACCTGCGCGGGATTCTAAGTTGGCCAAAACATTCCAAGCTTTGTCGATAGAAACTCCACTTCGTTGCAATCTCGCTTGGCAGCGGGTTATCCCATCCGATGCTATCTTTACTCAGCCAAAGATCTTGAAACAGCATCTTAAAGAGGATTGTAGATGGAGCTAAGAAGCCCATGGGATCAAACACTTTTGAAATTTCTGAGAGTAGAGATCTTTTTTTTTGTGGATTCCAAACGATTCCAAGTACCTTTTTCCACTCCGAGTCAGAACTCAAAGAGACTGTATCTCCCCCTTCTGTAGAACTAGGAATAATCCAAGAATTTGACGCCAATTTGCTGAGTTCTAACCCACCACATGAGAGTATTCCTACCAGTTGATCCCTTAATTCTAGAACTTCTGACAACGAATCGGCTCCGGCAGCGAAATCATCAACATACGAATTACGAAGAATTGCTTTTGCAGCCCTAGGAAAACGACCACCATAATCTTTAGCTATTTGCTTTAGGACTCTTATTGCGAGAAAAGGGGCTGGACCAGTGCCATAGGTGACCGTGTTCAATCGATAATGTGAAACAGGGTCAGTTGGAGTTTTTCTCCATACGATGCGCTGGAAGTCCCTATGCTTTGGATGGACCCATATTTGGCGAAACATCTTCACGATATTTGCGCAGAATACATAGCGATATAATCGAAATTGTATGAAAACGTTCAACAAGTTTCTCTGAAGAGCAGGCCCAATATAGAGAGCGTCATTCAAACTTAATCCTGCTGAATCTTTGTAAGAACCATTGAAAACCACTCGCATTTTGTTTGTGACGACGGCATGATGAGGGAGGTAATAGACTTGTTCTGAATTCGGTTCAACTTCGTTATCTGGGATACGAATCATGTGACCCAACTCCTCATACGTTTGCATAAACTTAGAATATTCAAGACGCAGATTTTCATTATGAGCAAACCTTCTCTCTAAACTGAATAACCTTGAAATGGCAGCAGAAACGGTATTTTGAAATCGGACTTCACTGTGACGAAACGGCAATTCGACTATATACTTGTTGTCTTCAGTTCTCGAAAATGTTTGTTCAAAGTGCTTATCAGCAAAATCTTCTGTAGCACTCACGCGAATAGCAACCTCTTCTATTTCCCAAAAGGATTTCATTAACTGTTCAACCCCTACCTCAACATGCATTGAAATCACTTCCCTTCCAGGAAATTTTCCAGCGATGACCCAACCGAAAACAGTGTTGTGAGCTACGATGTGTCCGGAAAGATCCGATTGGTGGCCATATCGCAACCTACTCCATACAGTCTCTGAACCGAGGAGGATATCAATTGGTCCAGGTTTTATGACTCCTGGATCTGCAAGATTAAGTCCATTAAAAGCGAGAGTATAATCAGCAGGAACTGAAATTGGTGGAATGTTTGACGTAATTGCATTCAAAATGAAGGCCTGTACATGAATTGGCGAAGATTCTAAACGAGATGTCATCTGAAGAAAAACCATACCTTGGGCGACCCCAGCGTTAACAGCTCCAATTCCTGTTATAGGCAAACAAGAGTTCGAACGAGAAAGTCCAAGCAACCGAACAGCACGATTTGTAACGAATGAAACTTGCGAGCCCGTATCCAGAAGAGCACGCAGTTCATGAAATTTCCCCGAAGCACTCTCACAATGGCAGTGGGCGGGCAGAATAACAGAGGTTGGATTGGAAAATTTGGAATGATTGCTAACAATCGATTGTGTCGAAGACGAGGTGGACGCCACCTCTTGAGGAAGTGTATTCCCCATTCTAGAGCCACTCGGGCCAGCAGCAACGAGATGCACCAACGAATGATGACGTGAACCACAGTGAAAGCAACGGCTTTTCACTTGATAACGCGACGATGAATGTTGAGTTCCAAGGCAGTTGTAACATAATCTCTTTTGATTTAGGATTTTGTATTGCCGGAATGAGAGTTTACGTAATTGTTGTTGTTTGTATGGCCTCCAACTACTTCCGAAGAAAAAATCAAACATAATTGTATAATTACATCGATCAATATATTTCGGCAACAAGTGCCATCATCAGGATCTACAATAGTAAAAATACAATACAAGTTTGACATAAATAAATATAGTTAATATTAAAAAGATAAAGTTATAAACTGTTTACCTAAAAAATAGTCTCACAAATTTACTTTTCTCACAATTAATTTTGGCAAGTGATCTGTCAAAGAATGCTTCAAAATAAAAACAAAAACAATTGAAGCTATAAGCCGTCGTCGTCACTGCGTGATGATTAAGCTGCTAGCCGTCATCACGGTGTGTGGTGTTTACACGGTCTGTAGCGTTTACGCTGTCAGTGATGTTTACACGATCATGTGTCACTCACCATACGAGATGAGGTTGAAATATGTATTTGTGTAGTCTTTTTTGTCCGTTTTGAAATTGCAAACATCTTCACTCAGTTTAACTATTTGGTTGACTTCATGAATCTGTAACTTAAATTTGTTGCGTTCAGACTTCAATACTGTGGTGTTGTCGAAATTGAAAGAGTAGCCAGTTTGGTGCTTGTGGTTAGCCAGTGCTGCAAAACTTTTCAAATTAGCAGTCCCTGAGTCAACCTTATCACATTCATTAGAGTGTTGTTCCAGTCTTTTACTCAATTTTTGTATGGTTTCACCGATGTATTTTTTGGGGCAATCTTTACATGGCACACTATAAACGACACCTGATTTTTGCGTCAGAGGTAGTTTATGTTTCATGTTGGCAAAGAAGTTTGACATTTTTTTCACTGGTTTCATAGCTACCTTAATATCCGTAACAAAATATTCACAGGATCTGGCCAACGATTCCGTTAGACCTGGAATATAAGAAATCGCTGAATGAATTTTAGCTGATGCAGCAAGTGGTTGTGTTAAAGTTTCGTCTGTTGATAAATGCAGGTAGCTACTCCT
This sequence comes from Sphaerophoria rueppellii, assembly GCA_920937365.1. Classification (NCBI taxonomy): domain Eukaryota; kingdom Metazoa; phylum Arthropoda; class Insecta; order Diptera; family Syrphidae; genus Sphaerophoria; species Sphaerophoria rueppellii. Next base: position 67,463,804 of record CAKKXW010000001.1, read on the forward strand.
GTCAAATCTTCTCGCCTCCGAGCCATTACAAGAGTTTGTTATGGCTGCTTAACAAAGGGTCTCGACGATGTCCATGAAGGCCCTGCGGTACGTCTCTCGTGTACCCAAACGTGGCCACATTTTCCTCGGGTTATCGTTTGATTTGCCCTCGTCCCAATTTGCACCGTAGTCGGCGTATACGTCAGATTTTTTTCAAGTTGCCACTTTGTTGGTTCTGCTCGATTGGCATCTAGAAAGGAAAACAATTTCAATTGCAAATGAAAAGAAAGCAAAACTTGGAGTCCAAACCTTTGCGATATTTTCATTCCCAGATGCTTATACAACTGCCCTACGGTTGGACTGTGGGTCTCAGAACCTTCGGCTAGCGTGAGAACTTCTTTCAAAAGAATGTCCACATAATTGTTGCTGTCGATGATCGTCAGAGATGTGTAGTTGTCATATTGCCCGGTGCGTGGTATCGAATCGGTGCTCGCAGATGTTCTGATCCCGATCGACTGCGGCGTTTATTTGCGATGTCCAGATGGGGTAGAGTTCTTCCAGTTTCTCGCACTGAAAATAAAAATGCAGTCAGAATTTAACTCAAATGAAATTAGCGAGGAGCTTAGACACAATTCGGCATTAGCAATCCCTTAGTGCTGTCGATGCTCTTGATGGTAATTCAAGCTCGAGGCCAGGCTATTAGTTGGAGTTGTTCTTCGGTGAGGCCATCTTTCTGTCTCATCAGCGGACCACTCGCGGTTAACTCATCATAAACAGAAGGGTCGGTTAATTTATTTCGAAGCAAATTGCTGTAGGCACAAAATCGGGCTGAACTCTTCGAATCGCGTCCAGAGCGGTCTTTTTGGTCGCATGCAAATTTACGTTTATCCACTATTCGGTTTAAAGAGATACTCTAAAAAGAAGGATCAAGTTACTAACCACTTCGTGTTCATAATCGATTGTTCTTACCATCTCCTCGGCTTTCTTTATGTACTTCCGAATGAAGTGTACATTTTTGTCATATTTTACGCGACATAGACACTCGAAAACCGCTACAAATGTCTATTCGTTGAATAAAATTCCATGATCCTCCAGGATAGCGATACTGTCCTTGAACAATTCGAAACTTCCTTTGTCCGTGTAGCCATGCAGGAGAATGTTTAAGGATGTTTAGGGTGGCACACAGGCCATCACCAAGTGTTGATAATGGTCGCAGGTTTTTGTTTCACTACGCGGACGCGGATCGAATCTTTTGCTATACCCAGTGATCAGTAACAAATTCTGGCGATACCTCATCAAATATTGCAGGTAACCTGGTCGTTTGAGAGGTCAGGACTATGAAGAAGATGTAAAAAGAGAAGGAAAAGATAGCTAAAGAAGGGAGACCTAAGAAGATGGGAGAGAATGCGCAGCTGTCCGCTGCGAGGGTCTTTCATTAGACGGCCCGATGCACATCGTCTTTTCACATCTTTTTCTTCTTTCTATACATTTCTTTTCTTCTCTCCTTAATCTCTCAAATTTCAAGTTGTTATAACGTACAGATGAAATAAATTTGTTGATGATATCAATAGGGAAATTGTTTTTCTTTAAAATGTTTGCTACACGTTCAATATTGGTTTTCCAATGTGATTTGTGGCCAAATGAGAAAACTCTAAGAATAAAGTTTTTAGCTGTGTTGTATTTCATGTGTTTTGGATGTGCTGAGTAAAAATTCAGAAGTCTATTTGACGCAATTGGTTTGTGATACCAATTCGTTGTGACTTTACCGTCATGATGGGGTTTGTCCGTAATATCCAAATAGTTAATCTCATTTGTAGATTCATCTTCGGTCTCGAATGTAAATTTGATGTTACTGTCATACGTTTCAAGTGCTTTTTTAAGTTCATCACAGCCATACCTTTTGATAAAATTGATGAACTTAAAAAAGCACTTGAAACGTATGACAGTTGAAATCCTTCCATGCGTCTTCTAAACGATCTAACCTTACTTTGACTGCCTCAATTAATGTACCTTCTGGTATCGACACAGAAAATCTAGGCACCCGATCAGTACACGCCTTTGAATAATCCAAAATTTCCACCAAACAAAACTAACCAAGTGGAGCGAACAGCAAATTCCAAATTGATATCAAAAAACAACTTGCAGCGAACAGCCAAACTATGCGAGTACCAAGGAACCAAATTGCAGCCAACAGCCAAATATAACCTCCAGCCAATAATCGAAGTCAACGTTCATCAACGTACATATACATATTTATTTATTTATTTAGGATCATGTGGTGTGGACTGTAACAAATCAAATAGGGTTCTGGTAAAGAGGTCAAAGGAGCTCCGATGAGGAAGTGGCCTGGTGTTAATGGATTAAGGTCATTAACATCTGAAGAGATAGGTGTAAGGGGGCGCGAATTCAATATAGATTCGATCTGAACGACAACAGTAGAAAGTTCCTCATAAGTCAAGGAAGCTTCACCTAAATATTTGAGGAGTAATGGTTTTGCTGATTTAACAGCAGCCTCCCAAAGCCCACCTAAATGAGGAGATCGAGGTGGAATGTGTTTCCAATTAATTCCCATCTTCAGGCAATTTTGATTTATTGATTTTTCAATATCTGAGGAATTCAGAAAGGTTTTAAAATAGTTTAACAGATTTTTTGCCCCAACAAAATTTTTAGCATTATCGCAAAAAAATGGTGTGACACATTCCTCTTCTTCAAACAAATCGTTTAAGGCAATTGATAAACGCTTCGGTTGAGAGATTGCTTACTACTTCAATGTGAACAGCCTTAGTAGCAAAACATACAAAGACTGCTAGATAGGATTTTGTTGGGGTTTTTCCTCGAACCTTATAATGTGTTCGAATTGGTCCACAAAAGTCGACCCCCGAATAATAGAATGGTCGTGAAGGGGGTAAATTTCCCATTAATTGATTTATTGATCTTGGCCTAGTACGGAAGCATGTAATGCATTTGAAAAGAACATTACGTGCTTCACGTCCTACGCTTACGATCCAATACTGTTGCCTGGAGATAGAAATTAAGGTTCTATGAGAGGCATGTAAATGTTTTCTATGCAAACAGTCCAAGAGAAGTGTTGTGACTACATTATGTTTCGGGAGAAGTATCTGATTTCTTGCTTCAAAGGGAATATCAGCGTTTTAAAGTCTTCCTCCCACATGTATGAGCCTTGTAGTCTTATCGTAGTACGGACTTAGTCCCAATATTTTAGAGTTATTGCTTAAAGGTTTCCCAATCTGCAAAGCTTTATATTCCTCTGGGAATGCTGTTATTTGCACATTTCTGAATAATAGAAGAGTACCCTGTCGTATCTCTTCTACCGTTAGGGAATCATCAATTCCTATAACATTGATCTTTAACACGCATTTAAAATCTAAAGGTAAATGCAAATATTTTTGGCAAAGTATAAAACTAGTTTTTATGGTCAATAGAACTGATTAAGTTATTTTGACATGACATAATCAACACCGTTTTTTGCTTGCGACGCCCTGGGATTTCTTCGGGCGTAATATAATCCATTTGAGTTTTTGAATTCTTATTTTGCTTTAAGAATTCTGGGCCATTGAACCAAACATTTGATTTAAGGATATCACGCATTCCTAAACCACGCGATATTAGATCTGCAGGGTTTATTTCACCCTTTATATAATTCCATTGATTGAAGTCTGATTTAGATTGAATTTCAGCAATGCAATGTAGTTCTCCCAAGTGTAGGAAGGTGCCTTTAAACATGATAAGACTGTTGTTGAATCTGTGTAATAGCTTACAGATGCAATTGGCTTGCATAATATTGGTAGTATCTTTTGTATTAAGTCTACTAACAATACTGCTGCTTGAAGTTCTAGCCGTGCTATAGTTGTTGCCTTTAAAGGAACAACTCGTGATTTGGAACATAATAATTGGATAAATATATTTTCATCTTTGTCAAAAGATTTCAAATAAATACATGCGCCAAAGGCACTTTCACTACTGTCAGAAGATGCATGTAACTCTAATTTCACTGACGAATCTATCAACACAAACCGAGGTATAGCAATTTCTTGCAGTAATGAAAATTGGTATAAATAGTTTTTCCACTTGTATGCCTGCTCTGTAGGTAGTCTTTCATCCCAAGAGATTTTGGTTTTCCAAATTTCTTGAAGAAATATTTTACCTAGTAAAATAACTAGTCCAATAAGTCCTAAGGGATCAAAGAATTTAGCCAAGTCGGCAAGAACTGTACGTTTTGTGACTTCTTGATCAGAGGGCGTATTGTGCGTATAGCAGAATTTGAATGCGTCTTGAATTGGACCCCAAACCAATCCGAGTGTTTTAATTACCTCAGATTGATAAATCGTTAACATTTTCTCAGTTGAGTCGAAATTCCCTTGTCTAAGTAATGACCTAGTTTCGTCTAATAGAATCTTGGCCTCATGGATGGTGTCTGCTCCTGTAAGGCAGTCATCCACATAAATATTTTGGGTAATAATTTTAGATGCATTGGGATATGCATGTTGAAAATCAGATGATAATTTTACAAGGCATCTGGTTGATAAAAAGGAGGCAGAAGCCATTCCATACGTAACTGTATTAAGTTGAAATATTTTTAAAGGATCTTTATTACTCTCCCTCCAAAGAATGAGCTAATATGTTCTATCATTTGGATGAACTAACACTTGTCTGTACATTTTACTTATATCGCCAGTAAATACGTTTTTATGTAATCTGAAATTTGAAATAACTGAAAATAGATCTGGTTGTACCGTTGGGCCAACCATAAGTATATCATTGAGAGAATGACCTGATGTTGTTTTTGCAGATGCATCAAAAACAACTCTTAACTTTGTAGATGAACTATCAGGTTTGAATATGCAGTGATGTGGGAGAAAATAATGCGAATCTGATATTTTATCTTGGGCGATCTGAGTCATGTGGCCAAGACTTTCATATTCATTTATAAAGTTGATATAGCCCTTTTTTAACTCTGCATTGCGCTCAAGTTTTTTTTCTAAGTAATGAAAACGTTTTTTAGCCGTCTCCATAGAGTTCCCTAACATTTTATATGGGTCTTCTTTAAAGGGTAGACGTACTATGTATTGACCTTGAGGAGTGTTTTCCACATGGTCTTTGAAATGTTTTTCACATTGAAATTCTTCTTCGGTGTAGACTTTCGATTCGATTTCAAATGAATCACTTTCCCAAAATGATCTAACCAATTTATCTAATGAGGTCAAAGTAGGTTTTGTTACTGAATGACAAAATGAATTGCCTTCAGAATATAATGTACTTCCTGCTAGCAGCCAACCTAGCTTTGTGTTTCTCAAAAATGGAAGATTATCGGAAACTTTATGTTTACCTGGTAAAATCAAGTCAAAAAATAACTCAGCCCCTATGAATAAATCAATATGTCGTGAATTAAGGGTATCCGGGTCAGCGAGCTGGATATTTGATGGTAATTTTAACATCTTATAATCGAAAGGGGTTGCTGCCATGTAATCGCTTATTGTAGGCAGTATACAGGCTTCTATCTTCGCTCGGTAGGAAGAGGTTCTTGATTCTATAGGAATTCTTATAACGAAATTAGACTCATTTTCCTTTCCTCCTATTCCACTTATGATGACATTCCTTTTTTCTCTTTTGTATCCTAACTGTTGAGCTAGAGAAGCTGTTATAAAATTGAGTTGCGAACCTGAATCTAACATGGCTCTACAGGGAACACGCACGCCATTTGAACAGACAAGGTTAACTATTGCTGTGGCAAGGTAGACCTCACGACCCCTTAACGCAACTCCTAATGAGCTGGTTCTATCTCCAGAAGAATCACTTTTTTGGTCAACATCGTTTTCACATGACTTACCGGATATCGGGCTAACATTTGCTTCCTTCTTTCCAGGATAGTGTAGTATGGTGTTATGTCTCCCGTTGCAAGTTTTGCACCTCCGTTGCTGCTGACACGATGAAAAATGATATCCTTGCAGACAGTTCGTGCACAATTGGAGCTTTCGAACATTCTGGTTTCGCTGTTCCACTGAAAGAGATAAAAACTTTTTGCAGTTAAAGATCTTATGATTATTGGCTTTACAAAAATTGCATTTTGAAACTTCCCTAGAGCTTTGAGAAGCGGCGGTTGCCACTTTCTTCTTATCACCTGGCTTAACTGCTTCAAGCGCCTGGAACCGGCATTCAATGTACTCCAACAGCTGCGTCAAAGTTGGACTGCTCTTCGGTGCTTCCAGTGATCTTTCAAACAACATCCGGGTGTCCTTGTCCAATTTTTCCAGCAGGAGATAAACGATTATCGGATCCCATCCAGAAGTGTCGTAGCCGAGGTTGTTGGTGGCTTGCATGACTTCCTTCGTAGTGTCATGAAGCCGTTTTAGACTGTTGGCGTTGTCACTAACGATTTTATGTTGGAATAATCTGCTCAACTGCGCCGTCAGCAATAGCCGCTTGTTGTCAAATCGGTCTACTAGTGTGTTCCATGCCAGATTATAATTGGTATCCGTTGCATGAAAATGCTGAATTAAATTTTGGGCATCGCCAGTGACATTTGTCTTGAGGAAGTATAGCTTCTGTGCCGGCGGGATTGGTTGATTGTGCACCATTTGCGTGTATAAATCAAAGAATTGGGGCCAATTGAGGTAGCTACCATCAAACTTTGGTATCTCAATTTTTGGCAATTTTATTGACGTAGTCCTTACTTGGTCGGATGAGGATGATGTATTAGTCAATGTGTTGCCTGGCAAGTAACTGATTCTTGAGTCCAATAGGTCCTGAAGCTCAAAATAAAGCTCAATATCGCTCGTCTCGTCTAGCGTCTTTCCAATTGACTTGCTGGTGTTTTCACCTTTTGCTCGAATTCTTTTGGCCTTGTTTCCTGTAACACAACTTGGCATTTGTTCAACGATGCCAGGAAGATTTTACTTAACAATCGGATCTTGTGTTCCTTCGTTATCTTGGCGTTGCTAGTATTACCCTCAGAATGTGGCTTATTCAGCCCTGCAGGAATCTGGAGTGATTTTAGTTGGGCGTCGTCCCGATCTTTTTTGTGCTCTTCTTGGGACTGGACTGCTCCTGATCCTGGATGCTCTAGCAGAGGAATGGAATGGTTGGGGTCTTTTCCTTTTGTCCATTGGATTTGGCTGTATCCTTGTCCTCCAGCTCAGCATAACGCTTGATCATGTCGTTCTTCATTGACTCGTAGACCTTTTTCACTTCATCATAATAAGCCTTCGTGAAGTAGTCGTGGTCGACTGCCGACGGATGATTGTTCCGTATATCGCTGTCCACTCTATCGAAGGACTCCCATAAGGACTGGAGTCTGATCCACCGTGTCCTTAGATAATGGACATTCTTTCGGTCAGGACCGTCCTTTCCGTAATTGCGGGCGAGGGTGCAGATTTCTTTGCCTACCTCCTCCTGTTGACTCGTGAGTTGTTCCAATGTGTTCATGATTATAAGTTTTTTTTTTTATTTTTGGTTTTTAATTAATTTCACTTTTTTTTTCAAATAAAATTTTTTAGAGTTTTTTTTGCTTGTTTTATTATTAATTTTAATTTCACTTTGCACAATACACAGGTCACTAAACTTTCTTAGATGGTCCTGTCACGGTCGCCAAATGTTCTGTTTAATATCACAGGTTATGATAGTGAAGAAAAAAGAAACAATAAAACAAAACTTTAACTTAATAAAATATTTATTTGCAAATTGAACTGAAGTAATTGAAGTTTGAACACTGAGTGACTAGACTGACTGGACAGAAGGCTTGCAGAAGGCAAAACCCAAAGGTTGCCCAGTCAGCATTATTAGCTTATAATATAAATGTGTATCTAAAATTAAAGGTGCGCGAGGCCAGATATTGAACTTTTATTTGTTTCATATTTCGTCTGGCCTCACGATTAATGATATTTGATATAGCTAAATATTTTATTTAAATTGGTATTATTTGTGGGAAGCGATAAGGAAATCACTTCCCATCGTGTCAGCATATTTCCGTCATGTGAAACGATGTTGACTGTATTTTGAACAGTTTTATTTTGTTGTTCGTCCAATATTATGATTTCTTCTAGTTATAGTAAAACTTACCGTGAACTTAATCTGCGACTTTAATGGTCCACCGATGATGTGCGCACAGCATCTGGCTCCGAAGTGCAAAATTCTGTTTTTTTTTTTTTTTAATTTTATATAATATTAGACGATACACTGATTGATTTCTGGGAAGGCTTTCACCGATTATGAGATTGTGATGTTTGCGGTTTGAAGGTTAGAAGCAAAGTGAAGTTTTATTTTTCTCTTTCTTAAAACTAATACAATCTGCTAGAATTCATTGTTGTAGTTTTGTACTTGGTAAGGGGTGACACTTATAATTAATACTTGACACCTCCCATCTTAAGTTGAAAGTTACAAAAATTAAATAGTTAATCATCGACCAAACTATCAGAATTTACTTATTGCTATAATTGTTTTTTTTTTTTTTTTTTTTTTTTTGATATATATATATATATATATATATAAATAGGATTTAACAATGTATTATAATTCATAGACAGTATTTAGTGTTTTCAAAAACAAACAAAAAATAAAATGTTGATACTGTTACTTGAATCAAAAGAATTGTTTATAATTTGTTCGACTTACTGGTCGTAAAGTTCTACTTGAACGTGGTACAGGAAGCGATGGCTCCGCCTCCTCTGTTGGTTCTACACTGACCATCGGGTTCGTCGTTTCCTCCCCCATTTGTGTCTCAGAGTCCTCAGTCCTTGCGTCGATGGATTCTTGCGCTTCACTGGATTTTCCAGACATAATTTGGTTTAAATGTCTCTTAATTGGTCTTTTACTGTGAGTAAGAACGCAAGTGTATGATCTTGGGCCAATACGTTTTTTTATTGTGGCTGGTTGCCAACCGTCCTTATTCGGATTTGAGTAATCACGGACAAAGACATTTTCACCACTTTTGAAATTAACGCTTCGTGAACCTTTAAAATTTTTGATGTTCGATAGTTGGCTATCACAAATCTATTCTCTCACCAACGGGGGTTTCAGTAAACTAAACCGGTTTTTCAACTCTTTACCGAGCAACAACTTCGCTGGAGATTCACCGGTCGAACAATGTTTCGCACATCTATAATCAAATAAAAACCGATTTAACATTAAGTCCATGCTTTTACTGACACCTTCGGTATCCTTTAAGTTGGCTTGCAGTGATTTTTTAAGTGTTTTAACAAAGTTCTCCGCTTGGCCATTCGTCGCCGGATGACCGGGAGCTGTCAAAATATGCCTTATGCCGTTATTTGATAAAAATTGTTGGAAATCCAACGAAGTGAATTGCCTACCATTGTCACTTACTAATGTGTCAACTAAGCCGAACCTACACAATACTTCTCGCAGTTTACTTATGGTGAAGGCTGATGTCATATCATGGGTTTTGAACACCTCTACCCACTTCGAATACGAATCAATGATAATAAAAAAAATAAAATCCATTTATAGGCCCCGCAAAATCTACATGGATTCGAGACCACGCTGATTCGGTTGGTGCCCAAGGTATTAAAGGAGATTTTTCAGGGCTCGGCTGAGTCAGCTTACAAGCCAAGCAATTCGAAAACATTTGCTCAATAGATTGGTCCATTTTAGGCCACCAAATGTATGGCCGTGCCAATGCTTTAGTTTTTACTATGCCTAAATGGGAAAGATGTAATTCTTTTAATACCTCTTCGCGTAATTTAAGAGGAATAATTGTTCGATAGCCCCATAGAATACAGTTGTATTCGACCGACAATTCATTTTTCTTATTCCTAAAAGGAACAAACTCTTCGCCCGTTAAGGCCTCAATGGATCCGTTATTTATGGCTTCTGCCACCTTTGAAAGTATTGGGTCGCGTCTAGTTTCTTTTGCTATACTTTTGAAATCCAACTTTAATTGGTTACCAGTCTCGATAAGGTTTACATATGAGAAATCATCACCTATTGCGCCTACTTCTTGTTGTGCAATTCGCGATAAGTGGTCGGCTTGGTTATTTTCACCTTTGACATATTTGATAGAGTAGTCGAAACCGGACAAAATAAAGGCCCATCTCTGCATTCTAGCTGCAGCCATCACAGGTAAACCTTTATTCTCGCCAAAAATAGCCAAAAGTGGTTTGTGGTCAGATTCCAAAGTAAAATGAACACCTAATAAATACTGTTTTAACTTTGTGACGCAGTAAACAATAGCCAAAGCTTCCTTTTGTATCGTACTATAGCCTTTTTCTGTTTGTGAAAGCGCCCGAGAAACAAATGCAATTGGTTTTCGAACACCATTTGCGAAAGCGTGAGACAACACCCCAGCAACCGCTGTATTAGAAGCATCCGTTGATAAAATTATTGGAATTTTCGGATTAAAGTGTGTTAAGACCTGATCAGACGTCACGTCGATCTTCAATAACTCGTAAGCTTCTTGGCATGAGTTAGTCCACTGGAACTTCACGTCTTTTTTTAATAAATTATATAACGGTGCCATTTTATGAGCGAAATTAGGAATAAACTTCGAATAATAATTAATCATTCCCACAAAAGCTCTCACTTCCGAAACACACTTAGGGACTTGAGCTTCTAAAACTGAAGATATTCGATCTTTATTTTTGCTTAAACCAAAACGATCAATATTAAAGCCTAAATATGAAATTCTCTCTTTGAAGAACTCGCATTTACTTTCATTTAGACGCAACCCGACAGAATTTAACTTTTCTAAGACCAGCTCGAGTGTTTTCAAATGATCCTCGATGGCCGCACCCGTTATCACTATATCGTCTAAATAATTTATTGTATTGGGAATACCCCGCAACATTGTTTCAATCGTCTTCTGAAAGATAGCCGCAGCGGGTTTCACGCCAAATGGCAAACGTGTCATTTTGAACACCCCAACATGCGTGCTCCACGCACAAAGCATTTGCGACTCTTCATCTAGCACCAGCTGATTGTACGCGTTTGATAAGTCTAGCTTTGTAAAATGATTACCCTGAAGTGATGCAAATAATTCATTAATTAGAGGTAAAGGATACTTTACGTCACTCAAAAATTTATTAATCGTGGTTGTTTAGGATTAGAATTAAAAATTTAAGACGTTCTATAATTGCCAAGTGTAGGCTTTACAAGTTCTGTCTTTCAATTAAACTCAAATAGGTGTTTTCTTTTGATTTATGTTCTCATATGTTCAAACTTGTATTTACATAATTAGTTGATTCTCTCATTTGTAATCTTTGATAATGTTTTGCTAGGTAGACGGTGTGCCGATCTGCAATGCTCTCAGTTAAAATACGATCCACAATTTGTACCAACAAATCTGATGCACTTCTGCAAAGAAGAGCAAAGTGCAACAGATCTTGCTGCTTAATTATTTGGGCTTGTTAATAAGCCTGGTCACTTTTGATTTGATCGTGGGCAAGAGCAGAGCACACCGTGGACCAAAGCACCGAGAAGGTAACAAATTTATACATATAGATCAATTAAAATAGAAACTAATCAAAATTATTATTGAATAAACTGTGCTAATTTATAACGTGGTTAAATCAACGTCTTATTTCTACAAGAATTGTGTGTGGTCCGGTGTGTCCTGTGTCTTGCGATCCCCATTAAGATTCAACTTGATTCGAAGTTGAGCGATGATTTATATTTATATGTATCATTTATTTTTTTGTCCACGGTTTAATGATTGAAACCGTTTCATGGTCCTTCGATTGCCGCATTGTATGAACTAGTTAATCAAACGTTTTATAATCGTGTGTGCCTATGAATTTAGAAAACGTTTTATTGTACTTGAGGCAATAATTCTTTTTTCTTAAAATACAAATCCTCGTGGTTTAACAAGAACTCGGTTGATAGGCTTACTCGTATATATGCATTTATATATATACGTATAATTAATGCCAAGTGAGACCTCGTGTTAAACGTGGGTGTGCGAATTGAACGCATTCCGTCCATCGATATTCATTTTCATATTTCACCTTCGAACTTATAAACTTTAAATTTAATTTTTGTTAATTTGTGAAATATGAATGCTTTGAAACAAAAACGTGGCATTGCAAAGTCCACATTAACTCGTGCAGTTGAATTTATTTCGCTGATTAATGAGGCTACAACTATAGACATGTTGGAAATCCGTCTCAACAGAGTGGTGGAAGCATGGTCCGAATTTACTAATATGCATTATGAATGTCTCAAGCTTATGGGAGAAGATGAGGATGCAGAAGAATTTAATGCTGATTTCAACAATTATGAAGAAAAGTACTTTCTTGCTCATGCTGGATTAAAACAAGCGATTCGTCTTAAAATCCTGAATCTACGAATAATGATCGTTCCATTATTGAACGCCTTGCTAATGATCACAATGAACTTTTGCAAACTCTTAGTTCTTCGACCAAAGATCCTACAAAGGTTCGTTTACCGCCGATCGTTATACCAACGTTTTCGGGTGATTATAAGGATTGGCCATCCTTTCGCGACTTGTTTTTGGCTACGGTTGATATAAAAGAAAACCTATCTTCCACGCACAAATTTCAGTACTTAAAATCGTTTTTGAGTGGTGCTGCTGCTGACGTCATACAGCATATTAAAATCTCTGAAGCCAATTATACAGAGGCATGGGATAGGTTAGAAAAACGTTTTGATCGGGGAAATTTAATAGTTCAATCGTTTATACAAACATTTATGACGCTCCCTTCAATTAATTCTCAAAATGTGCATGCACTTCGGAAGCTAACGGACGGAGCTGATGAAGTGATTCGAGGCTTAAGTGCTTTAGATAAAAACGGGCGTGATCCTTGGTTGATTTTTATCCTTCTCGGTAAACTCGATAGTGCGACAAAACAAGCGTGGGCAGAATTTATTGGAAATCGGGAAGATGTGCCGATAAGCGAGCTTATAGAGTTTCTGGAGCTTCGATGTAATGCTTTAGAGTCATGTCAGTCACTAAATCGCGCTACAGGCTTGCGAGGAAAGCACACGGGTCCAATCCGTGCACTCGTAGCTAAGCCTTCTGAAGGAAATTTTAAATGCCCTAAATGTAAAGACAATCACGCGTTGTATCAGTGTCCTCAATTTCTCGAATTAGACATTTCATCTCGACGTGATTTTACGAAACAACAATCGGTGTGCTTTAACTGTCTCAAATCTGGTCATTCGGTAAAAAAATGTAGATCGAACTTCGTTGTCGCTTATGCAAAGCTCGACACCATTATTTAGTTCACCAAGATGATGCTAGTAATAGTTCACCTGCATCTACATCCAATCAGACTTCGTCGTTTCCGTCATCATCAGGGTCACCATCATCGTCGTTGGCAGGTCAAGGCCAGTACCCCAGACCCGACAATAATTCTCAAATGGGGCCTCTATTAAATAATTACTCTTGTGATTCAAGCGCTCCAAAGCAAGTAGTTTTGCCAACCATCTTAGCCAAAGTTAAAAATATTCAAAACCAATTGATGGAGGTTCGTATTTTACTGGACACAGGGTCACAATCTTCGTTTGTGTCGGAGGCATGTGTTCAGATTCTTGGACTTCGGAGAAAACATGCGCGAGTTCCTGTACTGGGCTTAGGTTCAGTGGAAGCAGGGCAAACCAAAGGACTAGTGTCCTTCGATTGGATGTTCCGGTTCGGTTCTTCATTGCTGTCAGTAGATGCCTTTTGTCTTCCGAAATTGACATCAGATTTACCATCAAACTCTTTTAACATCTCAAACTGGGATTACATACGTCATTTGGCTCTCGCTGATCCACATTTTAATGTCTCTTGTCAGATTGATATTATTCTGTATGCAGATAAGGTTTGGTCCATTTTGAAACCAGAAAAGATCGTTGGCCCTGAAGGACGACCTATCGCTCAAAATACCACATTTGGTTGGGTAATTAGTGGAGAAATGATTGAGTTGAAGACTGAAGCTTCAATTTTAACTTCTTATCACGCAGCCCTTGACGTGGATTGTCTTCTTCAGAAATTTTGGACTCTGGAAGAAGTCTCGTCTCATGACTCCCATGTCACCCTTAACGATCCTGCTGAACAACATTTTCAACGAACTTTTGGTCGCGAGTTAGATGGAAAATATGTAGTTTCGCTTCCGCTCAAAAATCCGTCGCCGAAATTCGAAGGTACTCTTCAGTCCGCGGTTTCGCGACTTTATGCAATGGAGAAACGATTTATCAATGATACGGAGCTACAACGACAATATGTATCATTCATGAAAGATTATCTCGAATTGGGACACATGGAACTCATCTCTGCATCTGATATTAATACAAATTCGCCGTTCCAGTTCTACTTGCCTCATCACGCTGTATTGAAGCCAGACAGTTCGACGACAAAACTCCGGGTAATATTCGACGGCTCGGTCAAAGACAAAATTGGAAACTCACTAAATAATCAATTACACATCGGTCCTCCAATACAACGTGATCTGTTCGGTGTGTGCTTAAGATTTCGACAGCATCGGTTTGTATTTACCGCCGACATTGCCAAAATGTTTCGACAGATTTGGGTGCATGACAGGGATAGAGATTATCAACGAATAGTTTGGAGGGAAACCAAGGCAAAGCCTATACAACACTACCGCCTTCGAACAGTTACGTATGGAACCGCGTCGGCTCCATTCTTATCAGTGCGCGTATTACAACAATTAGCTACTGACTATAGATCCAAATACCCTAACGCGAGTCGAATTTCACTTCAGGACGTCTACGTTGATGATGTTATGACGGGTTCAAATTCAACAGAAACTCTGTTAGAATTACAAGCGGAACTTGTTTCATTGCTATCTGAGGCACGTCTTCAACTTCAAAAATGGAGTTCTAATTGTTGGGCTGTGCTAGCTACCAAACCGCGTGAAGACTGTGAATATTCGTTTGTCGACCCTGAACGATCTGTGAAAGTATTAGGATTGTATTGGAATCCCGCGTCCGATATGTACTCTTTTCATTTATCTGAGCTCAAACCACGATCTGTTATCACAAGGAGATCGTTACTGTCCGAAATAGCAAGTATTTTTGATCCGTTAGGTTTTTTGTCTCCTTCGGTAATTCTTTTTAAAATCCTATTTCAAAAACTTTGGTCTTGTGAATTAAATTTGGGATGGGATGATAATCTTCCCCGTGAGTTAGCTGATACATGGTTGACTTATCGTGAACAATTGGTGTGCCTTGAAAGGATTCGTGTACCTCGAAATGTGTTTTTTTATGATGGTACGGTTGAGCTCCATGGCTTCTCCGATGCCTCGTCATTAGCTTATGCTGCGGTTGTTTATGCGGTAACTAGGTCGTCCGAAGGATTTGTTAATGTTAACTTTGTCGCTAGCAAAACTAAGGTGGCACCTTTAAAACCAGTTTCCATCCCGCGTCTCGAACTTTGTGGTGCATTGTTGCTATCTCGATTAATAACGTCGGTACAATCATCGTTAAATAAAAACATTGAAAGAACCTTTGCATGGTGCGATTCAGAAATCGTGCTACACTGGCTGTCGTCACCACCACGTAGATGGACAACGTTTGTCGCCAATCGAACTGCTGCTATTTTGGAAACTCTGCCGAGAGCCTATTGGCGCCATGTCAGGTCCGAATCAAATCCTGCTGATTGTGCCTCACGAGGTGTTGTCCCATCGACACTCATCGATCTTCATCTCTGGTGGACCGGTCCATCTTGGCTGTCTGAATCTGAAGATTCTTGGCCGAAATCAAATGTCCATGTTAACACACTGGACTTGGACGCGGTAAAAGGTGAGGAGAAGGACGTGGGTAGGCATGCACTCGTCACGTCGTTTGATGGACATGTCTACCACGAACTTATACAGAAAATTTCGTCTTGGGATCGTCTCCAACGGATAATTGCATATATCAGAAGATATATTTCAAATTTAAATAAAAACAACACCCGAGCCTCAAATGGCCTAACATTTGATGAAATAATACAAGCTAAAAACTCAATTTTAATATTTGTCCAAACCATAGCATTTGAAGATGACATTCAACACTTAAAACTTAAAAAAGGATTACCAGCTAAATCAACTCTACTTAAATATACCCCTTTCATTGATAATGTGGGTCTGCTTCGTATTGGCGGGCGTCTTAAGCATTCAAATGTGTCTTTTAATATAAAACACCCCATTATTTTGCCAAAAAATAACCCCATATCAAGACTTATCATTACAGATATTCACGATCGTTACCTACACGCAGGACTTTCTGAAACCTTCACGTTTGTTCGACAACAGTATTGGATATTGGGTAGCCGTAACCTTATTCGAAAGGTCGTCAATCAATGCAAGACTTGTTTCATGCAACGTAAAGCCACCAGCCAGCAAATTATGGGTGATCTTCCAAGATGCCGTATCACACCTTGTCGACCGTTTCTTAACACCGGATGCGATTATGCAGGTCCTTTCACTATAAGATTGTCCCGATGTAGGAAGGCGAAGACTTCGAAAGCATATTTTGCTCTATTTGTCTGTATGGCAACAAAAGCTATACACCTAGAGCTAGTCAGTGACCTAACTACGGAGGCTTTCATCGCTGCCCTTCGTCGGTTCATTTCACTTCGTGGAAAATGCGCGAATATTTACACAGACAACGGAACAAATTTCCAGGGAGCCCGGCGATGTCTAACGGAAATGCATAAGTTATGCTTGAACGAAACGCATAACACCCTAATTACTTCGACTCTGGCTAAGGACGGCATAAATTGGCATTTTATTCCACCTTCCGCCCCACACTTCGGTGGATTATGGGAGGCTGGAGTGAAGTTGGTAAAGCTACATTTGCGTCGAGTCGTTGGTGAATCAATTTTAACCTTTGAAGAGATGTATACCTTTTTAACTCAAATAGAATCAATATTAAATTCTCGACCATTATGCTCGTTATCCGATTCCGATTTAAATCCGCTAACCCCTTCCCACTTTCTCGTAGGTGAACCTTTGACAGTTGTTCCCGAACCAAGCCATCTCAACACCCCCATTAATCGCCTCTCACAATGGAGCCACATTCAAAGCATGGTGCAAGGGTTTTGGAAGCGCTGGCATTCAGAGTATTTAACAACATTACAAGAGCGTCCCAAATGGAGAACCACCTCGATCAACGTCAAACCTGGAGACTTGGTGGTTATAAAGGGACCCAACCTTCCACCAGCTAAGTGGGTCATGGGTCGAATAACATCAGTAACGTTGGGCGCAGACCAAAATGTGCGAGTGGCCAATGTTCGTACTGCATCGGGGTCATTTGTTCTACCAATTACCAAACTCGCATTATTACCTATGTCCTGAAAACTGTTTTAGAGGGGCCGGAATATTTAGGATTAGAATTAAAAAACTTAAGACGTTCTATAATTTTCTTTTATAATGTTTAATTGCCAAGTGTAGGCTTTACAAGTTTTGTCTTTCAATTAAACTCAAATAGGTGTTTTCTTTTGATTTATGTTCTCATATGTTCAAACTTGTATTTACATAATTAGTTGATTCTCTCATTTGTAATCTTTGATAATGTTTTGCTAGGTAGACGGTGTGCCGATCTGCGATGCTCTCAGTTAAAATACGATCCACAATTTGTACCAACAAATCTGATGCACTTCTGCAAAGAAGAGCAAAGTGCAACAGATCTTGCTGCTTAATTATTTGGGCTTGTTAATAAGCCTGGTCACTTTTGATTTGATCGTGGGCAAGAGCAGAGCACACCGTGGACCAAAGCACCGAGAAGGTAACAAATTTATATACATATAGATCAATTAAAATAGAAACTAATCAAAATTATTATTGAATAAAGTGTGCTAATTTATAACGTGGTTAAATCAACGTCTTATTTCTACAAGAATTGTGTGTGGTCCGGTGTGTCCTGTGTCTTGCGATCCCCATTAAGATTCAACTTGATTCGAAGTTGAGCTATGATTTATATTTATATGTATCATTTATTTTTTTTGTCCACGGTTTAATAATTGAAACCGTTTCACGGTTGAACTATAGAAGCTTTAACAGAATCATTGCGGATAAATGCGTGTGTTGATGTGCCTAGATCTCTATGTACAAATGGACGTTGTTTTGAGTGCCATATTGTCTGCTGAGGTCTGGACTTTTGCATCATGAGCCGAAGGTCTTTGATGAAATCACTTTGAGAACGAATTTCTCGTGTAGGAGCCAGCAAGTCAGCAGGAAGACGAAGTACTGTACCATATACCATCTCTGCTGGCGTTGCCCCAATGTCTTCCTTAATGGTGGAGCGGAGGCCTAATAGAATGAGAGGAAGACACTTTACCCAATTAGTTGAATCGTTACAGTTAATTGCCGCTTTCAGTGTTCGATGGAAACGCTCTACAATTCCATTTGCTTGAGGGTGGTAGGAGGTTGTCATGGTGTGGTTCGTTCCTAAGCATTTGCACAGTTCAGAGAAAATGCATGAAGTGAACTGTCTTCCCTGGTCAGATGTGATTTGGGATGGAGTTCCAAAGCGAGCGATCCAACCAGTAATTAAGGCACTTGCGCAACTAATCGCTGTCATGTAAACCATCGGAAATGCTTCTGGCCATCTAGTGAAACGGTCTATGACCGTGAGCAGGTATCGATAGCCATTTGAAGGTGGAAAAGGTCCAAGAATATCGATGTTTATACTTGCGAAACGTTCATCTGGCATTGGGTACTGTTGGAGTTCGGATTTTGAATGACGATTTACTTTAGTCCTTTGACAAGCTATGCATGTTTTAGCAAATTTGGAGCATTGCTGACGAATTTTCGGCCAAACAAAGCGTTCAGCCATAAGGCGCGCTGATGCCCGCCGGCCTGGGTGTGAAAGGTTGTGAGTAGCATCAAAGAAGGACTTGCGTAGGTTTTTTGTGATGAAAGGACGAACTCTATTACGTGATGTGTCGCAATAAATTGGTTTTTCTATGTTTGGGAAAGAAAACGAGGTCAGTTGGAGTGAGTGCGAATGTTTACCTGAGATTTTGCAAGCTTCGTGTATAGATCTTCCTTGGTATGCATAGAATCAATTCGTGATAACATATCAGCTGCGTGATTATCTTCACCATTTATATACCTGATGTCAGTGGTAAATTCGCTAATAAATGACAGATAATTCGTTTGTCGAGCAGATGATTTTTCAGGACGTTGGCGAAAAGCAAAAATGAGCGGCTTATGATCTGTTTTTATGTGAAAACTTCGTCCTTCTAGCATGTCTCGAAAATGTCTTACAGCCAAAAACATTGCCGTAAGTTCTCGGTCGTATGTTGAGTAAAGTTGCTGGGTAGAAGAAAACCTTTTGGAGAAAAATCCAAGTGGTTCAGCTACATTGTCGACAACTTGATGAAGTGCTGCGCCTGCAGCTAAGTTTGATGCGTCTGTGACAAGACTTAATTCCGCATGTGGTACGGGATGCGATAATTGTACTGCTTGAGCCAGAAGAAAGCGACAATCATCAAAAGCTTGGATAGTTGATTCGGTCCAATTTAAAGGAGTTTTGTCATTCTTCTTGTTACCTGGGGTCATTTCCAACAAAGGAATTTGAGCACTGGCCGCATGTGGTATGAATTTTCGATAGAAATTTATAGTGGCGATGAAACCCTTCAGCTGTTTTACGGTTTCTGGACGCTTTACTCGTTGGATGGCTTCAATCCGAGATGGAAGCGGAGCCACTCCTTGTTGGGTGATCTTGTGTCCAAGAAATTCTAACTCTGGCTGTCCAAAGACACACTTCGCAACATTTATAGCTAAATTGTGGTTCGAAAGCCTTTTGAAAACTTCCCGCAAGTGCTGGTGGTGTTCTTCGATGTTGTTTGAAGCGACACAAATATCATCCATGTATGCGAAGACATATTCAAGTCCCCGTAGCACTTCATGAATTAAGCGCTGAAGTGTTTGGGCTGCATTGCGAAGTCCAAATGTCATGTGAGTAAATTCGTACAACCCAAATGGTGTGATGATGGCGGTCTTAGGAACATCGTCTGGGTTAATGGGTACCTGGTGGAATGCTTTCTGTAAATCGATCTTTGAAAAAATTGTCTTACCGCGCAAAATATTGGTGAAATCGTGTAAGTACGGTAGTGGATATCGATCTGGTAACGTAATTGCATTTAAACTTCTGTAGTCTCCGCAAGGTCGCCACGATCCATCTGGCTTTTGAACCATGTGCAACGGACTTGACCAGTTTGATTTTGAAGGACGGCATATTCCTGCGCGCATGAGAAGTTCGAATTCTTTTTTGGCAGCCTTAAGTTTGTCATGAGGTAAACGGCGAACTCGCGCTGAACAAGGTCGACCATTTGTTTCTATAAAATGTAGTGCCTGGGAGTTTGTAGATGCTCCGGGAGGTGCCAGCCGTGTGATGTTTGGAAACTCCGATATGATGTCAGAGAAAGGTGAGCTTCGGTTGATTAGCTGCGGAGATGGTACATGACTGGAGATTGCAGAGAGAGATTTTGAAACTGCGTTTGTTCGAGAGTCGACTAACCGCGATCTCTTTACATCAACCATCAAATCATGGTGTTTTAAGAAGTCTGCACCAATAATATGAGAGGTAACGTCAGCGACGATAAATGTCCAAACAAAGGGGCGACGAAGACCCAGATTGAGTTCATGTGTGACCTCACCATATACCTTAATGGGAGAACCGTTGACGGCGAATAGTTGTAATGAAGTTGGACGAAGTTTCTTAAGTGATGGAGATAGCGGTAAACATGAAACTTCGGCACCTGTGTCGATTAGAAAAGGCGTGTTTGTTGTCTGTTCATGTATGCTTAATCGGTTGATCAAGGTTGATCAATGGAAGCGTCACGCCTTCGTTGGCTTGATGTACGGGTTTGCAATGGACGTGATGGTGTGCGATTACGTGGTTGGCGAGATTGACGTGGTTGGTCTCGATGAGTGAGTAATTTTGAAAATTCTGAAATGAGGTGAGCGACAGGTGAGGACGAAGAAGCGTCCTGGCTCTGAAGATCGCTGTTCACTGTTGAGGGTTGTTGAGTACCGACGGCGTTAGGATGGCGTAGTTCAACGTTTTCCATAACGGTATCAGCGATTTGAGTTTTTTCGGCGGGTGATCCTTTTACCATTATGGTTGCGGTCTGAACAGATGGAGGGAGGCGTGAAGCCCACAAATCAATGAGTACCTGTTCGCTCAGTGTACCTTTTGCAGCCTGGACCATTTCGTTGTAAAGTTGACTAGGCTTTTTGTCACCAAGAGGCATGTCATGCAGTACACGTCGAAGTCTCTTTTGATGGCTATCAGCGAAGTACTTCGTCAAGTTGGTTCGTATGTACTCATATTTTTCTTGATTTGGAGCAGCGTCGATGATTGGTCGGAGCTCTGTTATGCGTGCGGGTGGCAATTGCGAGCACACAGTGTCAAATTTTCTTCCATCGTGTTCAATTCCTGAAGCTCGGAAGTAGAAATCCAGTAAGTAGAACCAATTGTCGACATCTGTTTCAACAAATGGTGGCATATGAAGTCGGGCATAACAATTAGCTGCTACAACCATTTGTTGGTTATCCCTCTCAGTAGCGTTATTTTCAAGATTATCCGTGTTAGGCATCGTCGGGGTCACCAATTTAGCTTCTTAGTTTTGAACCAATAGAAACAGTCGTGGACAATTTTAAAAATGAATAAATTTATTTAAGAGATTTATAAAAAACGAAATTGCTCAAGTTTAAATGGAAGCTAAGTTATGAATAATCAAAACGAAAAATATTTTTAGAAACAATAATGAAATGTAAACAAAATACGATAGTTTTTTCCAAAACCAAAACTACAGTAGTAACAACAGCAAGTGTTCCGCCACCATAATATACTTGAAAAAAAAAACGCTGATCGGACTTTCATGTTTCGGGAAAAAATACAAAATAATAACGTTTCTAATGAAGCACCAGTTTTCGAGCAATACAATTTTTTTGGGTTTTCATAAAATACATAATGTTTTAAAAACTGTTAACTCGAGGAAGTTAAAAAAAAAAATCGTTCGAAGCCGTTTTGGAGAAAATTGAAAGTTCTGGTTTTTGGCCTAAAAGGATAAATCGTATGGTGTGTCTGGCTTCCCTTATATTTTGATCTTAAAACAAAAATAAAAAAAAAACTGGATTGAGTTTTTGCTCAAACCTCTAATTTTCAAATTTGAGTCAATCGACAGTATTAAGGCTGTAGATGCCTGTAAACTTTCCGACAGACAGACAGACGGAATCGCCCGGACCCACTTTTTTCGACTTCTCTATCATCGTTATGTCATATCTAATCCTCATCTCAAATTTTTTTTTTTACGAATTCAATACTTGCCATATTATACTAGTAGGAGAGCCGCTGAAGGCCGACCTTCACCGAACTGTTAACCGCTGAAACTTTTTTTTATGAAATTTAGTTTGAAAAACATATATGAATATGATAGCTTGCCTAACGAAAAGTGTTGCCACTATATTAAATTTGACTTTATTTTATTTAAAATAACTAACTCCTCCTTCACCCATACATTATAATAAAACGTTGTGCCACAAAGCCATATGTGTAAGTGGGCTTGAGACAAGAAAAAAATTGTATGGGAAGGGGGGCCTATTCCCCCGTTTAGCCAGGATGGCAGTTTTCTGAAATTTTTTTTTTCAAATTTTAAGTTTGAAAAATTAATTTTTCTAAAAACTATTATTTAAAACAATTAAATTTAAATACAAAATGAAAGCCTAAGTTTTTGGCTTTGCAGAAAGGTATAACACGTTGTTTGTAGATGAAGCCGTGATTTTAATATATTTTTTTAAATAAGCCAATTTTTCAGAAAACGCCCTCCTGGCTAAACGGGGGAATAGGCCCCCTCTCCCATACAATTTTTTTCTTGTCTCAAGCCTACTTACACGATATGCATTTGACACAACGTTTTTATTTTAACATATGGGTGAAGGAGGAGTTAGTTTTATTGATTAAAATATAAAGTCAAATTTAATATAGCCTGGCACACCTTTTCGTTCAGGCAAGCTATCATATTCATATATGTTTTCAAACTAAATTTCATAAAAAAAAAGTTTCAGCCGGTTAACAGTTCGGTGAAGGTCGCCCTTCAGCGGCTCTTAGACTAATATAATAGTTTATAAAGTGAGGCTTTGTTTGTTTGTCGGTTTATGTTTGTTTCGATAAACTTACAAACGAACAAAATCTCACTTTAAATGATGGACAATTGCTCTTCTGTATACTGATTGTGCCGTAGGGCGTTCTGAAATAAAAGAAATAATTATTAAGAGCAAAAAACATTGATTTCAATTACTACACATGCATGCATGTACAATCACAAATTAGCCAGTCATATTTCGACCATACACTACTCATGCAAACTGTACATTCTTTAGTCGTTTGCACATCGTTGAGTAAAAACATCTTCAAAATGTTCAGACACAAAGTCTGCCCGCATCAGTTTTAAATAAAAAAAAATATCAATAATCAAGAACAAGGTTTGAATTTGTTTGTCATTAACATTTTCGAATCAAATGTTTTTTACGAGGTTCTCAAATTTTAATTTTTTAATAAATTCTAATTATTTTTGTATTGAGTTTCGTTTTTTGTGATTTAAGTTCAGCCGGCTTCCTACAACAGTGATCAAATTTTTTAATGAAAGAATATTATATTTATTTATTTCAAGTAAATATTTAAATGCAAAGATGTTATTTGCTTAAAGTATATCTCTTATTTAAC
>CAKKXW010000001.1:67561890-67572768 GCA_920937365.1 Sphaerophoria rueppellii
AAACGTTAAGTTTGGGCTCCTGCTGCTGCCGCTGCTGCTGCTGCTGCTGCTACTTCATGTCTCACTTAAAGCTGCTGTGCTAGACGTCTATTGTAAGTAAGTAAAAAAAAAGAAAACCACTTGATTGATGTATTTGATGTGTAAACCCTGTATATGTTGCAATTCATTTTGTGTTCATTATGTAGTTGTTGCTGGTGATCGTAGCCTATGGGGTCAAAAGAGGGTTAGTCCATAAAAGCTGAGTAAATGTATTGTCGAGTCAAGTTATGTACGTATATATGTCATATGATAGCCTATCACAAGTCGATTCGTTCTAACTTCATATGTCATGTCTGGAATCACTGTGTGCTCCAAATGTGTAGTTTATGTCGTTAGTTCACCAAAATAAAAAAAAATGAATGAATGTTATCTGCAGATCGTGTCGTCGAAATTCACTCTGTACTTCATCGTCGTCGTCGTCGTCGTCGCCGTCGTCGTCCTCGGGTTTGAATTGCAAACAAGATAAGGAGGAAACGACACGCCATTCAGTCGCTGGCCCGTCCGACCCATCACACACCTATGAAACTATTTACCACTCCATTCTATGGGAATTTAACCACGGAGGAAGAAATCTGCGATATTACCATAAAATGAAAAGTTGAGTATTTTTTTTTTTTCTTTTTAATTGTATTTCTTACAATTATTGTCTATATATATATATATATATATCTATAAGTATAAGCAGTATGATGTATAATTCAGGAATTCAGTGTAATAAAGAATTATTTAAGTGAAACAAATTTCTTCTTTTTACTCACTTTGAGCGTATCCCTCGAAGTCCTGCCGGCAAGTCTCTCGAGATCTGCTTGAGCTGGATGGATTTTGAAATTTGGGCTAGGAATAAAGTGTAGGATTATCGTGTACGTATAAATATATGTATATATATGTAAGGTTGTGTGTATGATTAACAACCTTTGCTATTTTCTTTTTTTTTCTACTTTTTCGAGACACCGATTTTCTTTTACCTTGCACTTTCAAGTTATGTAATAATAAAAGAAATTCAAAAAAAGTAAAAAAAAACTTCAGAATTACTTTAAAAAACCCAGAAAAAAATTCACAATGAAACTGTGTATATATGTATATCCAAAAAGTTTATATATAGGTTATTATGTAGGACAACCTTTGTCCTTCAGATGTCCTTCCCAGACTTTTCTTTATATACGTATCTGCTGGTTCCGCGAAGACCTCTCAAGGGATTCCCAGAGCGATGACTCGGAACTCAAGGAATTGTAAAATTAAACCCCACAGAGGCTTGGATCTACAGATTGGTATCTGATGCCTTTTTACCGACCCAAACCTAAATTCAAAAATTTTTTTTTTTTTTGCTAGAGGTTACATAAAAAAAATGCCTTACTTTACGTACCTCTGTTTTTTGTTTTTGTATCTTTTTTTTTGTAAAAACAGGAATTGCACGATCTCAATCCTGGAACTCAGTGTGTGTGTCCCGACCTGCGTATATATATAAATATATGTACGTCTTGTATGGATATCTTAATATTCGAATATGAGTTTTTTTTCCATACCTTTTAGATATCTATGTAATTTTTTTTCGTGAACCTCTTATTTTTGTTTTTTTTTTTTTTTGCTTTTGAATTCACTATAATTACTAAGCAAAAATCTCTTAGATCAGAAAATTTATCTCTATTTCTTCACTTTATGTTAAAAAAACTTCACTGTGTTAGACTACCTCAACGTCTAGCAAGTTCACTCGCTACAGCTGACTTTTCAAGAATGATCAGCGTTCATCTTTCTTTTGCAGATTTCTTCGTTTTACATAGAAAAGTTCGTTGGCCTTTTCACCTACTTTTAATATTCCTCTTTACAATATTCTTTAAATTGAAACATTGGAAATTTGTCGCATCCTTCATTATACTGTCTCTGCATTTCTCCTCTTTACTAGCTCCTCCTACTTGAGTGAATTCTCTTACTACTAAAACTCCGAATGTTGCACTACCATTCCGCTTTTCATTGTTTTATTTCTTAATTTTCATTCATAATAGGTAAACATATGTATTTGTATTTATACTAACTAAAAACTATACTTAATAACTACTCATATTGCACAAAATTTATCACTTTATATAAAAAAATATTTTATTTTAAATTTAACTGACGTTAAATGTGCCCAGTTTCCTCTCCGAAACTTTGGCTTTCATTGGGGTTTCCGAATTTTGTTCCTACTTTCTTTCTTCTCCTCTTTCTTTTAAAATCTGTAATTTGCAGTAATGAAATGTCAGATTTTGACATACTCGTGTTTATAAAAGCTTATAATAGCAAGTTAATTTTTGCTTGCAATTGTTTATTTTTATATTATTAAATTTTAAAGAAGTAAGACAATTAATACTATGGATGAAACCAGGACATGAACAACGAAGACGGATTCGCGACATATAGCAGAAGATAAGTCCTTTTTGGTCGCCAGAGAGTGCCCCTTGAAGCTCAGCCAAGCCTCAAGACAGACTCTGGTGGCTATTCGCGCCAAAAAATTGTCTTTTAATCTTTATTTCTTCTTTTTCTTTTTAGATAGATTTCTCGAAGGACAAAAAAAAATTTAATTGTGATGACCACTCGGAGAAGATCGGTGTCGTAACAGGATCGAAGGGTCAACGTCATAGTAATACCAACCTTCACCAGTCACTTTGTAGTGCTTGTTAGCAGCCAGGATTCCACGGGGGAGTTCTTTGATACCTTGGAAGAAGGCAGCGGCACGCTTGTGGTCGCACCGACTAGCTCGTCGGATGGGGGTAGGTTCTTGCCACTTCCAAAGGTATCTCCCGCACGACTAAACAAAAAAACCGTGCCAGGAGAAGATAAAGAAGAAAAGTGGAAAGGCAATGGGAGAAGGATGTGGAAATCTACGTTTAAAGGATCGGAAAGGGTAAGAAGAGACACAAACCAAGGTACATGAGTATCATCCAAGGACAGGTAAGTTCAGTGCTTCATTTTGAAAACAAAAAAAACTAACCTAATTCTAACCTAACTAACCCACCTAACCCATCACCAAAATACCCTACACTACTACACTAAACTACTAACTAAATCCCTACACTAATTGAAATTTGTTTCACCTAAACTAAAGCACTTCACTTTTTGTCCCCAGATGACGCTCTGCTAGAATCGCGAAACGCTCATCAGGTGTTGTCGATGATGGTCTGGCCGACCCTTGTATCCGTCCGATACAACCAAATGCTTCCTTCGTGGCCGATGTTGTCGAAGGTAGCCTCTAAAACGATCAACCAGCCGCAACATTTATCCGTAGTGACGTCAGCAGCACCTTGTAGCAACGGTTTACCGTATTTTTCCTTTAAGTGATAAATTTTTACCAATTGAAGCGCGTATGAAGGCATGCACCAAAAGTAATCTAACACAGTATAGATTTACAAAATTACCAAAAAAAAATGTGTACTTAAAACTTAACCAAAAATTATTCCAATTAAAATTAAAATTAAAATTAAGTAATTCATTCAAACGATGTGTTTCTTCACTTTTTCTTTTTCTTCTTTTCTGTTATCTTTTAATTTTCTTTAGTTTTTTTTTTTTTTTTTCAAGTTCAGTACACTATATTTATCTTATTAGTTCACTGCCTAATGCTCGTATATGGTTTTGACCTCTTCGTCCTTCAGCCGATCTAATATACTTTCGCTTTTTTTTTCTTTTTTTTTTTTTGTAGAAGAAAAAAAAACCTAAGCAGAGGTTGTCCTCAACCTTTGTAAAAAAAAAATGTATCTTAAAATTAGTGTCTAAGAAAGAATTTTCATATGTTACCTCTGCTATTTTATATTCCTCAGCAAAAGGTGATTTCCTTTTAAATTGTTTTTTTTCCTGGTTGAATGGAGTTATTTTCCTTTTATCTGGTCTTCTTTTCCTATTAATCTGGACTTTATTTCCCAATCATTTACACTTAATCAAAAGATTTCTTCATTTCTTACCTCTTTTCTAATTTTGATTTTCCTTGTAGTAAAAAGAAATTATAAATTTTGTTACAATTATGGAATGGCTGATTTAATGAGCGAAAACTAAATTCAAATTCAAATTAAGAATTCTCTTCACTATGTGACTCACTATTCTCTAATGCTTTTACTTTTTCAACTCTCTATCTGGCTAGGGTTCTTTGTTCAACTCTTTGTTCAAAAAGTAAATAACAACCACTATCCTGAGTGAGATGTTACCATTCATGTAATGTTAATGTTAGTAGGATTTGCTATCTTTATCACCATCTAGAAACCCCCTCGTCTATCCATGGATTCCACCCACACATCCATACACCTTCCCCTCATTCCTTACTTTAAAATTTATTACTAGTCTACTTTTAATACAATATTATTATATTATCAAGTTATTCCTACTTAATCCTAACTAATCCTACTGGATCCTAATTAATCTTACTTAATCTATATTCGAACTACCTTATCTAACTACCAAGTAATACTTAATACTATTTCTAACCTGACAGCACTGGTTGTCCCAAATTTAATTTGCACATACACAACTACCTTTCTCACCCCTTTCCCTATGGGTAGAGTGAGATAGCTAGTATGCGCACCTCACTCAACAAAAATGAAAATGTCAAATATTTTATAATTTCCACCAAGAATCAAATATGTCGCATGTGCACAATTTTAGTTCTTTAATTTAAATTTTCATATTTGTCAATAAGTTTGTGTAATTGTTAACCAAAATGGATATCTATCGGAGGATTCATTCTATTAACTTAACAGGTAAGTCCAAATTATGTATTTCTCGGAGTTTTTGTCTGCAAAAATAAAACAGGTGTAAAATGCACTTGCATTTTGTAAACAAACTCCGAAGTCATATCAAAAGTTTAAGATTTTTTTTTTTTGCTAATATTTTATGTTTTTCTTTTCTTTTTTTTCAGAGATTTTGACGATTCAGGATATAAAGTCGTAAAATCCTTAACGTGTAGGATAAACCTCATCAAAATATAGGGAAAGTGTTCCGGGGAATCAGGTTTGCAAAATCCAAATTGAGATTCTAAATTTGTACTTTGCAAAGCTGATTCCGTCTTTTGCATTATTTTTTCCCGAAACATAATTAATTGTTTTCTTTTCTTTTCAGGTACTATTATTTTATCAGGACAATATCTAAATGGACAAACCATCCCTATTCAGTGACCATCGTAGGAATCATCAATTGAATAATGAATTTGTTTCCACATGAAGCGACGACGACGATGTCGAGGACGACGACACCGAAAACTGGTATCGAACAGGTTTCATAAAGAACTTTATCCTACTATTATTCATTATGACTAGGTATCTTATTTGTTGATAAATATTTATATGTTTTGCCACGTAACATGCTTCCGTTTCATAATGATCGTCAAGATCAAATTCTTGAGAAGAAACTGCACTGCAAAGCATAAACCAATTTCCCAAGCACCAATCTGGAAGTGACCATACATAAAACCAGTGTTGGGAAAGAAAAGTGTTGGCATCATTTGCATTGTGCTTTCGAAACTGCTTGGACGTCGGATTGGTTCGAGTAGGTCGAGAGTTATAAATTCAAAGAAATTGTATGGTTCCAATTTGGCTCGGTCGCTGTTCCTTGTATCTTCCTGTACCTTGAAGAATAAAAATCACAACAAAGTTCAATGCTCCTCTCTTCTGTTGCAAAAGGAAATTCTGATTTTATTTATATTCAATTTAATTGTACATTTTTTTATACAAATTTAAGCAACAACCGCGCAGCGAAAGCTGGATGTACGCGCATCGACCAGGGCATTGTGATAGTTCCAGAGCATCATTTGGCATGCAGCACGATTGCCTTTGTAGACGGCCGAATCGCAGCATAGAGAAATTGCATCCGAGTATAGTTTAAGGGCAGCCTGGTAGTTTTGTGCTTTATATAGCTCATTACCCTTCTTCTCCACACACTCCATTGTCGTCACAACCTGTATAATGAAAGAACTTAAAAGACAAACGTTGGTCTTAGGACAGCAGAAGTAACTTACCCACAACTGTACATTATCACTGGCTATCAAAACATTTTGATAGCCACTTCGTGAAGCCGGTTCTCTTGTACTTGATTGAAAATTGATTAATTTTTCTTTAAATAAATTCTTTATTTTCAATTGTCATTTTTGACGTTTTTTTTCAAGTTTTCTGTCAAAAATACTCACCTCATCGTGGGCAAATTACAAATTACAATAAGGACATGACCGCACTGTTTCAAGCATAGAGAATATATAATACCTAGAGTCGCGACTTCGGGTGTTCGCTCTCTTTTTGCCTACAAGCTGCAATTCGGTCGTTTTGTACTAACCCAGTGAGAATGTGTTAGTTTTCCAAAGCTTTTTAAATGAGAAACTGCACCCATACATTCGCACTGAGTTAGATACAATGCTCAGGTTGGAGTCGAGGTGGGTTTCATGGGCTCAGATTTCGAAAATAAGATTCCGTTGAGCTCAGCATTTTCAAAAAAAAACTTAAACATACAAAAAATGCATGTAATATGAAAATTAAATACGTTATATTGTTCCACTGCACTTTTAACATATAATTGCACTATAATTTACCAATATTTGTATAAAAAATTTTAATAAATCTTAAAAAAAAAATTGTGCGTTTAGTCTCGTATTTGCTGTGGTGGAAGTCTGTCACTTTGGGTTTGTGCATCAGGAAAACATTTTTGTCACGGCTGAGTGCTCACTCTTTTGTCACCTCTTACACAGGTTCTTGGACACGAAAAAAAGAGAGGATTGTGACAGTTCACCTCTTACACAGATTCACGGACACGAAAAAAAGATGATTGTGAGAGTTCACCTCAGAAAAATTTTGAGGGTGTTTTCGGCAAGGGAGGAAAAGGTCGCGACTCTAGGTATTATATATTCTCTATGGTTTCAAGGGTGAAATAAACTCTGTCAACGGTTTTAAATGTGTTTTTTTAGTTATTTATTCGTAAATCTTAGTTGAATTCCATTTAAAAAGCAAAAAACACCATGCACTGCACTTTGTACTGTTATTTAAATACTTAAAACATGAATTTCATACAATTATTTTTTATTTTTAAAATTTTTGAATTTAACTGACTCTTATTCTTCAATTTTGAGCGCAGGCTTTTAAATTTAGCCTAGGCTTTTCACCTTATTGAGCCCAGCACACAGGCCTACCCATTGCAAATGTATTGGTTCGGCCACCCATTTGAAATGCATTGAAAAAACCTATACATTTGCATTGGGTAGTATATTTTAACAAATTTAATATTTTTAGTCGAAAGAGAGTAAAATGCCTTGAGTTGCGACTCTAGGTATACCTCCTCTGTGGTTATAAAGTCCACTGATCTCTATAATACACTGGATAGCGTATCCATACAGAAAAAGTGACTCCATTTGAAGATTGTTATAAAGTTGAAATGGGAAAATTTCGTATAACAGTTTAACAAAAATAAACGACAAGGAATAACTTATTTCTATATACTGATCTCTGTATCGGTGCAAAAAACAGAGTAGTTTGTTTTCATTTATAGGCGTTTTTCTTTTTTTAGTTCGGAGCATTGTATATAGAGAATTAATATTAAGGTTTTTTTTTCATTTTTATAATTGTTTTAATAAATGAGTTGTGTCAGTGTCCTCGATGGGGAATGTCTCCGCTGTGCTGTGTTCCGCCCCTTGTGTCCGTAGCGTCTTTATAACGTCTTACCTACCTTTGTCGCGTCGTCGTCGTGTCGTCCGTCCAAGATAAAACAAAGCAACATTAAATCTGTTAAATTAACAAAATAATTAACAAAATAAAACAATAAAATCAAAACCAACCACAAAAAAAAAAAAACAAAAACCAAAAAAAAACAACAGTTACAACATAAATAGGAAAAAAAAAAAACAACTCCAACTCTATGAATTTAACAAACCAATAACAACAATAACAATAAAACAAAACCAGCAAAAAAAAAAAGAAAAAGCACCACCACTCAAAAAAGAAAAAAACATCAGCCTACACAGCACATGTGAGTACACACCATCCTCTTTCCCTCTCTCTTACAGTTGCATGGCTTATTATATGCATTACACTGCAATGTGTTTTTTTTCTGCTCATGCAATGTATGCATAGAATTTGTCATCAACAACGGATGAATAGAGAAGTTGCAATTTGAGTTCCAGGGTCGGATCGACTAACGTCACCGCTAAGGCATAACACTAGCGGTAATAAATCCGCTGATCCGGATGGTATCCCCGCTATTATTCTGAAGAGGTGTTCTTCCACGCTGGCAAAACCCTTGCGTAAGCTTTTCCATCTATCCTATTCTTCTGGGCTCGTTCCGAGCAGTTGGAAAACAGCATTTGTCCAGCCTTTTCCAAAAAAAGGCGAATCTTCTTCTCCCTCCAATTATCGTCCGATTGCACTTACGTCCCTTCTTTCTAAGGTCATGGAAACGCTGATAAACTATCAGCTTAAGAAATATCTCGAAGACCGAAAGCTTCTTAATGACCGGCAGTACGGCTTTCGAAGCAACAGGTCCACTGGTGATTTGATGGTTTATCTCTCCGAACAGTGGAACAAATCTTTACATCGTTTTGGAGAAAGTAAGATTGTTGCACTTGATATTTCAAAGGCATTTGATAAAGTCTGGCATCTTGCTCTCTTATCGAAAATGCGTGCCTTCGGAATCGATGAATCCCTATTTCGTTGGATTAGAAACTTTCTTTCGAATCGTTCAATACATGTTGTATTGGACGGATTCAAGTCTGAAACCCACAATATAAATGCTGGTGTGCCCCAGGGCTCCGTTTTGTCTCCGACCCTCTTTATCATTTTTATTAATGATCTCTTGTCTGTTACTTCTAATCCAATAAATTGTTTCGCTGATGATAGCACCCTAAGCTTCTCATATTCGTTCCCAGATTCACATCCCTCCTCTTCGGATGTGGAACTGCAACGGCAAAATATGATAAGCTCATTAAACTCTGACTTAAACAGCATTGTCCAATGGGGAATTAAGAACCGTGTAGAGTTTAATGCTTTGAAAACTCAATGCTGTCTGGTATCGTTGAAGCGAGATATACCCCCCCCTGCCACTGTCCATGAGTGGCACTTGCATCAATGAAACCGAACATCTCGAAATTCTCGGTATGTGCATCACTGACCACCTCTTGTGGTCCGAGCACATACGCGATGTCGCCAAAAATGCCGCAAGATGTTTGGGTTTCTTAAGACGGTGCAAGAAATTTTTCTCCCCGTCTGATCTGGCTATCATCTATAAAACCTATATCCGTCCAAAGCTTGAGTACAATTCTTACTTACTTAAGCCTCTTGGATGGAATTCAAAAAAGAGCTGTAAGAATGATTGGTGATAGAGAGATCACTGATGCATTCACCACTTTAGACCGACCACCGTCGTAACGTTTCGTGTCTCTCTCTGTTTTATCGTTACTTCTACGGTAAGTGCTCTAGAGAAATAGCCAGTTGCATTCCACCCCTTAAACAATTCAACCGTAATACCCGCGCTTCCAGGAATGCCCATCAGTTTACGCTCGAGCCCAACTTCGGTCGTACGCTCAAGTATAGAGAATCGTTCTTTAGCCGTACTACGCGAATGTGGAACTCCCTTCCACACTCTGTGTTTCCCGATCATTGCAATGTTCAGGAATTTAAAACCAATGTACACCGGCTTCTCCTCTCTAGCCTAGAAGGTTTCCTAAAGTACTCACTGTGTCTATGGCATAAAAAGGGTATAAAAACCCCTTGAGTGTGTACTCATTATAAAAAAACAAAAAAAAAAACTTCTACAACTGGACAAGGTCGACGCTCAGGTAGAAGATGGTAGGTAGGTACTTAATATGAGAATTGATGACACTTTTTTTTCCTATTTTGTTGATGGTTTTATTTTGGTTTTCGTTGACTTTTGATAGTGGTATTGTTTTTTTTTTTGCAATTTGCTTTATTTTTGATGCAGGTAGTTTGGGTTAACTATGTTCCTTTTTTTGGTTTTCGTTCAGAGCAGTTTTAATTTTTTTTTTTTGGCTAAGCTTTGAGTGTTCAGGGTTCAGAAATGAGACAGATGCCCGTCGCACGGTGGGGCAGAATGATCTAATAATAATTCAGAAATGAAAATTAAAAATGTTTTTCAATTTTTTTTTATAAAGTATTTGCATTTATTTCCAGACATCTCATATTCATCACAGTGCAGCAATTAAAGCTTGATTTTTACTCGTTTGGTTAAGGAAAAAAAATGAGTTTTTTTTTCGTTTTTCTTTTATCTTCAAATAATTTTAAAAAATTGGCATAGATCCTTCAAATTCGGGTATGTAGGAATGTGTAAAGAACAAGAAATAGAAAAAAAGTTGTATAAATTAGAGGTGGAGTTTAGTGAGTTTTAAGGTAAGTTTTTAAATCAAATGACGGATGGCTTTAAACATTTCTAGCTTTTTAAGGATCATTCTGTACGTCCTGGTGCCCTTTTTAATGCTACCCAAATGAGTCTATAAGCGTCCGGGCTGATGCAAGCCTCAAAACTTAAAAAAAGTTACTGTAAGCCCCAGTTGGGCTGAAAAATACAGACGAGCTTATGAAAAATCACAGTCGAACGAAGGAAGTTGTATGGCGGTATTAGTTTCAGCGAAATTAACAAGGCAACAGTATAATATAATGAGAATGAGTGCCCCGAAAAATGTGGATCCTGGAACATTGTGCAAAATGCACAGAAAGCTTGCTATCCAAACAAACATGCGGTGAAAATAATAACACATGACACATTAGAAGGAGCTTGAAAAGTGTTATTTAATAACAAAATGGGGTTTTGATGGAAGCTCGGGACATAACTCATGCAAACAAGCATTTCACGGTGTAGAAGCAGACGATTCTTCTGTTTTATAACTTGTTTAGT
>CAKKXW010000001.1:67573268-67590707 GCA_920937365.1 Sphaerophoria rueppellii
ATATTTTCAATAAAAACCGTGCTGCCACTTTCACACATTCATCTATCCGCCTTATCCGGTAATGAAATATTTTTCAATTACATAGCAAAAACTTTTCCCCTAAAAAAACAACATAATAATCGTAGAAAAAAATGTCGTAGGGCAACTTCGATCGGAATGAAAAAAAAAAAAATACAAACATCTGCCAAACACGAAGTAAAAGAGAAATTGATGATAGAAGCTGTTTTATTTTCATTATCTGATCCGGATCAGATCATCGTGATAATAAAACGCAGCTAAAGATAGCAAAGACTCAGGCCAATCACGATAACTTATTACTGATCCCATAAGGCCGCCTTAGTATTAATTTCTTTTTTTTTTTTTTTTGATAAGGGGTACAAGGAGCTGTGTCGTTAAATGATTTCTTCTGTTAGCTTGATATGAAATTTATGATTATTGCACTCGACGCACTGGATTGGTCACGAGATGTGTTTCGAGACGTGTTCACTCGAATATTATTCGTTTCACACTTCTTGTCATTAGAATTCAGCGACTCTTGCAACAATGCAGCGGGATATTTTTCTAGTTTCTGGTTTATTGTTGGACAAGGATCTTAGGTCAAGTAAAAGCAATTTGTTTGGCTGAAGAGCGCTAGCCATAGCATAAGTCTTGAGATTGCAACACTGCATTATTCTGAATGGTAGTTGACCAGGGATGTGTAGGGAATTCGATTTGTCTTCTTTGTTTTTTGTAATAAAACATTAAATTAAAGCTCAAGGAAGTCAAGTGTAAGGCACCTGGCTACGGTCTGTCAAAGCTATAGTGAAAGTGAAATATGTTCGCATATGAGATTTTATGAAGATTTACTACTTTTGTTCACAGTTTGTGGTATTGCTGAGAAAATTCAATTCTTGCAGCAGCAATTTATGTCTGCACTTAAGCTTTGAAACATACGCGTAAATTGTGGAGAAGAAATAACAACGAATCGGCTTTGTCCTTTTCCTGTGGCAAGCAGGTCTAATAAGCTTATAAAGCTCTGAATTTCCTGCTTTTTGTTTAAAGAAGAATATATATGACACTATGACAGTCCACCCCCTTAATTTTTGTTTTTTATTTTGAAACCTAGATATTTTTCTGCTCCTCGGGAATTTTTAATGAAATGTAAACATACACACTTTTTTGTTTATTTTACAAAGGACAGATAGGCTTTCGTTATGCTTGTGGTTCAAATTCAAAGTTGCTTTTCTTTCGGTTAATTTATTTTCATAGACCCGGTAGGAGTTTGTTCTGTTTTAAGACGAGAATGAGTAATCTTCGAAGGTCCTTGACAAAATGTGCGTAACGTAGATACCCATACCTTTTTTTAAAATGTGTGTTTGATGGCTTTTGGTAAGGGCTGATTGAAGCCTCTTTAATCAAATTAAATTGCGCCACATAGAAGAACATTTTTGTTCACGTCGGTCGGCTGATATTTTTAATTCAATTTGAAATTGATTTTTGCGCTAGGCTGAAAGCTGAATATTTGGGTAACTGTGTTTAAAATTGAAGGTTACGTCGAAAGGAACAAAATGTGAAATTGAAAGCTGCGCAAATAAGTGAAATATTGGTCTTACATTTATTTTTGTAGTGCCCGTGGCGTAGTTATGTGCGTTGGCTTTTACGTAGAGCCGCTAAGGCGTTGGCTCTCCTTGAGCCGTCACACCACTGTATTTTTATTTATTTTTGATGTACATATATACACAATTTAGCTAAAAAGATTACTCACATGTCGAGACTCGAAAGGAAGGTATCGTTTTTCAAAATGTTTTGGTTTTGTTTTAATTTGACTAACAAAGTTCATAAATTGGGGCCTCCAGTCAAAAATGATAAAACGGACATACAAAGCGGTTGTAAGACCGATACTTGTTTATGCTTCCATTGTTTGGTGGCCTGCTCTCAGCAAAGCTTACATAGTAAACAAGCTTACAAAGATGCAGATAAATGCTTGCGCAGGGATATCAGGGGCAATCAGGTCCTGTCCAACGGATGCACTTAACGTCATCCTGGACCTTCTTCCGATTGACCTCTTTATTAAATATCAGGTTTCCTGCAGTATCTTGAGACTCAAAGAAATAGGCTGCTGGAAAACTAGATCCTACGGGCACTGCAACCAAACAAGCCTGATACCATCAGATATCCTATCCACAAACACCGATTACTACATCCCTACCCTAAACACCTCAAAGAAGTTTAGATTCTGCTCCCGTCAAGAATCGACTGGGAGGAAGGCGATGTGACGAAAGACTTCGACACAACTACCTTCACAGATGGAAGATGGAATGCGGTGTTGGTGCAGGTGTCTTCTGTGAATATCTTAAGATTTCAAAATCCTATAGACTTCCCGATTTTGCCAGTGTATTCCAGGCAGAATTGTTAGCGATAAGGGAAGCTTGTATAGCCCTTAAAGATATCCAAAATGAGAAGGCAGATGAGCTAGCTAGGCAAGGATCAGCAGTTCACAACTCACTGGAAGTGAGAATATATGCTCCTCTTGGAGTTGTGAAGGGCTATATCCTGACCAAATACACATATCAGAAGCAAATCATAGGTGGAATAGTTTAACGAGTTGCGTTATATCTAGGAAAATCTGGCCCGCCTATAACAAACCAAAATCAATCAGTTTAATTTCCAAACCAAGGCATGACATATAGCCAGGATCGTCGCTACCTGCACAGGGCATTGGCCTGTAGGAGAGTATGCGCCAAAATATGGGTATACACATAACTTTTTTGCCGTAGCTGTGAGAGTCAGGACGAAAAAGAAACAGGCCCACACTTTCTATGTCATTGTCCGGCCTTGGCTAGGAAAAGAGCACTCTACTTAGGTAAAGATTTCTTCAATGGTATTGAGGAACTCTCAGAATTCACGATCAAAGATTTGATCTCATACCTCAATAACACAAAGCGGTTTTAGCGCCCCTCCCCCTTATCCCTCCCTCACTAAATGGCACTATGAGATAATAGGCCGAAGGGTAGGAGAATAATACAACATTATTATATAGTATTGTACGTGCGGAACATACATCATCCATAACCCATTTTTAAGGCTATTTAGAATCTCACGAGGTATGGTATCAAAACGGCGCACTCAGCGCTAATTGTGTCCTACGCCTACGCGTAAGTAGGATAGCCATTTCTACCTACCTACCTGGGTTGTTCTACAATTCAAAACTCTTAAAGCTTTGGAAATTTAAGAAACTTTTTAAGAATTTTGCTTGCTAATTAAGTATTTACTTCAAGCTCGATTGAAGTGGTTTTAAGTGAATGGTCCTGTCTTGATTATTATCGAGAATTCAGGCCTGGTAAATCGACAATTTATCAGATGCTCACCCTTAGGCAGGCGATTCACTAATTTCCAGAGTTTAACACCCCTACATCTGCTGATATGTGGATTAGGAAGCCACCTATGAGAGAATAGCCAAGGAAGAAATTTATGAGAATTCGGCTTTTCAATTTAAGCGATAAAACTATGTAGGCTTGTTGCAGTGTTTTCCACTTAAAAGTGGTACCGAATGTATTTATATAAAATTTAGGGCGATTTATTATGAAAACGAGAGCTACTTAAAAACCGCGAACTATGGATTTTACGAATCAAATTATTATTAAAATGAAGCAAAATAAACGGAGGTAATTATTAGAATGTGCAACCGGCACCGCGGAAGATATATTCGATTGTGACCAAGCAGTCACAATCGAACGAAGGAAAATAAATAAAGAGACGAGATAATACACTGCAACAAAAAAATCTGCAACACCTGTGCAGCTTACCGACTAGCTCAGCTGGGCGTGGGTTGTTCGAATTAAAAAAAAAAAAGGAACGAATGACGAATTAAGTTAATGTAAAAAATTACAATTCGATTAAACCAATATTAATCGAATTGAATTTGTCTAAATAAAAGTACAGGGGCGTACTTGAATTTAGGATGGGCGCCAGGAAATTTTATAGGGTCGTTTGCCTTGACCGGGAAGCTGAAAAATGTTTCTTCAAAAACTTAAAAGAAACGAAAGGTTTAAAATCCCTTATGGGGAGTTTAATAATTTTTATTGTTAAAAGAAAGGTGTCCTAGGAAACCGTGGCAGAAGGCTTCGGATAAAAACCTAGGAATCTTTTCAATAAAATGGATGTACAAATGGAAAGTAAAATGGTGGCAAGGAAATTTAAACAGAAAGTGACAAGAACAATGCAAAGTCAAATGTACCGACACCGATTGAATGGACCGTTATTATTCGGTCCCGAAAGAATTCCAGAATAGGAAAGTTAAATTAAGAAATCGCGCGTCCCGCAAATCTTGGGATTGAACCAACGAAAGCCAAGCGGATATATATCTATATATATAAAAGAACAGCCTAATTTTTGTGTTCGTTCACTAACCGGGCACACTGGTTGACCGATTTTCCTAATTTTTTCTCTAAATGCAAGAGGTTTTAGGGTAGAAGGTTTAGCAAAAATAAAATGTATACTTTTCAAATCACAAATGGTAAAATTGTTAAAAAATCTTAAAAATTTTGTATTTCGCACTACAAAAAAAAGATCAATATACGAACACTCAATTTAGTTTGAAAATTTTGTCAAATATTTTTTTTTTTCAATAAAAAATCAAAAAAATGTCAGTGAAGCAAAATTTATTTGACAAATATAATTTTTCTTCGACAAAAAAATATGTCAGTGAACATAGGAAATTATATTTGAACGGCCCGGCAAACGTTGTTTTGATATATGATATATGAAAGTTCTTGAGCATGAAAATATGTATGTTTATCTTATTTATTTTTAGTGGCTATGTATTTGTTAATTATATTGTTATTTGTTATTTATAACGTTTTGAATGTTGATGGAATGTGTCATTAATAAAATTTAATCAACATTAACGAACTGGAGGTATTCGACGTATAATTATTGTCTGAATGAAAAACATGGTGTGCTCAAATTTAAGCCACAAACAGACATTATTTAGCTTTGAGTCAATAGTCATTGCAAATGCCAATCTGATGAAGAATTGAATGCTTTCAAATTTAAATGTGCCAGTTGCTTACGAAAAAACCGTTTTGCGAATAAGGCATTGCCACAATTTAATTGGTTGCTCGACAACAATACAACGTTAAGGACAATAATAAAATTGCATTGTATTTAGAATATTTGCGCAAACTATTGAGCCGAAGTAAAACGATCAACAAAAGTACCTATGTGCATGACACCATTAGATATGCAAGGTGTGGTCAGTCTGAGTGGTGGTATATATTTTTGTGATACACCCGGTGGAAGGATGAAATCATTTTTGTTATCATTGATTTTAGCATCAATATGATTTGAAATTAAAAAAAGAGTTGGCTTTTTCTTCTTCTGGAGTTGTGAGCACATTATTAGACATAAAACTGACATTACAATATTTCAAAAAAGTTGGTAATGGCCGAGTATTCGTGTGGGATGAGAGCACAATGGCACACAAATTTACCTGAAGCCTTTAACCTCAACTTGAAGAATTTGGAGCTCTGTATCTTTTTGTTTCTGAGGACAAACTTAGTGGATTATACCACGGTCAACTGCTGCAGACGAATGGAGTCGTTTAAAAAGTTCTATTTCAGGAAACTTACATTGGCCAATTATTGAACATGAAAGAGAGAGTGGCGCGACAGATCTTGAAGAGCCAAGGCCTAAGTGGCTTACTCTCATCAATAATTCTCTGGGTGCGTGTGAAGAAGCACTTTTTCATACTCTTGATACTCTTCGCAAAAGGCAATGCCAGAGAAAGATGATATAAAAACTGAGTAGGTCTTGAACCCATAACGTTCTGCTTTGCAGCCAACGCACCTTACCACTAAGCCGCGGACACTATTGGACATTGGAAGTAGAATAATTTCACTTGATTCTGAAGGCCGAATTTCACTTCCAGACAATTTTTATTGTAATGCAAATCCACGGAATGAGTTGATTCAAGAAATCTTTCCAAGCATTGAAGCATTGAGTTGAAAAGCAATAATGGCTGATATAGATTAAAGTCTTTCTAAAATCGATGCAACAATTTATTTTGAACTAGACAAATAAATGCATAATTTTTTGCCCACAAGTCGTTTGAGTGGTTTGACCCAATTACAAATGAAAACGATGTAGTAAATTTTACAACGAGACGGATTTTTTGAATTTTTTGCATTTATGCATTCATGTACCAGGACTGCCATTTTTTAACTCTGATGGTATGAGCATTACTATGATCCGCGACATCAATCAACTTAAACTTTACAGTACTACAAGACTAGCCGTGAAGAAGTCAATGGCATACGTCTTCAGTTTCCTGTTCGACTCTAATTCCCTGGAAAATAAATAAGACTCAAGGTCAATCTTTAAAAATATTTGGTTTTGATTTAGAAATTTCTGTTTTTCCTCATGGTCAACTATACAGGGTATCCTGTAATTTGTCTGCCATATACTTTGGGATGTGATTCTTGGTCATATTCTTAAAAAATAATCCTCCTAAGACAAAGTTTCTTTTTTATCACTTTTTGACGATTAAAAAAAGTCTAACTTTGTATTTAAGTGGTGTTCAATTTATCTTGCGAGAGCGAAGTGTTGACTTTAAGGTATATTTTTTTTTTGTCAAATAATTTACGCATAACGAACATAAAGTTTTATAATTTTTACCTTATGAACAAAAAAATTAGCAAATAAAATCTGATTGATAAACAAAAACCCACACATTTTATAACAAAATTATGTAAAAGAATTGAAAAACGAATTGATTATTCATCAGATTAGCATGATTTTTCTAAGAATATTGTTCACTTCTGCCTATCCATCGATTACCGTATTCTTCATCCTGCCAATCTCTAATTTCCGAACCGTTGTGGGCCGAAGCCCTGCGAAGCAGGCAGGGGTTTTGCTAGTATATATATATAAAAAGGAACAAACAACAGTTTTCAATATAAAACTACTTATCCTGTAGGAATTTTGTTCGATCGCCCCGTTCTGACGATC
Source organism: Sphaerophoria rueppellii (assembly GCA_920937365.1). NCBI lineage: Eukaryota > Metazoa > Arthropoda > Insecta > Diptera > Syrphidae > Sphaerophoria > Sphaerophoria rueppellii. Next base: position 67,580,256 of record CAKKXW010000001.1, read on the forward strand.
CTCCTCGCTATTTTCTCCTCTTCGACCTCTCCAACAAACTTTCAATCTTCTCTCTTATGAAAATCACTATCACTTCACTATTTCTTCCAACTTTAATCTTTTCTTATTCTTCTCGATCTCCAAAATTCAATACTCTTCAACTTGAAAGCCAACCAAAAAGTGCCTTGGTCACTTCCAAGCTTATTCGTCATCGGCCTCCTCACGCACACACACATACTCCCACACAAACAGATTTCTCGCTGAATTCAAAGTTACGGTGCCACTCCGAAGTCGAATTCAGGCGAGCCTCTCACACGCACACACATACTTTATGGATTCGTTAAGTTTTGGAGCTTTCCCAAAACAAGGCGAATCCATGGCCGTGTTCAAAAATAAAATACGAAAAAAAGAATGAAAACAAAAAAACAAAGTTGGAAAAAGATTGTCCTGAGCATTCTCTCAGCTACTCTACTATTTTAACTATTTGTGGAAGAGGTCTGAAGAAGAGAAATAAAAGGCTCAATGAAATGTTTTAACTAAAATTCGTTTGACTTCATAGAGAATAAAAAAAGGATGAACACTTAACGTTACATTCAATTTCGGTTCGAAATTCAAAGTTAAATTTACGTTGGACTCAAAAGCCAGACTAAACTTTATGTTGGGCTCTCGGCCATGATCTATGGTGGGCATATTAGCCATTTGTCTAAGCCAGTTGTTGGGCTCAACGGCCTGTAGCGCTCCTTGCTCTTTTGAGCATCTTGTCGTGTGAGTCTCCAGCTCGTCCGCTGGCTCAGCACGATCTCCAAACGGGGTGTACCTAAAGTTGTCATCCTCTAAGAGCTGCTCTCGTGACCCTCGAGGACAACGGGCTTAAAATGAAATTATAAAATATGGGAGAGGTTGGGCTGGAGAAGAAAACACACAACGAGAGTAAACCATGACGAAAATACATGGTCCGAAATGATTTTAAGAATCATGTAAGTGATGATTTTTGTTGCGGTAAATCTTACCGTAACAGGCTAAGCATGACTAACGTTTCAAGTCAAAATCGGGTACATACAGTGCGGTTCAGATGATGGTTAGCCGCACTATTTTTTTCCTCAATAAATTGTAGTTTTTCTGTTTATTTTTCTCATGAACTACCAAACAATGCATTTAACTATTGGAAAGGTTATTAAATTCTCTTGGAAAAAAGCCTAAATTCAAGAATAGTGAGAGACATCTAACGGTTATTTTGATCTCTTTCTTCCCACAAGTTCAAAAAAAGCTCAAATAAATCGGGTCACTTGGTTAGACCCACGAATTTATTCAGTTATTTTCTTAATGCTGGGTAATGCAAATTAAGTTTGGTTAATGAGTGTACGTTTTAAAAGTTTTTCCGAGTATAGTACTCGAAAACGAGAGTAGTGCTATCCTTCAATTACCTTAAAGGTATTAACAAACGATAACCGCATGGAACAAAAAAGACGTGGACGACTGGCTAGATTAATTCGAAGAATGGCCGGTTGTGAGAAAACAGATTCCGGGGACAATTATACAAGTTAAACAAATCTACCTCACCGCGCATGTGATGCCAAAAAATAAGCTTATTAGATTCCACTCCGCCGGACTAGAAATTAACAAAGAGGATCCGGATCATTTGCAGTACAATTCAGGGTAGGAAAAACAGCGTTGGAGACTAAACATCGTGAAAATACCCCAGCTCTGACTTGAAAATTTCCTTGTATGTATTGCGCTGTAGCGCCAACTTGAGCAAGTTCAGTCCAATCTCCTACAGATCATTTGTTGGAATCTCTAGTTTCATTAAATTTCTTCCCAAACAAAAAAGTCGAAAATACCAATTCTCTTCAATTCATTCCTAATTAAAATAAATTCAACACTTCAACAAAACAAACAAAAATCTTACAAAACATGCAAAATGCAAACAACAAAACAAAAGCTTACAATTTCAAATACTGCGCTCGTCCATCATCACCCCAACACTCATTGGCGTTTAAAGATGCACAACCTTCTCAAGAGTCCTTCCAGCAATCTCATCAACAACAGCAGAAGCAGCATCAGCAGCAGCGGCACTTACTCTACTTTACTCTTCCCACTTTAATGTAATTAAAAAGTTATTATTTGAAATGTCGATCAACAGAAATTTAACTCAAAAACACAACACAAAAGTCCAACTTTATTACTTTGAACAATATGGCCATTGTTAATACTAACAATGTGTAAGCTTCGCCTAAGACAAATGGAAACAACCAACAACAGTCAGCGAGGGATAGGAGAACGACAACGACGACGACGATCAACAATGGGACAAGAAAAGCTATTTGCACTTCCATTCAGTGTTCTTCGTCTCTCTTCATGTTCTCGCAATGTTCAATGTTCATCGTTCTGTTTTGAGGCCCTGCCTCACTTTGTCATTGGAACAGAAAGGCCTGCTCTGTCTTCAACTTCGGCTGCAGCTTAAGAAGCTCATTAAATATCTCAGGAACGGCATTGATGAATAAAAACTTAAAAGCAAAATGCAATTTAGAGGGAATTACATAAACATCAGCATCCAACTCAGAGGGAGGGGGAGAAAAGTCTGTGCCGCTTCTGCTACTTTTGCTTTACAATTTTATCAGCTCGTTCTCTGGCAAGGACATTTATTATAGCTCGGCATCAGGTGCAGATAAATCAGGTGATTACTGACGAAAACGACAACGAGAAGGACCACGCGACTTCTTGTGTGTACAATTTGTTAAGCGAGACAAATACAAGATCCAGATAAAAGACAAGATGAAGTAAAAATTGCACCAACCTACATCCTACACCACAGAACAATTATGGTACCGTACCGCGTCATCGTCTTCATCTTATAACAGATATACATCTCTCTGGTTATTTATCAGAAATTTCAAATCACAAATAATTGCTGAGGGCTGTCTTAAAAGTTATAACAGAGCCAAAAGGACGAACTCGACTGTGTAAAGAAGAATAAGGACGACGATGACGCTATGCAGGGAGTGAGAAAGCGGCGAGAATTGCGTCGGCTAAGGAAGTTTTGTTGCACTAATATCCGGTGGGGATTTCCCTAAGAAATTAAAATTAACAGCCCGGCAACTACTTCTTGTTTCTTGTGTACCGTCTTCACAATACAGAAACAAACAGCTACAACAGTCAATGGCAGAGCTACAGTTTGGTAATAGCTGTGGCAAAGGCAGTGCACGTTTGTTTTTTAGCTATATAGACACGATGTCCTATTAATTTTACTAGGAGCACTAGAGAGCAGCGTTTGTTTGTTAATGAATTCCAAAGAAAGACGACTCAAGGAGCTATCTTCACTTCATTCGGTGAGATGTTTTGCACTTGAGTTGTTGACGACTATGGTAAAGTTGCAGTGGCGTCAGCGGTGGTGATGGGAACAAAAGGAGGATAGATGTCGACATTTTTCGAAAATGAAGACGAAAATCTCGAAGAAACGCTGAGGAACTCAAAGTTTGAAATTAAAAACAATATCTCGGCCTTGGATTTAGTGTTGCTGTTGATGATGAAGACATCAACTACTAGAACATCCGGGTTTGTCTGATGGAGCTTTTTTAACTACAAATTTGGGGATTTTAATCCTATGAAGGGCGAAAGAGGTCCGGCGTCGTCCATCCGTTATTTTTGTTAAAGAAAATAATCCCAAAGAGAATTGTGTGTTGGCAATGGTATATAAGGTAAGTTACATACATTTTTGCATTCTTCGGCTTTGCAATATCTTTGCTGTGCGTCCTATTCTTCGCCATGTCCCTACCATGAATTGTACCCCAATTATACAATCAATCATATAGGTTTTTTGCCGCCTGCTCGATCTGGATGAATGAGGTTTTAACAACTTATGGGTTCTGTCCAAGGATTCCAATGCCGTCTGCATAAGCCGTCAATCTCTTATCTTAACTTGAAACGTCAGCGTTCTCTTATGACTTTCTTAAGCTCTGATTATCCTGGCTATGCGGTTGTAGGATGCTTTAAAGTTTATCAAAAGAGAGATGCTGGAAGTTGATTTCCAGAAATTTTTCCATCACCTGCTGTTCAGAAAATCACGGCTGAAATCCAAAAAAAACCGCCATCCAAATCATCTGTAAGATATGGTTGGAAGAATGCATGCCCGACGAATGAAATCTCAGCTTTGATTATCCAATCCTAAAGAAGGAAGATCCTCTAAACTGTGCCAAGAACAGAAGAATCCATCGCTGATAAGATCCTCTCTGTCGAAAACGTGAACTTCTGAAGATTTTTGTAAAAAATCTGATTGATCCTTATCAATGTGGCTTCAGATCGGAAAAGTCAACCATTGAGCAAATTTTCACTTTGCGGCACATCGTTGAAAAAAAAACTTATGAACTCCAAATCGAAACTCACCTCCTAATTTATCGATTTTGAGGACGCGTATAACAGCATCTATAGGCGTGTTTTTTTGGCACAGCTATCCGCATCTGCAGTTGCAGCTTCCATGTATTACAAATGCAACACGCAGTTGCGGATAAAACTTAAACTTAAATCTGACTGCGGATAAAAAATTGAAATTTGTTCGAGTATCGATACTCGATCGGAGTAAAATTGAATTTCTTAGGTTGGTAACTCGGATAATCGGATAACTCAAAGAGTCTCTAAGGATGTGTTCGCAGAGTGCAAAACATTTTAAGTGCGTTCTCTTATTAAAGTTTATTTTGAATTAAAATTGGAACGCACAAATCAAGGAACGAGTTACCTACACATAGTTGCCTTATGGTGCTTAATATTTTTCTTCTGTAATGTCGTTTTCTATTTGCGAGATTTAAGGTGTAACTACAACGGTCACCTACAACTACGAAAATTGTTTTTGACATAAAAAAAGCTTTCTGCATCATTTCTTTTATTTTTGGGATGGAAAAACTGTCACAAAATGAGTTTGAAAATTTTCAATTTTTGACATTTTGCAAAAAGTGCTCGTTGAAGTCATACCTTTAGAGTCAAATTCGTGAAAAATTGGAAAAACCTCAGATTTCATGATCTATTGACTTGAGATTAAAAAAAATGGATTCGAGATTCAAAAATCTGAATCTTGTTTTGTATCAAAATTCACACATACATACAAGCACACACACTTTCAAACACACTTCTCTGTTTGACATTTGTTATTGTTCAATTTATTTGTTTATTGAACGACAATTGAAGAAATCTATACGAACATACCCCAACATGTCAAAAACTTATCCGAAAGTAAAACCAAAATAACAAATCAAACTTTGAACAAATGCAGATGGATGCACAAATGGAAAATAAGGAAAGAAGGTGAATCTTCTATTTTTAGCAATTAACTTTGGTTTATAAATTAATTATACTACTTAAAAATAAAATAAAACTACTGCGGATGGGCAACTGCGGATACGTTTTTTTGGTAAATCGAATTTGGCTGCAGATAGCGATGCCAAAAAAACACGCCTTATATAGACGAACTGTATAAAGCTTTAAGTAGTTTTGGCATCCCTGCCAAGATCATTCGCTTGTACAAAATGCAGGGTTGGGATAAACGGAATCTTCCGATGTCAAATAAGGATTCAGACCATGTAATAAACTGTCGTCTGTCATGCGTCAACACTAGAGGCATACTATCTTCCAAAAGTCGCCGATGATATTGACATAATGGGAGGAACACTGCGTGATGTCAATTGCGCCTTTGTGAGGCTTGGTGTTGGTATGAAAACGGAGTATATGCTGTATTCGAGGAAGGACACCCAACACCGACGACTAGAGTAGACACGTCACAATGTGACAACTAGAATGTACTAGCGAACAGAACAGACGTGTAATTTATATACTGCTTAAGATTATTTAACCCAAACCGTGTAAAGTGCCTTTTTGCAATATTTTTTCTAAGCTGAATTAATTTAACTATTTTTGCTATCTACAAAATTTTTTTTTGTGGAAAAAATAAATGTATAAACTTCAAAAATAAGAACAAAAACGAAATTTTATTTTCGTGCTTTCTCATAAATTGGATTTTTTTTTTACGTTTCCACCGAGGACCCATATCAAAGATTAAATAAGTAACAAGATGGGAAACAATGCTGTCAAAGTGACAGTTGCCTACAAGCTAAAATTTACGGATTGTTAAGATGTGTGCGTGTTTTCACAAATACATTCTTTCAATCCGTCTATTCACCAAAGGGGAATAATTTCGGCAGTTAAATTTGAAAAAAAGGTGAGTTAATGGATATGTTCACAAACAATGTAAATTTGGTAAGCAAATATCAACGAAATAAAACGGCGTAGAAATTTGAAAATTTTGACGGTGATGGAAATTGTGTACATCCTTATCAATTTAAAATAAATGGTAATTTAATTATAGTAAGAAAACACGTTAAATCAGATCAATACATATCTTAATTTTCTCGAAATCTAAAAATTCAAATTTTTGTTTTCTTTCAAACTGATAATTAAATGTTTTATAACTTTTATTTTTCAACAATGAGACATGAATATGAAGGATTTTAACCTTTGTTTTTCTTGTTTTTAGAAACGAATGACACGTTCTGAAACATATAGTTATATGAAAATGCCGACAAATTTTTCGGCTCATATTGTAAGTTTTAACTGTAAATTAAAAAAAAAATCGCATGAACAATGATCAAATTGATAATTACCTAATGTCGAGGAGACATTCAATAGCGAAAAATTATAATCTTCTAATGAACAAGATTAGTGTGATTCTAGCTTAAATTGACGTTTCAAACATTATTTTATATGCTGATTCCACTGACGCTTATCACAAGATATAGATAAGTAGATTCGTAGGTCAAAACTTAGTATAATAGAATGTTTAGTATAATATTACGTTTTTTCTACCCTAAATTTCAGAAAAGTCGAGATTTGTTCTTAATCTACTTCGCTAATTCTCGTGATAAGCGTCAGTGGAATCAGGATATTATAACATTAAATACTCTTAACATTGCTCATTATCGGACTATAATTTTGAGCCAATATTTTTAAACATTATAATGCGTTTGTGCATATAAGCATACCTTAATGTTAGGCACAAAAAATATATCTTCGGTCTAAGGTTTCCGAACGCATCCACAATCATAATTCAAGTCTTTTCGTGGTTAGTTTAAGAAAAACGTGTTTGACAATTTCAAAATTCAATCTAGCAATCCACGTTAAATTTGAAAAAGCGAAAACAAACAAAGGAGAACTGTTGAAAATTCGAAAACAAACAAAAGAGAACTGTTAAAAATAGCACAATCTCACCTCATCTCTTTGTTTTTGTAACTCACATGTATTCATGTAGACGGAAAGAAAATGACAACGAAGGAATATGAAAATTGCGGGATCTAGAGAGTGAAACGTAAGTCAGTTTCCCATCTTGTTACATATTTAATCTTTGACCCATATATTACATACCTTACTCATACACGTAAATGCCTCTTTCGGAAAGAAGTCCAATATGAGTACCCCCACAATATCCCACAATTTCTCTAACTCACCTTATGAAAATAAAGTTGGAAAGAAAAAGAATGTTAAATCTACTGCTAAAAGCACATCTGCTGTTTCTGCTCCCGCTAAAGATGTTCCTGTTGCTGCTGTTCCTGCTGTTTCTCTTGCACCTGAGATCAATAATAATGACATCGATACTTCTCCCTCTTCTCCGCCCAACAATACTAAACTCTTACAACAGTTGAGTGAACAAGGTGAGTCCATTTTGGGAAGATTATCAACACTCGAAGAAAATTTATCGAAAAGAATTGATTGTATTGAAAAAAATATGTTTGATAAGTTAGAGATAATCACTCGCGACTTTAGTGATTTAAAAGATAGAGTCACAAAACTTGAGCAACAATGTGCGGAAATCAACGAGCTTCGCATTGATGTAAACAAAACAAATTTGAGAATGGACCAGTGCACAAACACTTCGGAAGTAAATAACGCAACAGAAAACTTGCACACCGAACTTGAAAGTTTGAAAACTAAATTCCAAGCTCTAAGCATAAATAATTTAGCCGGTGATGCTATTCTTATTGCGGTACTTTATACTGAGAATGAACATTAAAAAAACATATTTAACTTGTTAAGCCACTCAATAAATTTTCAACCATCATCGATTACTGGAATATTTAGATCCAAACCACGCACTAACTCCACAATAATTATAAAATTGTTCTCAGCCACCGATAAACAAAACACAATTAAAGCACTTTCTGAATTCCGTAAATCTTATATTCGCGACAATTGTCATTAACTGACATTGATCCAAATAATTACCAGAATAATACACCAATATACAGTGCCTTGCATAAGTATAACCGCACCCGGAAAAAATGCATTTAATAGAAAACCTACAATAGGAGTGACTCCTTACAATTTTTTTATTGAGTTGCATCACTGATCAAGCAAATTGAGAAGGAAATAAAGTACAGTTATTTCCTCTCCTGGTGTTTAAAAATTAAAAACAGATTTTAATGTATTGCAAAAATATAACCGCATTTATTGTTTTTTGTTTTTTCTTTGTTTTAAGTTCATTTTTAACAAAAAAATTAATACGCAATTTTGTTGCCTCTATTTTCCACCAATCTTAGAAATCTTTTTGGCATACTTTTAACTAGATTTTTCAATATGGAGTCGTCTAAAGCGTTCCATTCTGTCACAAATGTGAAAGCCACTCCATCAAATTAATGTTTCTCGATTCGAACCAATCCAAACTTTGACGACTTACTTATCTTGCTGGAAGACATGCTCAACTCGGCGAAATCGTCTTAAATAAGGTATTAAATTCTCCTCAAGGACCGAAGTGTTGTCAGAACTGTTCATTCTGGTAGAGGTGAAGGCAAGTGCAACCTTACCACGCTCGCAGAAGGCCCCCCAAACCATACAGCTGCCACCACCAAAGTTCCTCTTGGAAAAAAACTTTTTTTCTTTCCTCAAATCGTGCCAATATCCGCTAAAACCATCTGGTCCATCGAGAATAAATTTTTTTTCTTCACTAAAAATAACCTAATAAAAAACATTCATTCTAGTATGCCATTTGGAATAACGAGATTTTAGTGTAGATTAATAGAAAGTCATTTACGGTTTTCCAATCCCGATTTATATTTTGGCGGGAAAATTCCAATCTTTTTTTTTGTGGGCTGCTGTTAAATTTGGAGCTGGCACCATTTTTCCCATAACAATCACTCCACTGCTTTTTAAAGCACGAGAAACGGTTGGAACCGAAACTCCTAAACCCAATTCGTTACGAAATTCTGACAAAGAATGCACCGAATTGGATGCAGCATTGATTAAACGCCTCTTGTCGCGACCTGTCAGCTTCTGCGGACGCCCGGGTCTTATTTTTGTCCCATAAGATTCTGGATGCTTTAAAAAATTTCGAACGACACGATCTAATCGTGAAATTCGTCTTCCAATAGCCCTAAGACTTAGGCTGCTTGACTTAAAAGCCAAGATTTTGCCTTTTTCAATTCCGCTTAAATGCGTACCGCGTGGCATTGTTGTTTTTTTTATTTGAAAGCACTTGACTGAATGCAGCTTCAAAGAGATTTGCATTGTGCGGTTATATTTTTGCAATACATCAAAATCTGTTTTTACTTTTTAAACACCAGGAGAGGAAATAACGGTACTTTATTTTCTTCTCAATTTGCTTGATCAACTCAATAAAAAATAGTAAGGAGTCACTCCTATTGTAGGTTTTCTTTTAAATGAATTTTTTCGGGTGCGGTGCACTGTATATTCACGAGAGCTTAACAGCCGAAAATAGAGAGATTCTACGCAATGTAATTAAACTTAAGAAAAACAAGTCCGCTCGTGGACTTGTCCATGTTACAATTACATCATAATACCGCTCCCGACCTTCAATCGTCGCAGAATAGTATGCACCTTGATGAAATGAATATATCCAACAACAAAACAAATGATGCTACACCAGGAATTGATGACTAATCAGTGTTGCCACTTTATAAACTTTTTTATTTTGATTGAATATTTTCTCTCCGTACTTATATTTTTCACTACTTTTATCTTTTATTTCTTAAATACTTATTTCAATTTGTATATTATAATTTTACTTCGAATATTTTCTTCATTTCTATTATTTTGCTTGTTTTCATATTTAATTATATTTTATTCTTCATATTTTTTGAATTTTGTACAATCTAACTTAATTATTGTATTATTTTTTCGTAATAATTTTTCTTTCAGAACCTTTTCTCCAATTTTCTTTTATTCAGTTATTACATTTTTATTTTTGTATTCACATAATGCAATTTGTGGGTGTTTTATGCTCCATTTGAACCTGCTTTTTCTCTGGTTGTTCTTTTTTACATTAATTTAAATGATGTCGTTTCAAAAAATGTGATGGTAACCCCTCAATCTTGACGTTTGACGATATAACTTCTGCCGATTCTTCTACTGTCTCTAACCTTTTTGCCAAATATTTTAGTAGTGCCTTCTCCAGTGATAATTTCGTCATAGACCATAGTTTTT
>CAKKXW010000001.1:67666923-67685275 GCA_920937365.1 Sphaerophoria rueppellii
TCTTCCAGCTATTAGGGACGTATCTAAGTTTGATACAACTTATGAAGATTACCCTAAGCCAAGGAGTTATCACTTTTAGAGCATTTTGAAGAAGAGCCGGAAATATCTCGTCTGGTCCAGCTGATTTGTAGGGTTTGAACGAGTTTATTGCCCAGATAATCTTCTGCTCAGTAATAACCTGTTTTAGATCTGAGTTTGATTCCGTGTGAGTAAAATCCAGCGTGTTCGATTGCAAGTAATCAGAACTTCCTGGGTTCTTACAACCGGGGAAATGAGTTTCCATGAAGAGTTCAAGTGTTTCTAGGCTCGAGTTCGACCATGATCCATCGGGATCTTTTATATACCCCGGGGTCGTGGGATTAAGGGCAAGGGTTCTACGAAGCCTTGCCGCCTCATTTGTTTTTTCAATGGATTCACAATGTTTAGCCCACGAATCCTTTTTAGCCTTCCTCAACTCTTTGGTGTATATGTTAAGTGCGGCTCTGTAAGACTTTAAGTCATCTTCTAATTTATTCAAATTAGCTTTGTTGAAAAGTTTTCTAACCTCTGTTCTTCGTTTCTTTAGTACACCATTCCACCAGGGTGGGTAAGTGGAGTTACTGGAACGAGATAAAGGGCAGTGTTTCTCAAAAGAAGCTCTCATTTTACTAGATAAGTTTTGGACAACAGTGTCAATGGTTGAGGTACTTAAACTTGTGTTGTCCTCTGGTGGATCAATATAGTTTTTCAACCATTTTTCGTACTCTGTCCAATTAGTTCTTGTTGGGTTCCTACAAAGTTTCCTTTCAGTAAAGTTCCTGTCTATAGAAAAGAGTATCCTAAAGTGATCTGAGAATGATTCTTTAGGTGAGACTCTCCAGTTTTCAACTGAAATTTTACTATTATTGCTTATGAGAGTCAAATCTATGATTTCTTCCCTGTTTTTGTTTCGAAAGGTAGGGTGATTGCCCCTATTACATATCGATTAATTAGAACAAAGAATATATTCAAAAATTGACTCACCCCTTTTATTGATATCCTTTGAGCCTAATTGAGTATGGTGAGCGTTGGCATCACATCCCACCACCAAAGGGATACCGCTTGCTGTGGCATGGACCACAAGATCGCGGATTGTTTTTGATGGTGGGTTCTCCTCTTCGTACGACATAATATACGTCGATGCTAGGATGAAATTTCCCTCCTTCGATTCGACGCTGACTGCCGCGTTGTCCTTGTCGCTGTACCTAGATAGGAAGAAAGCATTTATTGATTTTTTTACTAGGATACTACTTCTTACATCACCTTCATCTGACGTGGAATGGAAAAGGTTGTAGTGTTTTGACCTCAATCCACGGATACGGTTTTTGCCTAACCATGGTTCCTGGATCAAGGCCACATCCACGTTATCCTGAGACATGTAGAGTGTAAGGTCGTACGTTGCTGCTTTAGCGTGGTGCAGGTTTATTTGCACCACTCGCAGCCTTTGACTCCCTTTTGTCTTCATGCCTCATAACCTTTACGGTACCGAGACCATACCTCAACAAGTCTTTTTTCTGTTTGAGCAGAAGGTCAAATTTCTTGTCTGCCACAAACAAGAGGTCCTTCCCTTCGCCACTATGGCTCTTTCTTGAGTTTTGGAGCTTCCATTCTAAAATGGGAAGCTCTTTGTTCTGCTTCGCCAACAGCTTGATAATGGCTGCGTCCTCATGTTCTGCAGGAGGGGGGATCCAGATACTGAAATGTTGGCGGAGTGGTAGAGCTGCGGCGGGTAGAACTTCAAGGGAGGAACCTTCCCATAGTACGCCAATGTTGGCGACTGTACGGTTTAGGAACTCCCGTGATTTCTGGTCACCGCAGCAGACCACTTTGACTCCTCGCAGCCATCCGGCACCATCAAAGATGTAGTCCTCAGAACTGTCGTTCTCTGATACCACCATCATGGCTTTGAGAATTTCGTTTTCTACAAGAAGCTAGTTTTTAGCCGAGATTTTCCCATCTGGGTCATCACGGCTTATGATGGCGATTTGTAGGTCAATCGGGCTGGTGTCGAAGCTGCTGGTTTTCTGTTTTTTACCACCGTCTTGCTTGACTGTCTCCTACGATCTTACTCTTTTGGATGTTCCTGGTTTCGCTCCAGAAGAGGTGATCGCCGGTGCATGTTCTTTGTTAGCATTGGCTTGCTGTTTCTTACTGGAACTCGCCTGAACTTTACCTTTGTCGTCCCGAGCAGTCGAGTTATTGCCAGCCTGTTCACGGTTTGTCTTTTTAGGGACAGACCTAGATTTGGCAGCTTCTACTCCTTCGCTCTCCGACTTTTTGGTGTTCGCTCTCACAGAAGTTTCAGTGGCAGTCTCTGCCAGCTGTCGCTCGAAGTTCTTAACAAGCTTTCTGTGCTTTTTTAGGAGAGCCTTTTCTTTCGAACTGAGCGTTGCAGGATCTTTCAACTCGGTAGTTCTCACGAATCTTTTAGAGGATGTGTAGTTACTGCGTTGCCTCGAAGCTTTGAGGGATGCAGCGGACTTCAGCGTAGTCTCTTCTTAATTCGGGTCCATCAGTAGCTCGTCCTCGGTTTGACTACCTATAGAAGGGGGTCTGTCCGAGGTCTCCGTACCTTTAATGGTTAAACCATCTAGTGCGGGAAGGAGATCCACTGAGAGAATGACTGGTTGTCTTTTTAATTCTCTTTTCTCTTTGTCATTGTTTACTTTAGTCACTGGCGACTTAGCTTCTTGCGAAGCCAAGCCCTCGCCGGCAGCCGTGACTTCTGCCGACTCTTGAACGTATATCCCCGTTCGATTTTTATCTATTTGTAAACTTTTATTTATATATTTTTTTTTCAATATGCATCTCTGTTTTTTTGTGGTTTTCTTAGTTGTCTTTCTCCGCAGTTGGATTGCTGAAGAGTTAGACGTAATCCCCCTCTCCACAACAAGGCGAAAACCGTGAGGTCCATATACAGTCATAACAAAAATCAACGACGTCGTGTACCGGATACAAAAGAAAATCAGAGGAAAACCTAAAGTTGTACATCGCGACCGGCTACATCGCTGCAGTGGTGATGAGAATGATGGATTTGTTCGGGACGATTAATCCTAAGGAGGGGGCAATGTAATATGCATACTCTTTATATTCCTACCTCTCTATATCTCTGTATGTCAATCTTTTGTAATGTGTACACACTTTGTAACTCCGCCTCTCTATATCTCTAGATGTCTATCTATATACTGCAATGTGTATACACTATTTATCTCTGTCACTCAAATATTGTCTAATTGCTGAATAGTTATGTATATTGTATGGTGGTGACCTTTTTGTTTAATGTTTTGTGTTGAATTAAAGTGGCTGTAGGTCAAGTTGAAAAATAAAACAAATAAGTTTTTTCACGACGTTTTGCTCATGGCTATGAGCATCTTCAGGCGTCAAGTTTTCTATTTGGCATTAAAAAATAACGTTAACAATTTTTGTGCTTACATTTAAATTGAAACAATTTTCAAATCTTACATTTGTTACATTCAAAATAAAAACATATTAAATATACACCAGCTAACTTTCTTAAATTGAGAAAGTGAATCAACACTTCACAACGTTAAACTGACTAGTAACATGCACAAACAAAATTATTGAACAGAGAAATATTTAAAAATCTATATCGGAACAACAAAGCGAAAATTAAAACAAGGATTTGTAGTTGTAAGTAATTGTGTTTACACTTTTAAGAGTTTCCATTACACTCTAGTGGTTAAGAGGAGAACTTCGTTAAGTATTGGGAAGAACCTAGTAGTTTCTCGAACCTTTTTGAGTTATATAAATACCCCGATGGTGGCGAAGCGAAATTAATTAAATGTGAACTGCTATAAAGTAAGGACACTGTGTTTGAAAGTAAGAATTGAAAGTGTGGAATAAATAAATTTGTGAGTGATTTAAATAAAGTGAATTTGTGTTTTATTTGAAAAGTGAATAAGTTTTAAATATCGGACCAAGCCGAATATTACAATATTATATTACATAAGTATATTGTATGCAGATTGCGTGATTAAAAAGAATTTAAGGAAGTATTTACTCATTCAATATATATTATACGATTTTTCTTACCCTATTTTCTTATTTTTCCTTCCTGTACACCTTTTTCACTTTCAATTTTCTTGCGCTAATACAGTTTATATTTTATTTTCAATTTTAACTTTTCGCTTCATAAATATTTGTTCAATCTCGATTTTTGCGACGAGAACTTCAGGTTTCAGACTCTATACAACAAGAGCCACAAACTGATGGCTGAATCGTTGTCAAGAGCATACCACGTGTCAGTATCAGTGTTTGAACATTTACAACGTTTTCATTAAATCTTCAATATTGTAATATTCGGCTTGGTCCGATATTTAAAACTTATTCACTTTTCAAATAAAACACAAATTCACTTTATTCAAATCACTCACAAACTTATTTATTCAAAACTTTCAATTATTACTTTCAAACACAGTGTCTTTACTTCATAGCAGTTCACATTCAATTAATCCTGCTTCGACACAAAGCGCGTATTTATATAACTCAAATAGGTTCGACAAACTACTGGGTTTTTGTAGGGGCTGAAACTTCTCGATGCTTAACGAAGTTCTCCTCTTAACCACTAGAGTGTAGGGGAAACTCTAAAGAGAGTATACACAATTACTTACAACTACAAATAAAACTTTGGTTACATAACTATTCAGTAATTAGACAAAATAAGAGTGATAGAGATAAATAGTGTATACACATTTAAGTATAGAGATATAGAGAGGCGGAGTTACAAAGTGTGTACACATTACAATAGATTGACATACAGAGATATAGAGAGGTAAGGATATAAAGTGCATACATATTACATTGCCCCCCCTCCTTAGGATTGATCGTCCCGAACAAATCCATTATTCTCATCACCACTGTAGCGATGAAGCCGGTCGCGATGTACAACTTTAGGTTTTCCTCTAACTCCCTTTTGTATCCGGTACACGACGTCGTTGATTTTTGTAATGACTGTATATGGACCTTCCCAGTTCCGTTGAAGTTTCGGTGACAACTCTTTTTGTCGATGGGGATTGTAAAGGCACACTCGATCTCCTGCTTGGAACTCTGCTGTAGTCGCTCGTATATCGTAGCCTGTCTTCATTCGGTCACTATACATCTTTATTTTAAACCTGGTATCGTCGTGGATCTGAAGGAGTCTTTTTTTCAGTTCATCCATGTAGTCGTCCTCGGTTTGTGGCTCCGATATGGGACACCCATATTTTATTTCGCTCGGCAGTCTGATGTTCTATTCCATCAAAATCTCAGACGGTGTATGGCCCAGTTGAGCTATGCGATAAGCCATCAAAAACAGAGGAATGTGCCGATCCCAATCTCGCTGGTTGTCGTCCACAACTTTGCAAAGATGTTCCTTCAGGGTTCGGTTGAATCGTTCGACCATACCATCAGATTGTGGCTGGAGTGGTGTTGTTCTTGTCTTGTTTAATTCAAAGTTTCTTCCCTGGTCGGAGTGCAGTTCTATTGGAACGCCGAATCTACTAACCCAGTTGAACACAATTTGGTCTGCGACTGTTTTGGCTTCTTGATTTCGAATGGCGTATGCTTCAGGCCACTTGCTGAAGTAATCCATGACGACCAGAATATAACGATTTCCATTTTTTGTTTCCGGAAATGGACCCAGCACGTCTACTGCAATCCTTTCGAAGGGTGCTCCGACATTATACTGCTGCATTTGACTGTGATTCTTTTTGTACGGGCCTTTGGTGGCAGCACAGGTATCGCATTTTCGGTACCACTTCTCGACATCTTCCCTTGCATGTAGCCAGTAGAATCGTTGTCGAACCTTTTCTAACGTCTTGTTTACTCCTAGATGGCCTCCCGAAACTCCATCATGCATCTCTCGCAGAATGTCAATAACCTTCGACCTCGGTAAGACTAGCTGCATTACATAAGACTTTCCATCTGCTGATTCCCACTTACGCCGAAGGACACCCTCTTGAACATGAAGCGATTCCCATTGTGCCCAATAGGCCTTCAGAGCCGGACTTCTGTCGGAGATATCAGCCCATTCTGGTTTTCCCTGGTGTTCCTTCCATGCGAGGATGGGTTCGACATCTGGGTCCTCTTGTTGAGCCTTCCTCAACTCGTCGTTGCTCCAGCCATAATTGGGATCGGGTCTAGTTCGTTGCACAGTAACAACTTCTTTTTCTTCTTGGCGTCTGCAATGCTTGCAGTCTTGTTTGTATGTGCATCAGCATTTGAGTGCAGCTTCCCCTTCCGATGTTGGATTTCATAATCGTACGTCTGCAGCCTCTCGATCCATCTCCCCACTTGACCCTCTGGATTCTTGAAATTCAAAAGCCAGTTTAGTGCTCCATGGTCGGTTCGAAGAAGGAACTTCTGTCCATAGAGATACTTATGGAAATGCTGGGAACGGGTCGTTATTCTGTATTCCAAAATTCTGTATGAACAAAATTCTGTATCTGAAGAAAAAATTCTGTATGAACATAATTCTGTATTCCATTATTCTGCTTTTCTATTATTCTTTATTTCAAAATTCTGTAAATCCAAAATTCTGTTTTTTCAAAATTCTGCAAATCCATTATTCTTCTTTTAGAAATTCTGTTAATCTCTACATTAAAACTCACAGTTATGAACAGGTTTTTTAATTGCCTGTAGATTAATTTAATAAAATGAGGTGTTTCAGATACAGATTTTTGGATAATCTGGCTTGAATTAAAAGCACTATTTTGAACTGAGGACTTGACTGAATTGTTTGCGGCTACAGTATCACACTCGTTTGCACATGGCTCATGCGAATATTTACCCGATTGTTTAGTTATAGTGTGAACATTATCAATCAATTTTGTTACAACACGAGCTTAACATTTATTTTTTATTCGCTTAGCGCACGCCCAATTAAATGTTTTTTTTCGTTGTTCTTTCGTTGTAGAACATAAAACCATCGACACGCAATTTATCCTTTCCTTTATTATATTTTAATAATTTAATATTTGCCATTTTTTCTGAATTCAATTTATCACGACGAACTTTTAACACCTAACTTAAGCTGTCGAACGAAAAATGTGTTATCAAGGTATGTGATTCACGAAAACCATATGCAATTTAGTTGGAGAGAGATCCGTTACGTTAGAATTATAAACTAAGCTTCAAGGTTCTGCGTAGAAAACATCAAAAATCTGTACTCCTAAATTCTGTAAATGATAAAAGAAAAATTGTTTTGATAATGAAAAAAAGTGCGCACTTTTTTTTCATTATCAAAACAATTTTTCTTTTCTCATTTACAGAATTTAGGAGTACAGAATGTTGGAATACAGAATTTTGAAATCCAGAATTTTGTATTTACAGAATTTTGAATTTACAGAATTTTAAAATACAGAATTTTGGAATACAGAATTTTGGAATCCGAATTTTGGCCCATACAGAATTTCAACCCCAACCCGGAAATGCTTTGTTACCAAAACCAATGCAAGAAGAGAACTAGTCACACAATAGTTTCTTTCCGACTTCGAGAGTACCTTGCTGTAATAGGCAACTACCTTTTCTTCGCTATTATGTACCTGTGACAATACAGCACCAATCCCGACATTGCTGGCATCAGCATCAATGATGAACGGTTTTCCGGGAGTTGGATAGGTCAGCACTGGTGCATTACACAAGCGGATCTATCCTTCCTGGTCACATCGTTCAATCTTCGATAGGCCACGCAAAAGCGGGTTGATCCGTCTTTCTTCTTTACCAGGACCACTGGAGTCGCCCAAGGGCTTTTAGAGTTTTCGATCAGACCCTCTTCTTTCATGGTGGTTATCAGTTCTTCAACCTCACCTTGTTTGGCTAGTAGGAGGCGTCTTGCAGGTTGACGGATCGGTTTCGCATCCCCGGTGTTGATCCGATGTTGAACCAGTTGTGTTCTGCCATATTTCCCTTGCGATGACGAAAAGATGTCTGAAAATTCTTCGAGGAGCCCTTCTGCAGTTCTTCGGTGTTGGTGACCAAGATTGTATGACTTGAGAATGTTGGTCCTTATGGAACTCAGCTCTTCGTTCTTCACGGTTGGCCTTGACTTTTCTTCGTTGATCCTTTTCTAAGCTTAACTTCGTAAGGCTTGATAATCAGTATTCGTACGGGAACCATATTCTTTACAGGTCTAACAAGAGTCTTCCCGATGGTGACGTTTTGGGAGGACTTTACAGATGCTGGTTCGACCATGAGGTATCGATGGCTGCCAGGCTTACCCCTCAATTTCGTCCACACGAATACTTCTGAAGAAGCAGGCATAGTTAGATCTTCATTGATGACGGTTTTCACAGATAACGAGTTCTCATACGAGTGGATCCCATAGATCATCGGAATCTCGATGTTTCAATATTTCAGGACTTGGTTCCCGATGTCCAGTATCACTCATTGTTCTTTCATGAAATCGACACCAATAATGCACTCGTCGCATATATCTGCTACCAGGAACAGGTGAGAGAATTCCAACTCTGCCAGCCGGATCTTAAGAGGTACCTCACCATACACTTTTGCGGCCTCTCCAGTTGCAGTCTTTAGACGATAGCTATTGGTGTTGTGGAGCCATGTCTTCTTAACGAGGTCCCGCCGTACAATGGAAGCCGTGGCGCCGGTGTCGATGGTAGCCACAAATTTTTTGCCGTTTATACTTGCTTCCACGGTCCGGCTCTTGTTGTCACGTTTTGTTTGAGAAACCTGGATGTTGTTTCTGTAGCTATCGGTAAAAGAAGCTAGCTTCTATCCCTCGAAGTTGGTGGAGTGGGAAACAACTTGTGAAGCAACATTGTTGAAGGTGACTTTGACCAGTTGACGTATTTCTGTGCTCACAGTGTTGGCATGCTGTTCCTCTTCGCGGTAATCTACACTGTCGTTGAAGATGCCCGGTCTTGTTGCAGTTCCAGCATCGTGCTGGTCCATCTCGCTGACACCTTTCCAGAGTAGCCTTCTGACAAGAGCATTCTTGGACCTCTAACTCTCTTACGCGATGCACATTTTGGGAAGCTTGTTCCGCGGCTTCCATAGTCAGAGCGAAAGCCAATGCTTCTGGTAGTGTTCTCTTTCCGCAGTGCGGATAGCCCTTTGGAGATTTAAATCGCTAACAGCTCTCACAAAGGCTTCAACAGCAAGTTGATTTATTATCTCGTTGCCAGCTGTTGGATATGCCAGGTGTACCAATCGCTCGATATCTGCCTGAAGCTGCTGTAGACTTTCACCTCTTTTCTGTGACCTATTGTTTAGCTGAACTCGGAAGACTTCTGTCATGTGGCTATTTCCAAACCGCTGTTCAATTGCGTTTACTAAAACTGTGAAGTCAACACTCTCCTCTGCTGGGATGGTTTGTAGCAGTTCTGCAGCTGCTCCTCTTAAAGCAAGCGTAAGAGCAATGTATTTTTCATCATCGTCCCAGCCGTTTGTTAACGCTGCTGCTTCAAACTGTTTCTTGTAGATTGACCACGGAATCTGACCATCAAAGCTTGGAGGATTCACTTCTCTCTTCCTTGAGCACTCACCAGAAGGTTCTCTCTTCAACTTTCACACATTTTCTAGTGATGGATTCGATTTGTTCGTTAATTTTCTCAAAACGTGCATTAGTTGTTGAGTTTTGTTTTTCGACACGCTTATCGAGAGTATTGACTTTGTCTTCGAAGTCCGCAAACCTGCCTTCTAATAGATTTCTCTGTTCGTCAAATTTGTCTAGAACATTCTTTTCTAATTGTTTGAGAACATGCTCTTGCTCCTGTTTCCGTTCATTTCTTTGAGCTTCAAGTTGTTTGAGTACATTCTCTTGCTCCTGCTTTTGTTCATTCCTTTGAGCTTGTAGCTGTGCGACAACATCATTCTTTTGAGTTTGTAGATGCTCCCGGACATCATTCTTATTCTCTTCAAACTTTGCTAGAATAAGAGACATCATGTTAGATAAGGCGTCATTAGCATTAACCTCTTCCACTTTTGCTTCAAATTCGAAAGCAAATGTATTCGGGTCTTCATTTTGCTGCTCTAGATATTCCTGCAGCCGTTTAACGAGTTCGTTTTTTACTCCTGTCCCACTTAACCCACGTTTGATTCGTTCGGCCTTTAGCTCAAGGACAGTTAAGTCTTTCAACACTTTACTAATTTTTTTATTTTAAACTGCACTTCTTTACACAAAATAATTTAATCACTGTTCACTGTTTTATTTTCAATAAGTCTTAATCCCTTATTCTGACACCAATGTAATATTCGACTTGGTCCGATAATTAAAACTTACAAAAATTCACTTTATTTACATCACTCACAAACTTATTTATTCCACACTTCTTTACTTTATAGCAGTTCACATTCAATTAATTTCGCTTCGCCACCATGTATCAGGGTATTTATATAACTCAAAAAGGTTCGAGAAACTACTAGGTTCTTCCCGATGCTTAACGAAGTTCTCCTCTTAACCACTAGAGTGTAGGGGAAACTCTAAAGAGTGTAAACACAATTACTTACAACTACAAATAAAACTTTTTGATACATTACTTTTCAGCAATTAGACAATATTAGAGTGACAGATATAAATAGTGTATACACATTGCAGTATGTACACATTAAGATAGACATCTAGAGATATAGAGAGGCGGAGTTACAAAGTGTGTACACATTAGGTCCGTTCGCGTACCCGCCTAAAGAGTCCAATTTTACGAAAAATTACGAAATTCAACCAAACCCTGTTCGCGTACTCAAAAGTTTGTTAATTTTTCGTAAAAGAGAGCGCTCACGAGGGAGTAAAATATTTCCCCAACCTACGAATCTTACCCCAAGAAATTTCTTTGGGCTAATTTGTGAAAAGTGTCAAATTTGTTTGAAAATAGCAAATAAATAAATAAATAAATTCAAACTCAAAGTTTCAATTCTTCATACAAAAAAACTTGTCAATTAAAATGTGGGTGAAATTTGTTGTTTTCCCGTTCGCTTATTTTTTTGTAGTTTTGTTTTTCTGTGAGAGAATTTTACCCCCACTCTTTAAAATGTCTCGTTTTACGAATTTTAGTGCAGAAAGTACGCGAACGGATCACATACAGAGATATAGAGAGGTAGGAATATAAAGTGTATACATAATACAATATTGTTTATTTGCTTTCAATTATTAATATTAAAATAAATATATTAATATTAATTTGGTGAATGGACATACATACATCATTGTCAATAAAAACGCATGGATTAAGAGAAACAAAATCTTGAAGAAAGTTCCAAGAAAGTAAAATTTATAAAACGAGGTAAGTTCATGCGTTTATTATCTGACTATATAATTTCAGTTTATCATTTCATAGCTAAAGTTTATATAGTCATGTTCGCTCCGAGAATGGAAACAAAATATTACTATATTGCATCAATAACAGAAATCAGAGACTTGGATAACAAAGGAAAAGTTAAAATGCGAGGTAAGTTGTATTCATATTCTTTTTTACATTTAAATTATCATTGATCTATCTTCGCTTTGATTAAATTTTCTTACAAAGGAAAATGTTTGTATAGCTTTACTCTAATCTATTTTTTTTTACTAATTTCAGTTCCGGAGGCTGTATCTGGCTGAAGAATCTTTTGGCTAGCATGCTCCCAACAAAATACGACGAAAACAGTATATGGAGATGGACCCGAATAGATATCGATTAGTATGGCTAAGTGAGGATTTTTAAACTGACTTTTTAATTAAATTTAATACTTTAAGATAGTAAAGGATATATGGAAAGAAAAAGAAAAATATGTAGTAAAATTCGCTATAAAATTCAATTTGTTTTTTTATTATTTGTTTGGGAAGAATTATTGCAGGTAGTACATCGAATAAGTTTTCAAGATGGATGAATAGTATGTATCACATTGATGAATTTTATGAAAATTGTTCATCTGCTTGAAGGAATGTGGTCATAATATTGATGAATTTAAATATCAACATCACTGGGTTAATCATAATATTGAGGAACTTTATTCATCATGTTGATGAATTTTTGATAAAATTGAAGATTTTTCATAACATTGATGAATGAGTTCATCACTTTTGTAGGAAAAAATTTCGAAAAGATTCATCATATTTATGAAAACGTTCATAAATGTGATAAATCTTTTCGAAATTTGAGGGGAATTTGTTTTTCATCTTATTGACGAAACAAATTGATGAATGATGTACGAGATTCATCAGTTAAATCTGTCATCATATTGACGAACTGTTGTTCATCTTTTACATGAAAAGGTTCAATGGACTAAAATTGAGGAATTTTTCATCATATTGACGACGTTTTTCATCTATATTACCCACCTATTTGGTTCAGTGCGGGGAGAAGTTGTCTTTCATGGAGTTAATTTTTTCCATTACTGAAGATTCTAAGAAAACTGAAAGAGGAGAGGGGGGAGTTATAATAATGGGGGAGAAATTTAAAATAGTCAAGATCAGGAGAATCACCGCATTCTTCATAAGATTTGCTAAAAAACTTTGCGAAAAGGTTTCCAATGACGTGAGGATCTACGGATGACGTACCCCAAATTTAAGAGAAGGAGGAAAATTATCAGATTTCTTGATTGATGAACTTAAAGAACTGTTTGGGGTCAGTAATAATACTATCTTGCATTTTGATGACATGATTGTTATAAAGAGAGGCTAGAAGATGAGAAAATCCGTGGTGGCTTGATGGTATAGCAAAAATATTGGGGGGAGTTGGAACTAAGGCACTGTTTCCAAAGTTTATTTCTTAAGTTTCGGAGTGACCTTAATTCTTTATTGTACCAGGGAGGTGAGGATGTGCTGTTTTTCCTATGGGGGGCACTGAGGTGGATGCAGCCTGAAACTGCAGTATAAAAGAAGGAAACCGCAACATCTATAGGCACACTTAAGTTAATGAGATTAAAATTATCTAATGTTGTTTAAAAGGGAATTTAGTTTAGAAAATTCATTTTCGTGAAAATTGAACATAAATGAATCTTCATAGTCGGACAAAGGAAAGGAATGACAAAGAGAAAAAATGATTTTCAGAGGGGGTGATAAGTGTGTAAAGTGGAGAGAAGATGTGTGCGTTTCGAAACAACGAAGTTAAAAGGGTCAGTAGAAAAGCAGAAATCTTATTGCCTACCCATATTAAATGCACACAGTATCAGATTGCTTGTGCAAAATTGCAAGGTAGAACGAACATTGTCATACCGACTATTCAGGGCATTTGATGAAGAGTTGGAGACTTTCACGAATTTAGCGGATAATTTGCTGTAGGGGGCAGTAGAGTTAGTGGTAGGAGATGAGACACCAGAAGAAGATTTGTTATTATAAATTGTATGAGAGAAAGAAAAGTTAGGGTAATTACTTTTTCTAGGAAATTTTAAAAGGACTAAGGTTAACAGTTCTTAAAGGAGAATAGTTACAATGGTTTTTATTAGTTTCAATAGAAGGATAAAATTTAATATTATTCGAATAGGAGGGCGTATTTTTGTTGAAATTTGAAATTGTAAATTTACTTTTATATAGAGGCGAGGAGCCAATAAACAGCCATTGATATTTTTGTGGAATGATAATATTATTAGTTGTAGGCTTAAGACGATTGGAACCAAATGAATTAGTATGATAGTAGTTAGGGAAATAAAGTCTCATAATAAGGTACATTTAAAATAAGGAATGAATAAGGTTGATTAGCGTCAAGTTTCTGTAGTCGGTTATTCCAGTCAGTAAGAGACCATGATATTCCAAAATGGATGATGATCGCAGTTTTGGGCTGATGAACAGGTGGTGATGTACAAGAGACTTGCTGACAAGTATTTTGCGTCTCAGGATGAGTCGATGGTTTTATGGGTCCGGTAGAGTGAGTTCCTCTAATAATGAGTTGGTTTGATACGTGATATCTGACCTGATATTAGTGGTTGGATTCGTGTGTTTAATTTCCTCCGAGAGTTCATGGATAGAACGATGGATTTATTTGGCTTCTTTATTGAACATTTCAGCGAGTGTGATAGAGTGTTCACTTATCATTTTATACGTGGTTAGAAAACTATTTTCAATGTTGGCAAGGGACTGAGCTTGGTGATTTAAAGGTTCAGACATATCAGACAGGGTTGTATTAATATGATCCAACGAAGGTGGAATAGGTTCACATAAGGCAGGTATCTCTTTTAATTTTTTGTTTAAATTTTCGAAAGAAATCCTTGATGAGGAGGTTGAACCTTCCAGAGTGTTTGATATTTCACTCGTCATTTTACTTAGAACGGGATCAAAATTGGACGCTTTATTATCAAAGCAATTTATTTTGTGCATGAAGTTGGAGGATAGCGCATCTAGAGATTTGATGATTGTATCTGTCTGCTCGTTGACTGAATCGTTGAATTTAATTGCAAGGCGGCGAGTATTCGATTTCAAACGTTCGTTATTGCATTTAATAGCGATCAAGATATGTTGATTAGTGATAGATTGACACTCAGCACAGTAATATTTAAAAATTTTCAAGTATTCACCAAGGTAATTTCTTCCATTTCGACTTAAGCCAATATATAATGAGTGAAAGACTTTTCCACATATCTCTTGACAATGTACCCATTCGTATGTACGTTCGGTTATAGAGCAGGAGTTGTTGCCACAAATACATTGATCCATGTTTATTATTAAAATTTGTTTGAGCGATGATCGTACGAGTTTATTCCAGGATATTGGTCACTGAGAATCATACCAATTTTATTATAATCTGCTACGTTCTTAATAAGTTTTATAAAATCTTGTGCATTTTGTGTTTTTGAGGTTACTATATACGCATATCGAGTGAAATGATCTACTAGAAGATGTAAATATCTTTTTGTTGACCGTAAACCTCCGTAACCTCCAATGGTGTCTATGGAGACTATTTCAAATGGTTTTGTGGCAGGTCCTAAGTGTGACATTAGACCACACCTAATTTGTCCTCTTGTTTTATTCTTAATACAGATCTCACACTTTCTGCAAATTTTGTTTATATTTGTTGTTAAGTTTTTTGCTGTATATAGTTTTGCTATCGTCTTCTGCATTTGTTTGACACCTATATGACACATGTGTTCATGTACTTGCTTGATTAGTTTTATACTAAATTCTTCTGTTAGTAAAATTTTCTCTTGTTTTTTTAATTCTCTTATAGTATACGTTTTGTCTTTGTGTTAATTTTTCTTTACAATTTTGTACATTTTCATTTTTTTTCTTGATCTTCTACAATGTCTTGTATTGTTATTAAATTTACTATTTTTAATTGTTCATCTACATCCTCATTTTTTTCCAACACTGGATTTATACTGGTGGTCATACTGTATTGTTTTGTATTATATGATCAAGATATTTTACAGATTCCGAAGCAAATGTGCATTTCGTAAACTTCAGTCTCAATCCTTCTTGCTTTATTGCTTCTAACAATTGAGCTAAGTGGTCAATGTGTTCAGTATATGATTTAGAAAATACCAAAATGTCATCTATAAAGTTAACGGTGAATTCTGTTAATTTGTGCTTTCTCAGGATATTACTTAAAATTCTTTGGAATATTGCTGGAGCAGTCTTCAAGCCAAAAGGTAAACATGTCCACTGAAAGTGGCCTTCCTGTGTTACGAAACCAGTTTTTTTTTTCTATCTTCAACACGTAGTGGGATAGACCAGTATGCAGAGTTTATATCTAATGTAGAGAAATACTTACAGTTTCTAGTTTTTATTATTAAGTCATCAATCAGCGGGAATGGTTGAGCTTGTGGTAGAACTATTTTGTTGAGGTCTCTAAAGTCAATACATAATCTGCTTCTTTTATTCTCTTCTTTCTTGAAAGCTAAGCTTACGGGTGCTGCAAATGGGCTGTATGATTCTTCTATAAGGTTTTTGCTTAGTAATTTCCCAACATGTTCTTCTATCTCTTTTTTATCTTCTATAGAGCATCTATAAGGTCTTTTACTGCAGTATTTGTCCACAAGTAAATCAATACGAGCTTCATAGTCTGTTACAGTTCCAACATCATATTTATCCTTTGTGAAACTTGACTTATATTTGTTAATTAATTTGCATATTTCCCCTTTCTGTTGAGTATTTAGATTATTCATATTCATTTTAAATTCTTCTGTAATGTGTTCATTGTAATTTATAGTGTATAAATATGTTTTATTGTTCACTTCCTTAGAAGCATTATTCTCATCTATCTCTTTTTTTGTACAGATTTCTTCAGTTTTTTGTGTAATCTCCAGGTTTGCATTCTGAGTCAATTTCAACTCTCTTATCATGTCAAGTCCAATTAAAAAATCATATTTAAATTCACTTCCATCTATCACGTAAACGTCAATATTTTTTTCTATATCCAATATTTAATTTTTATTCTTGTCAAACCTCTTGTATTTTTAACACCATTAATCGTTACTAGATTCGGATTGTTGATATATTTTTTTCTTCTTTCTTTAGATTCAATAATTTTGAATTAATCAGACATTGGAACCCGAATCATATATTCCAAATATTTCTAATTTTTCATTTAACACTAGTTTGACCTTAATTAATGGTGTAATTATTCGTTTTTTTGGTCGTAATCACTCAATTCAACATCTAACACTGTATTGTTTACATTCCTACTATAGTTTCTCTTGTTGTCATAACTTTCTGTTTGCTTAAACCAGCATTTTTCTTCCAAGTGAAAACGGGAACCTTTGTTTAATTTTTCACAAATTTGTTTTTTTTCTGTCTTTCCTCTTACCTCATAAGTAGTTCGTTTTGTTTTATAATAATTTGTTTTATTGATTGTATGCTCATATTTACCAATTTCATTGTAAAGGCTAGCGGTAGATGATACTGACCCGCGATCAATTTTTTCTATTACAGCATCTGGTAGACCCATTACAATAAGATTTATCATAGTTTGTGTGTCAATTTGTTTTTTTATCTCTAACAGCAATCTTTCTTTTTTTGTAGCGCATTCTCGTAAAGAACCTGCTTGAAATTTAAATGCAAATGCATATTTAATCTGTGACCAACCTTTATTTCCGTAAGTTTCTGAGAAATTATTTTTCCAAATATCCCATTCTGAACTCATAGAATACTTTATAAGCATACTAGTATACCAATCTAGGCACTGTTTATCCAACAAATATTTTAAAGTTTCAATTTTTTCTTCATCCTGTATTATTCTGAACCGTGTGCACTCATTCTCAAAATCATTCATCCATTGATCTACATTTGACGCTTTCCCAAAAAAATTTTCTAGCAAAAATGCTTCAGCTATTTTTCCAAGATTTATTTTCTGGTTTAGACTTTTCATTACTATCGTCTGAAATTTGAGATCCAATTGAAACTTCGTCCAGATATTGATTAGCAAATTGCACATTATCGCCTTCATCCAAATAGATTTTTCTTAAATCTTGAGTCAATGGGATCCATATTTTCCGTGACTGGTGTCTTTTTTTAAGGGAATTTTTTATCTTCAAAAATTGTTCAAAAGTCGTTATGTTCGTGTGTTTATTTGCAGGTCTTTGATCATTTGGAAGGTCATACACACGACCATCAGGAGTTTCGATTGTGGTTATGCAGATCATATTATATAATTTATCCATTTTCTTTTACCAGAAATGTCGTTTTATAATTTATTACAAAGGTTTGAAAACAATTCAACGAAATAATAAACTTCAATGTGTTGCTCTGAAAAAACAAAGGTTTTTTATTAACATTACATAATATCTTAAAACGTTACTAACATAATCTCAAAAGCAATCTTACACATACCTGAAAAAACAAAGAAACGACATTTAAAGTTTATTTTTACACAACAAGTATTCAATTCAAAATTCTTTTCCAAAATGAAAAATAAAATGATTTTAATTCAATAGACATTAGGTTTTGATTTAAAGATTACTTTGCTTAATAATAAAGTTTCAATAAAATAATAAAGTTATATTCTTTACACTTATAATAATTGAAGTGCGTTTTTGCGCTGACTATAGTTGACTATTTCTCGTTTTTGCACGGCAATAGTTACGTTTCGTAACCACAATTGTCGTTTTTGCGGTCAGTGTTAAAGTGTCAAATCGTAACTTTTTCTAGCTATTCCCAATTCTACTCAGGAGGTGAATTGAAAATGGTTGATATGTCAAAGTTGTAGGATCGCCACTTTAAAAATCGGCACTATGCCTTTTCAAAAATAAATAATAAGAAAAAAAAACCATCGCTCGTCTCTGAGAAACAGGTTGCCGTTGCCCAGGTAAAAAATTAAAAAAAAGTATGTATTAAGAATGTTTTAGAGATACAAGAAAGGTCGTGCAAGGCTAATA
Organism: Sphaerophoria rueppellii; assembly: GCA_920937365.1. Classification (NCBI taxonomy): domain Eukaryota; kingdom Metazoa; phylum Arthropoda; class Insecta; order Diptera; family Syrphidae; genus Sphaerophoria; species Sphaerophoria rueppellii. The sequence continues at coordinate 67,685,182 of CAKKXW010000001.1, forward strand.
ACAAAAAAAAGAAAAAAAAAAAGAAAAAAAAAACAGAAATAATCTGAATAAACCCAGAGTCTCTGCTCGCTACCAAAAAAAAAGAATAATAAAT
>CAKKXW010000001.1:67717723-67802644 GCA_920937365.1 Sphaerophoria rueppellii
GTCAGGTCTTCGCAAGAGGCAGTGTCCGTGAAAGATGAAAATAAAAACTTTGGGCCTGAGTAGGATTCGAACCCACGACGTTCTGCTTAGCAGCCAACGCACCTTTTTTTTTCAAAATTCATTTTTTATTCATTATCACTTAAAACTACTTATTACTAGACAAAGAAATTCAAACTAGCTTATTATCTAAAATCTTATATTTAACTTACTGGCCCCAACCGGGCGCTCTAAGGAATTCATGATCGTCTTAAAATTAGTGCCTTTGAACTAATTATTTTATTTAACTTTATTTTTTGTTTTGTTTTTGTTAGAAAAATTCAAAAAAAAAAACTAACATTATATCATTTTTTTTTTGTCCTTAAATGCTACTTAAAATTAGGTCCTTAAAAATAAAACCTAAAATTAACTAAAACTACCTATTCTACCTAACAACTACTTACGAACTAGAACAACCACAGCAGCAAATCTCTATCACTTTTATTTCATTTTTTTTGTATTTTTTTTTTTTTATTTATTTTCCTTTTTTTTTTGTTTGTTTTTATTTTTTTTCTTTAATTTCGTTTTTTTTTTTCATATTTTTTCTTTTTTTTTGTATTTTATATTTGTTGTCCTTGTCAATGTATGTGCCACCATGCATGCCTGCTCTACTTAAACCTAAACCCAAAACCCTTAAACTAAAACATGTATGTAAGCCGGCCAAGGCTCAAAACCCCACCCCGACTACTCATTGTCAAGTGCTGACTGCAGCCACCAGAACTGGTTCTCCTGCTTCACCCTATCGATTCGGTCCCGTTCGGACACAGCCCTACTGAACCGAAGGAGCTCTGCTCCGTCTTGTGCGAGGACGTCTCGACTGTAAAGGAGCCGCCGATCGACGGTTCTCCGCCTGACGTGGTAGATTAGCGGCACCGCCAATCTGTCCTGTATCAGACCGCATCTATCTAAATAGAGGAATGCCTCTGGTGGAATGAAGCCGCTCAAGCGTGCACTATCAAAATATTCGTCGTTCGGATAGAACGCCCCAAAGATCAAATTATTCGTCGAAGTCATTGCTCTCGCAATGTGACCCCGAACAAGTTTTATCACGAAATTGTCAATTCTGTTGATCCGAGCCTCGTTGTATAGAATCTCGTTAGAATAGTAATGTACATAAGAAGATTCCGGTGTCCGATACAAACCGAGACAACGTCGAAGACATTGCCTCTCGAACACCCGAATCTTCTCCATTTGAGATGGTGCAACGTTGAACCACACTGGACAGCCATAAACGATCATCGGCCGTATGAGGGCCATGTAGCAAATTACCTTCACTCTGGGGTCAAGCCGACTGCTGAAAAACAGCCGCTTCGTCAGAGCAAAGGCTCCTCTGGCCTTAGTCAGAGCAGCATCTATATGTCTGTCGAAATACAGATACTGGTCCAACCAGATACCGAGGTACTTCACTTCACTTTTGCTCGTTAATCGCTGTCCGTGAGGTCCAACGATGACCATCTTGCGCCAATTCTTGCGCGTATCCCTCGTGGCTCCAGCCAACGAGGTCCGGAACAGAATTGTTTCGCATTTCTGGACATTTATTTTCAGTTTCCAGTCATCGCAATATCGCTGAATCTTCTCGAAATCACGTTGCAAGAGAATTCTAATGACTTCGACCTTTGGGGCAGTTCTGTACGCAATCAGGTCGTCGGCATACGCAATTGCCTGGATAAGGCTACCTATCAGATCGCTGGTGTAAATACTGAAGAGGATCGGTGAATTAACCGCTCCCTGTTGAAGACCGTTTTTAATTTCAAAGGTGGTGGTAGAAGTTACATTGCCACTTTTGACAACAAACTTTCTACCGTTGAGCATATCATAAAGCATATACAACAATGGTTTACTGATGCCTAGTCTAGTGAGTTTTAGGTACAAGCCTTCTAACCATACGGTGTCGAAGGCCTTCTCCAAATCCACCAGAACAGCACCCGTGCATTGTTTCTTGGACTTGTTCCATTGGATATCAGAAACGAGCTTAGACGCGGCATGAATAGTGTCATGTCTCGCCTTGAACCCGAACTGATTATCCGGAATTATTTTGTTGTCCGCAGACCATTCACTCAGAGCCCTATTGATTACCTTTTCGAATACCTTGCTGATTTGACGGATTGGAGTTGTCCTTTCCCTTTTTCGGGAGAGGATGAACCACAGCTGTCTTCCAACGCACTGGATAATATGCATTATTCAGCGCGTTGTTGAACAGGGTGGTGTAAATGTCTATTGCCTCAATCGGTAAGTGTCTTAGTACAATGTTGGATATACCATCGACACCTGCTGACTTCTTATTCTTTATTGAATCGAAGATGAGCTGGAGCTCTACCTTCGTGATGAGCAAGGGACTTGAGCCCGTTCGATCGGCGATTATAGCGTTTGCTAAGAAGTCGTCATCAAACCGGGTAAAACCACGGTTCTCGGATCGCCATTGCGTAATATCATTCCTTAGGTAGAAGTGATGAAGTAAGGCTCTGTTTTCCAGGTCGTGGTTTGGGCGAGTGCAAGCATTCACCTTATACACTTGCTGGAAAGCAGCTCCCACTGTCTCCACTTTCTCCTGCGGATCTTCAATCACAAAGAAGTCATCGTCCAGGACGGCTTCTCAGGATCAATTTGCGCTGTCAGAAGTACGTCTCTGTTCTCTACTGTCCTCTGGAGCTTAAGACACGGAAGTTCGTTCTGATTCTTGGACCTAAATATCTTATTAATTTGAGGGAACATACTCGGGTCGCTAGAATTAACGGCCCGAATTTTCTTGTCCCAGTACAAATTAATAGATAACCTGTAGTTTTCCTTGATCAGGGTGTTGACGTTCTTAATCGACGACTTCAGTGTCCTAATCTCCAGGTCGTTCGAGTCTGTAAATCGTCTGTACAAGTTTTTAAGTCTTGTCAGTAGTCCGCTTTTCTGTCTGTGCAGTGCGTCTATGGTCACGTTACTGTAGACGTTGTTTTGGTCGCGTTCCTTGTACTTCGGTATTGTCCGTTCCATTGTCTGTTTTATTATGTTGTCCATCTGTTCAAGGTGTTGGTCGATTTCTATATTTGTCAAGTTTCTGTTGTTTGGTGGGGCTATGTCACTCGAACGAAGTTCTCTCGCTAGGACTTGGGTGAAACGAGGCCAGCGCATCTTACTGTAATTGTAAGAATGCGTTGGAACGTATTCATCCAACTCCACGCGCTCGTTCGGAATCTGAATTACAGCAGCGAGTCCGCAGTGGTCACTGTCGTACTCGACTGTCTGTAAGCAGTTTCGAGGGTGATTACCCACTTTGTCCGTTATTGTCAGTCTGGTGTCGTACAGCAAAAGATCCAGGAAGGAACCGCTCCTTGGGAACGATGGCCTTTCTGTAGCCAGCAGGTCGACACCATATTCAACACTACAAAGATTCATCAAATTAAAAAGATGATTACCTCTTGGATTGTTAGTTTGATTTCCCCAATCTTCATGTTTTGCGTTCAAATCTCCGGCCATAACGAAGTAGTTTTCTTCCAAAGTCAGTTTTAGTACCCTAAAAAGAGTCTCGAGCTCTGAAATAAAGATAGTAGCCTGCGGAGCTTCAGCCGCATAAGCCGCAATCATATACATCCGCTTCCCTTGAGTGAGAGAGATGCATATGACGCAGACTTCTAGCGTCTTGAACTTTCGCAAATCATTATTGTATATGACTTTATAATTAATGCCCTTTCGTATGAAGATTGCAACACCGCCTCCTTGAGTAGAGCCGGGTCGATCCCTTCTTACGATATTGTAATTGTTATAAGTCATTTTAGTTTAGTTTAGTTTAGTTTAGTTTAGTTTATTCATCAAACAAAGTTACAATACGTACTTTAGTGATTACTTGATAATTACATATAAATATATATATACATCTTTTAATTTTAAACATTACCACCAGCATAGTTATTTAAAATTAACAATAAATTTGATTTAAACAAATATCTACTAACATTGAAATCGATCAAGTCGCAAACAGTATTTGTTTCTCTTAAACACCTGGATAATGGTTCATTGGCAGCATACACAGTTCTGTGAAATGGAACGTTAAAAAACGGTTGGTTTCTAAGCAATCTCGCAGGAACATTAATCCCAATTAGATCTAAGATTTGTGAACAATCAATATGGTCAGTTAATATGTCACGAATGAACATAACCTCGTTGAATTTTCTACGAATGTTAAGGGGCAAGATACCAAGTAATTTACATCTCGTTTCATAGGAAGGAAGATTTATATCCCATTGAAGTCTTTTTACTACAACTCTCGTAAATCGTTTTTGGATTTTCTCGATTCTGAATGAATGAATGAAATATGAAGGATTCCAGATTACACTGCAGTATTCCAGGTTTGACCTCACAAACGCAAAATATAAACACTTTAAGGTGTGAGGATCCGAAAATTCTTTTGAGTTACGTAATATGAAACCTAACATCGAACTGCCTTTAGCAACTAAAAAATCTATATGCTTTACAAAGTCAAGTTTTTTGTCAAAAACCACCCCAAGATCTTTTTTAAAGGTTATAACGGACAATGGCATATGATTTATTTTATAGATATAATTAATTGGAGAACGGTTTCGACAGAACGTTAAGCTTTGGCATTTGGAAATGTTTAAGTGTAAACAGTTTGTTAAACACCAGTTCGATAAAAGATCAAGATCTTGTTGCAGAAGAAAACAATCATGTTCAGATTTTATACAACGAAATACTTTTAGATCATCCGCGTACATCAAGCAGTTTGAATTTAAAAAAATATCAGGTATATCGTTTATAAATAACAAAAAAAGAAGAGGGCCCAGATGGCTTCCCTGCGGGACACCTGACTTAACGTATACCGGGCCAGAAAGAACATTATTTATACAAACGAACTGAATACGATCCCTTAAGTATGAATTTAGCCATTTTAAAAAGTTTGAATGAAAGCCTACTTTATTTATCTTCATAAGTAAAGCATCATGGTTAACTCTGTCAAATGCTTTAGAGAAGTCAGTATAGACAACATCATACTGATAACCTTTCTCAAGTGCATTCAGAACTAAATTACTGAAAATAGTAAGGTTAGTTGCAGTGGACCTACCAGCTACAAAACCATGTTGGTATGGGAAATCGTTGACTTGAGAAAAGGAGTTAATTTGTCATAGACTAACTTTTCAAAAAATTTGGGAATCGTAGCAATTTTACAAATTGGACGATAGTTTGAAACATCTTGCCTACTTCCTGATTTGTAAATGGGTGTGATTGTTGAACGTTTCCAAGTATTTAGAAACTCGCCATTTGTAAGTGAACGATTAAACATAATTTGTAAGGGAACAGCCAATGCATTCGCACACATTCGTAAAATGATTGGTGAGATTCCATCCACGTCACGTCGCTTATCAGCCTTAAGCTTAGACAACGCTAACTCAATCTCAGAGGTGGAAAAACTTAAACTACCAATGTTTATGAGAGTGTTTGAGGAGTTAATATTATTAGTCTCAGGTAAATTAGGATAGCTATGGCTGTCTGAGTAAACTGACTGAAAATGTTTAGCAAACAAGTTACAAACAACAGAGATGTCAGAAGATGTAATGCCGTCATGGTGCATACTATTTGGAATGCCATTGGATTGTTTTTTATTATTTATAAATTTCCAAAAACTTTTGCTATTTGATTTTAAATCACATTCAACACAAAACAGATATTGATTGTACAGAAATTTATTCAAAGTATCGAATTCTTTTTGTAAATTTCGATATTGTTTATACAAATCACGATCATTATTGGACTTGCGAAACTGCTTGTAAACCTTATTTTTTATATTATTTAGATTTATGATTCTTTTGTTGAACCATACTGGCTTACGGCTATTATTTTTTTTAATTTTGGGTATGTGTAAGTCCATCGCAACATTAAGAACGTTTAAGAATAAATCATAACACTCATTTAAACCTAAATCAGTGAACAATGTTTGCCAACTTGTACCATTCAGAAAATCAAAAATTGCATTCAAATTAGCTTCCTCAAAATTGTAATTAAAAACAAAGTATGAAGTCTCAGGTGTGAAATAATTATAAAATTCTAAACGCATACTGAGTGCAACATGATGTATTGTATTGGTGAAAAGGGGAACAATAGAGTCGTTTATGCTTGCGCACAATTCAACATCAACGAAAACCAAATCAAGTATATTATTACAAGAGTTCTGAAAATGATTGATCTGCCTCAGGTTAAATTGTGCGAAAGTATCCACAACTTCACAATCATGATTAAAAATAACGTTAAAGGGAATTAATATTTTTTCATCTTCATCGTATAACCATTTAACATTTGGCAAATTAAAGTCACCTAAAATTATAATTTTTTGATTTTCTCTACATTTTTTTATTATAAAACTACAGTTTTCTACATGAGCTTTATATAATTCAAGAGAGCTACTTGGTGGAATGTAAGAGATAATTATGAAAATTTCATTAACACGATCAAATTTTATATTCAACGCTAGTTGGTCGACATCGAGAGCATCATGATGAGAAGGCAATTCAATTTTTGTGCAATGAAGTGAGGTACGCACGGCTGCCAGCACACCGCCACCTCTTGTACAACCAAGTAATTTATAATTACGATCTTTACGAAAAACAGCATACTGATTATCATTAAACATCTCGGCATCGTGGTGTTTATCATGAAGCCAAGTCTCCGTGAGAACAATTATATCATATTGGGTTGATGTTGAAAAGAGAAGTACTTGTTGGAGTTTGGTACGAAGTCCACCGGTATTTTGATAGTATATTAGAAAGTCATTTGAAGAGGAGCGAGTAGAAGAGACATTTTGTGATTGATTTAAGTTACTAAGTTGTTGTTGTGAGACTCTTCGTTTTTTGGACGTGAGACAAAGAATTTGATCTGTACGAAGCAAGGCCACACTGAAGCGTCCATAACGCTGTCAACTTTGCTAGATGGAATGCTTAGTTTAAAATTGACATGTTTGAGCAAAGATAAGTTAGCATCCTTTTTTATTAGTTTATAGCACTGCATAAGGTTTATGGGGATTCCGGTTTTATTTGAAATATGTTGCAAAATATCACTAGCTTCAGTTTCAATACGGAATTTAGATATATGGAGCCACTTGATTGAGGGTAAAACATTGAGAGATGATGCATAGTCAGAACCAAAGATCTTCTTAGGTCTGTTACGTAAGTTAGGAAGAGAATTTTGATAGTTATTCCTTACGATTTCAGTTGCTGAGTCTGATTTTTCTCTGAGCAGTGGGAGGTTAGGGAGAGATTCACAAGTCTTTGATATTGTAGGCACTATATTGTCATCTGTTACAGGCGGTGTATTTTGGGGAGGGCGGTTTGAAGGGGGTTCACAATTGTTGTATGAATTTGTTGGCAACGAGCTATCACTTGTTAAATGCAATACATTTTGAAGGCATACATTAGAATTCACTGGGATATGAGAATCTTTCGAATTTATTTGTTGATCACTTTTAGATGAAACATCAGGGGAGTTAATTCCATTTTTCAAAACACTTATTGTTGAGATATCATTTTTTATTTCAGTCATACATTTTGCACTGTTTTCTAGTTGATCTCTTAAGTAAGAGATTTCTCTTTTTAAGTCGATGACACTATCAGAAAGTTCCGTAAAGCGCAAAATGAAATTGGCAAAGTTTGAATGGGGACACAAATCACATTTCCAAAAGAAATTAGAATTTGTAAGAATGTTAAGATTTTCTTGTTCAATATTGGCACAGATTCTATGAAAAAGTCGTCCGCAAAATGAACCACAGACCACACTATCGTTTAAGTCCGCGCGTTTTATTTTTTGATTACATTTTGCACAAATATTCGACATTTTTGAAGAGCAAATAGAAAACACGTCTTATATTGAGAAGAGCGCAAGTTGCAAACAGTATGGTTCATTGGCAGCATACACAGTTCTGTGAAATGGAACGTTAAAAAACGGTTGGTTTCTAAGCAATCTCGCAGGAACATTAATCCCAATTAGATCTAAGATTTGTGAACAATCAATATGGTCAGTTAATATGTCACGAATGAACATAACCTCGTTGAATTTTCTACGAATGTTAAGGGGCAAGATACCAAGTAATTTACATCTCGTTTCATAGGAAGGAAGATTTATATCCCATTGAAGTCTTTTTACTACAACTCTCGTAAATCGTTTTTGGATTTTCTCGATTCTGAATGAATGAATGAAATATGAAGGATTCCAGATTACACTGCAGTATTCCAGGTTTGACCTCACAAACGCAAAATATAAACACTTTAAGGTGTGAGGATCCGAAAATTCTTTTGAGTTACGTAATATGAAACCTAACATCGAACTGCCTTTAGCAACTAAAAAATCTATATGCTTTACAAAGTCAAGTTTTTTGTCAAAAACCACCCCAAGATCTTTTTTAAAGGTTATAACGGACAATGGCATATGATTTATTTTATAGATATAATTAATTGGAGAACGGTTTCGACAGAACGTTAAGCTTTGGCATTTGGAAATGTTTAAGTGTAAACAGTTTGTTAAACACCAGTTCGATAAAAGATCAAGATCTTGTTGCAGAAGAAAACAATCATGTTCAGATTTTATACAACGAAATACTTTTAGATCATCCGCGTACATCAAGCAGTTTGAATTTAAAAAAATATCAGGTATATCGTTTATAAATAACAAAAAAAGAAGAGGGCCCAGATGGCTTCCCTGCGGGACACCTGACTTAACGTATACCGGGCCAGAAAGAACATTATTTATACAAACGAACTGAATACGATCCCTTAAGTATGAATTTAGCCATTTTAAAAAGTTTGAATGAAAGCCTACTTTATTTATCTTCATAAGTAAAGCATCATGGTTAACTCTGTCAAATGCTTTAGAGAAGTCAGTATAGACAACATCATACTGATAACCTTTCTCAAGTGCATTCAGAACTAAATTACTGAAAATAGTAAGGTTAGTTGCAGTGGACCTACCAGCTACAAAACCATGTTGGTATGGGGAAATCGTTGACTTGAGAAAAGGAGTTAATTTGTCATAGACTAACTTTTCAAAAAATTTGGGAATCGTAGCAATTTTACAAATTGGACGATAGTTTGAAACATCTTGCCTACTTCCTGATTTGTAAATGGGTGTGATTGTTGAACGTTTCCAAGTATTTAGAAACTCGCCATTTGTAAGTGAACGATTAAACATAATTTGTAAGGGAACAGCCAATGCATTCGCACACATTCGTAAAATGATTGGTGAGATTCCATCCACGTCACGTCGCTTATCAGCCTTAAGCTTAGACAACGCTAACTCAATCTCAGAGGTGGAAAAACTTAAACTACCAATGTTTATGAGAGTGTTTGAGGAGTTAATATTATTAGTCTCAGGTAAATTAGGATAGCTATGGCTGTCTGAGTAAACTGACTGAAAATGTTTAGCAAACAAGTTACAAACAACAGAGATGTCAGAAGATGTAATGCCGTCATGGTGCATACTATTTGGAATGCCATTGGATTGTTTTTTATTATTTATAAATTTCCAAAAACTTTTGCTATTTGATTTTAAATCACATTCAACACAAAACAGATATTGATTGTACAGAAATTTATTCAAAGTATCGAATTCTTTTTGTAAATTTCGATATTGTTTATACAAATCACGATCATTATTGGACTTGCGAAACTGCTTGTAAACCTTATTTTTTATATTATTTAGATTTATGATTCTTTTGTTGAACCATACTGGCTTACGGCTATTATTTTTTTTAATTTTGGGTATGTGTAAGTCCATCGCAACATTAAGAACGTTTAAGAATAAATCATAACACTCATTTAAACCTAAATCAGTGAACAATGTTTGCCAACTTGTACCATTCAGAAAATCAAAAATTGCATTCAAATTAGCTTCCTCAAAATTGTAATTAAAAACAAAGTATGAAGTCTCAGGGGTGAAATAATTATAAAATTCTAAACGCATACTGAGTGCAACATGATGTATTGTATTGGTGAAAAGGGGAACAATAGAGTCGTTTATGCTTGCGCACAATTCAACATCAACGAAAACCAAATCAAGTATATTATTACAAGAGTTCTGAAAATGATTGATCTGCCTCAGGTTAAATTGTGCGAAAGTATCCACAACTTCACAATCATGATTAAAAATAACGTTAAAGGGAATTAATATTTTTTCATCTTCATCGTATAACCATTTAACATTTGGCAAATTAAAGTCACCTAAAATTATAATTTTTTGATTTTCTCTACATTTTTTTATTATAAAACTACAGTTTTCTACATGAGCTTTATATAATTCAAGAGAGCTACTTGGTGGAATGTAAGAGATAATTATGAAAATTTCATTAACACGATCAAATTTTATATTCAACGCTAGTTGGTCGACATCGAGAGCATCATGATGAGAAGGCAATTCAATTTTTGTGCAATGAAGTGAGGTACGCACGGCTGCCAGCACACCGCCACCTCTTGTACAACCAAGTAATTTATAATTACGATCTTTACGAAAAACAGCATACTGATTATCATTAAACATCTCGGCATCGTGGTGTTTATCATGAAGCCAAGTCTCCGTGAGAACAATTATATCATATTGGGTTGATGTTGAAAAGAGAAGTACTTGTTGGAGTTTGGTACGAAGTCCACCGGTATTTTGATAGTATATTAGAAAGTCATTTGAAGAGGAGCGAGTAGAAGAGACATTTTGTGATTGATTTAAGTTACTAAGTTGTTGTTGTGAGACTCTTCGTTTTTTGGACGTGAGACAAAGAATTTGATCTGTACGAAGCAAGGCCACACTGAAGCGTCCATAACGCTGTCAACTTTGCTAGATGGAATGCTTAGTTTAAAATTGACATGTTTGAGCAAAGATAAGTTAGCATCCTTTTTTATTAGTTTATAGCACTGCATAAGGTTTATGGGGATTCCGGTTTTATTTGAAATATGTTGCAAAATATCACTAGCTTCAGTTTCAATACGGAATTTAGATATATGGAGCCACTTGATTGAGGGTAAAACATTGAGAGATGATGCATAGTCAGAACCAAAGATCTTCTTAGGTCTGTTACGTAAGTTAGGAAGAGAATTTTGATAGTTATTCCTTACGATTTCAGTTGCTGAGTCTGATTTTTCTCTGAGCAGTGGGAGGTTAGGGAGAGATTCACAAGTCTTTGATATTGTAGGCACTATATTGTCATCTGTTACAGGCGGTGTATTTTGGGGAGGGCGGTTTGAAGGGGGTTCACAGTTGTTGTATGAATTTGTTGGCAACGAGCTATCACTTGTTAAATGCAATACATTTTGAAGGCATACATTAGAATTCACTGGGATATGAGAATCTTTCGAATTTATTTGTTGATCACTTTTAGATGAAACATCAGGGGAGTTAATTCCATTTTTCAGAACACTTATTGTTGAGATATCATTTTTTATTTCAGTCATACATTTTGCACTGTTTTCTAGTTGATCTCTTAAGTAAGAGATTTCTCTTTTTAAGTCGATGACACTATCAGAAAGTTCCGTAAAACGCAAAATGAAATTGGCAAAGTTTGAATGGGGACACAAATCACATTTCCAAAAGAAATTAGAATTTGTAAGAATGTTAAGATTTTCTTGTTCAATATTGGCACAGATTCTATGAAAAAGTCGTCCGCAAAATGAACCACAGACCACACTATCGTTTAAGTCCGCGCGTTTTATTTTTTGATTACATTTTGCACAAATATTCGACATTTTTGAAGAGCAAATAGAAAACACGTCTTATATTGAGAAGAGCGATTCAAATTTTTGAAATTTATGTTTCTGGTTTAGCTTGGTTTCGCTAGCCATGAACACATCGGGACTGTGGACTGTCAACAACTGGAATAAGTTAGCTCGGCGTTCAATCCTAATCAGTGAATTTACATTCACAGCTAGGATCCTTAGGCGCGTCTCCGGCAGCGCGCCCTTAACCATGACGTTGCGCTTGGCCAGTCATCAAATAGTGGAGGTGATCCACTCTTGAGGCTTGCTCCCAGATCTGACTTTGCAGTCCTGTCAGTTGGCCTTGAATGGCAACCAACAAGGCCACAATGTCTGGCTGCACCATCGGCTCCTTAGGCGCTGGGGCCTGTGGGGCAACCTTTGGTGGAGCCTGTATCGTCTTTCCCATTCCTTTCGCAGAAGTGGCGTAAGAAAGATTGGGTCTCACGAATGAATTTGTTGTCGGAGCTTGTCGTATTGGTCGACTTTCTACGGCCTTCTGACTGGCCTGTTTCTCTTTAATTTGTTGGACCTTAGGGCAACCCCTATAATTGGCAGGGTGCCCCTCGTTTCCACAGATAATGCACTTGAGCTGGGTTAAGTCTTCAACCCGCTCCGTTCCTAACCTGCATTCCCCTCTAATGTGGGTTTCTGCGCACTTGACGCAGCGCATCTGCATTTCGCAGTTGGCTGCGGCATGGCCGAACCTCTGGCACCGCATGCATTGTAGCATGTCGTCGTGCCGCATTAATTTCTCCCATCTTATAACTTGGAAGTCAAGGACTGAAATACTCCTTAAACTGTCCAATTTACATTGGGGCGATAACGTGACCAGGAACATTGGAAGTTTGTAACCCCCACGTCTGGACTTGACCGTGGAAAACGGCTTGACCCCGATAAACTCGAGATCGTCACTCGCTTTTTGACGGAGCTCATCTAAGAGCGCCTCAGGTTCCGTGCAGGAACTGATGCCCTTTAAAAGGACCGTCTTCAATTTTTCGCTTCGAGGCGTGAAGCTGAAGAACTCAGCTGTGGCCTCCCTCAAGCACTCTTTAACCATATTATATTCGGGCAATGTGAAGCATTGCACCGAATACCTTTTTTCTTTTTCGTTAATAATTTTTATATAGAAATCACCACTCGTGGCCGACTTACATACCTGTTTTATGTCGTCCAGGTCTATTTTGTGGGTCCTAATCGGTGGAGCCAACGCACCTAACCACTAAGCTACGGACACTATATGAATAATATACTCATTATAAAGATCATATGACAATCTTTTAAACTCTTCGAAAAGAGATAAATAAACCACTTCGTTCTGTAAGGACATAGATCTTATATAATTTTTCCACGCCTTATTTCTCTTATTACGGAGGCTTTTTAACTCTTTTGTGTACCAAGGATGACAAGAGGTGTTGGTTTGATTGATTTTTTTCTTAGGTACAGTTTCGTTTATACATCTCATGAGCACAGAATAGAAACTAGAGACAGTTTCGTCAATGTTGTTGGAAAATGGTAAGTTTTCAATACCATAATTTAATAGACTGTCCGAAAGCTGTTGAAAATTGGCTCTACGAAAGTCGTATTTATATGAGCAGTCATGGGAATTACTATTTTCTAGTAAATGACCACTCAAGTCAAGAATAATATCTAAAGGAGGGTGATAACTATCAATATTAGATATTGCAGAAGCCGATTCAATCACCACTGTACAGGCCGCATTAGATGAGAAAACCAAGTCAAGTGACCGATTTAACGAATTTAGAATAGAGCTTACTTGTTGTAAATCCGCTGAGATTATATTATCTAACATTTGGAGTTCCATTTGAGAAGAACTTGGGGAAGCTTCTAAATGGAAATCATCCTCAGAAGGAACCCAGTTAATGTTAGGAAGATTAAAATCACCCAACAAGATTATCTCACTCTCAATGCCTGAACAGCTAATGATATAGTCAAGAACTGAAGATAGTTCAGTGAAGAGAGAAATAGGACTTTTAGGTGGAATATAAACGTTAATAATAAAAACATCCTTTGCATGTACATTTAATTTAATGCATATAAATTCTAAGCTAAGAATGAAAGGAATATAAACTTGGGACGAGTACAAGCTATTACGAACAGAAATAAGGACCCCACCACCAACTGAATTCAATTCATTTTCATGACGATCTTTTCGATAAACTATGAAATCTTTGTCAAAAAGTTCGGCGTCCAATATTGAGGCGTTAAGCCACGTTTCGGTCATAACAGATCATAAGAAAATGTTTGAGAATTATTAAAAACTGTAGTAGTCTTACTACGAAGTCCTCTTACGTTCTGGTAATAGAAGGAGAACCTGATAAGTTTTTTGGAGCAATAGATTTGCGAACCAATTGTAATGTTGGCATGAACAGAAAGAACGTCCAGCGCTACGGCCGCAACAACCCACACCACCGACGAACTATGCAAAAGCAAGCATGCCGCAGTCGTAACCTGGATCCCCTTTTCAGCATGCAACCTGGATCGTCCTTAGGGTCCTGTAGACCTAAGAGCGTGAAGGGTAGCGAAAGATTGAAGAGGGAGGAAGACGGGTTCCGTTACACTTGGAAAGAAGGGCTGTAATTGGAAGAAGAAGACGATTCACCTTTTTTTGGAATAGGCTGGACAAATGCTGTTTTCCAACTGCTCGGAACGAGCCCAGAAGAATAGGGTAGATGGAAAAGCTTACGCAAGGGTTTTGCCACTTCTTCAGAATAATAGCGGGGATACCATCCGGACCAGCGGATTTATGTATGTTGGTGGCGAACTACCAAGCAAAAAGGTTCGCTTTCGCGAGCGAGCTAACAACTGGAGTATCATTGTCAACGAGCGTAGGGACCGAGGAAGAAGAAGATTTCTTCATATTTTTTACAAGTGACCAAAAATTCTTACTGCCTTTGGGACATTGCAGTATTTTTTGCCTTAATTTTTGGTCATGTAAAAATTTGTTCCGCCGAATATAGGCATTGCAGGCCTTCCTGGCTTGTTTAAACTTGTTCCGGTTTTCCTCAGTTGGGTTGGCTCTAAAACACCGGAACTTTACTTCTATTTCCCTGATAACCTCTTTACAGCTTGAACCAAACCATGACTTTTCCTAGGGTTTGATGCTTTTAACTCTATTCGGGATAAAAGTTTTCATTCCCAAAATAATCATATTAGTAATTATATCTGTCTACGACACTATCGAGGAAGCATAGTGAGCAGTTAAAGATCCGGAAAAAGTTGTTGAGACCGTCAGACGTAAGAAACAAGTCAAGAGTATTTTCCGCTTGACCATTAATGTCTGATATTCGAGTGGGCAAGCCCCTCTTTCCCACTGGGCACTCTGGGCAGGTGCCCAGGGCCCCGTGATCGATAGGGGCCCCCTCGTCCCTGCCAGATAACGAGCATATTTACTTATCCAACTCACTATCAATGATGGAACTCAGCCTGAGATACTGCAACCTTCCATCGTGAACGGTCCCTCGCATGCACTCTCCAGTGGCCGAAACCAGGCACTCTGGCATCAGCAGTCACTTGGTCCTTGTACCGTAGGTACGACCTTCCTTGTCGTCTCGAACCTGGGGGCTGGGATGAAAAGAATTTCTTGGCTGGAGCGCTGTCGTCCATTCGTTTTATGTGGCCGAGCCAATGCAGTCGTCTTTTCTTGGCCTTCTGGACTACATCCACATCTTGGTACAGCTCGTACAGTTCTCGGTTGAACCTTCTTCTCCATTTGCCATCGTCGCATACGGGACCGAAAACCCGTCGAAGAATTTTTCTCTCGAAAGTTACCAATTTTTACCTTATCGTCCAGCACTCTGCGCCGCCGTAGAGTACGACGGGTAAAATCGAAGTTTTGTATAGCAGACACTTTCTCTTTCGAGTGAGAAGTTTTGAACGCAGTTGTTTGGCCAAACCGAAGCAGCAGCGCAACGGTTCGCTAGGGTAATGATTCTTCGGATCTCCACTAAGGTGTCATTTGTGGGATTGATGTTTGTTCCAAGGCAGGTGATCTCCTTAATACCACGAAAATGCTGCTACAAATGTGGACAGATGTTGCTTTGTTTATTGATAGCATGTTCTTTGTTTTGTCCTGTGAAGGCCTCAAGAACAACTCTCTTGAATCGACCGGTTATGTCAATGTTGTCCGCATAGCCTAAGAGCTGGGTGGACTTGTTGAAGATAGTGTTTTCCGTGCTCACACCTGCCTTGCGCACTATCTGCTCCAGGACTATGTTGAAGAAGACAACGCATCTCTTTGCCTAAACCCTGCGCATTTTTGAAATAACTCGGATGAGCTGTTACCCATTTGCACACTGCACTGCGTATTGTTAAGCGTCATGTGGCTTAAAGTCACACTGGTACGTGCCGATTATTGTGTTGCAGAAAGGTTTAAGACGCTTACACAGAACGTTGGATAGAATTTTGTATGCAACATTAAGCAGGGATATGCCACGGTAATTTCTTCATGACATCGGATCGCCTTTTTTGTAGATGGGACATATGGAGCTTATCAACCAGTCAGTGGGCATGCATTCTTCCTCCCACACTTTAGTGATGACCTGGTGCATGCGGTTCATCGAAGAGTTCCGCAGGCATGCCATCCGACCCGGCGGACTTGTTATTTTTTTTAGCTTTTGGATGGCTCTTTCTACCTCTTCTGAACTGAGTTCTGGGACTGGGCCTTTATTAACTGATCTTGCTTCTCTCTCGTCATTAGCTCGCTCGATAGTATGTGCATTCAGCAGCTGTGCGAAGTTCTGCTTAAAAACATCTAGTATTCCCTGTGCTTCGGTGACTTTAAGGTGACTGTCAATAAAAATGAATCTAGAAACATGGTTATCTTCTTTCTTTGTTATATCTAACAAAATAGTGTTCTGTCAAAGTCATAGGGGCCCCATTATCGTAATATGCCCAGGGCCTCCAATAAGTTAAAGACGGCTTTGCGAGTGGGCTCGGTGACAAGCTGAGTTAGGTGATTAAACTCAGCAAAGATCTCAGCACACATTCCTTCGGGTGTTGTCTGGCCCGAATGGAGAAGCTACTAAGAATTGTGTACATTGAAATCGCCCGTGATAACTATGTCAGTGTGAGGATACAGGGATACAATTCTTTGGATGGAGTCAGACTGAGCGTCAAATTCACGAGAAGTCCAAATTTGGGCTTCGATAAAGAAAACGATAGTGAATGATATGCTTTGGGCTACAACAGCAATATTCTTAGTTGTTCTTAAGCGACGTGCACGGGTTTTATTCTTCACATCACTAACTTGTCCTAAGAGCTCGAATTTGTCCACCAAATTTCTGTATTGCGATCCGACAAGGTGCTTCACGACGACCCAAAAATGTTTTAGTTTTACGAACCGTCTCTGCCAAATTTTCCCCAATTTTATGGTGCATTTTAATAATTTCAATGCGTTGTTGAAGCTTGTATCGTTTTATTAATTAATTAATTTTTATTAATGGTGTAGTTTCTACTTGTCAAATGTCAAAAACTGAGGGCTTCAAAATGACAGCTACCAAAATAGCGGGCTATTCAAAATAACACCTCTTATTGGAAAACCCTTTGCAAATATTATTTATCTTCCTTACTATAATATTTTGAAAAACAAAATGAATAACGAGTTTCAATTTAATCCGTGTAAATAATGCTGTTTCATAAGTCAATTATTCTTGTCTTTTCAGGGTCAAGCCACTTCATCACAAAACAGTTCATCACCGTACACTTCATCTCACGACATTTCATCACCCGACATCTCATCACAACATACAGCTCATCACACGACATCTCATCACAAAAGTTCATTATCAAAACAGAGCGAGTTCATTTTCAATATATTTAATTAATATTTAAAATACTTGCCTTTGCCTGTGACTATGGATCAGAGTGTAGGAGAACATTTTCAATAAGAGAGACACAGGAAAATAAAAATTTTCTGAGAGGATTGAAATAATTTTTGACATTTCTCAAGCAAAAAAAAATTAATTTCTCAAATGGTGAGAGGATGCAAATGAATTATCTCAAAGATGAAGTTTTTCTAGTTCCTGGTTGGTTCTTGGTTGGCTGGATGAGAACATTGAAACTTATTTTTGTGTTGATTTTGTAGGTATGTTAAGTATTTAGCATTGTTGTTTTTATTTTTTTCAGTTGATAACAAAGCTGAATGATTTCAAATTTTCATATCATCAGCTTCAAAGCGGGAGTTCTTGTTCCTTTTGATTAATAATATTATTTTATTGACAGGTTCTGAATAAAAATATTAAATCTTCTTTTCCTTTTGGTTACAAAGCTCCATTTAGACGACCACTTCTGTTTCAGTTTTAGTTGAGCATTCAGTTAAGCTTTCAGTCAAACTGTTCAAATTCTCGTTCAACTGAAATTGAAACTGAAACCAATGAAATTCCCATTAGTTTTCAGTTCATTTCTCAGTTTTTCCAATAAATTCAGGTATCTCACAAGTAAAACGAAAGCTCAACTGAACATCGACTGACGACTTAATACAATATATTTTTAACTGAAGTAAAAGCTGAACTGATTACTGAAAACTGAACTGATAAAAGATCGTTTAAAGGGGCCTTAAAATGATTGTATTGACAAGTTCTGAATATAAACGAAACATTCTTTTTGTACTAATTTTTGGATAGGTATGCCTAAATGTTTCTATGTAAGTATAATATATTTATATGTATTACATATATTGTGCTTCACGCGTTAGGATATAAAAATCATACTAAAACAAAATAGGTAATGAGCAAATGAGAGCTTAAGAAGTTTTTTTTCCTGGTTAAGAAACATGTATGTATGTAGGTACATGTGTTATGTGTAGGTATATAAAGTACCTAAAAACCAAATCTTATAAACCAGAACAAATAGCAAAGTAGAAATCAAAATGCAACATGAACTTTTTTTGCAATAGAGAATAGACAATAGAGAATATAGTTAAAATTAACCACCAACAAAAATTAGGAACAACTTTAAAAAATGAAAACAACACAATTAAATGTGAAATTTTTCATAATTTTATAAAATTCTATCTTATACGTCTGTAAAATAATTACATTTCACCATGTCGAACAAGGAGAGTACATATGTACTTAGTTTGTGTTTTGTGTTTGGAATCCATATACGTCAATACATGTGTTTCAGAGTCCGTTGACATTTATAATACCTACAACCTACCCTAATGAAATCGTTTTAACGATACCTACATATTTACTCAGCAATAAGTTAAACACATACAAACAAACAACTTTAAATCATATTTCCTTCGAATCCAAAAATTAAATAATAGCTAACATGTAGCTTCCCACCAGCCTATCAACAAACAGCATCCCGATAAATACACACTATTTAAATACTCTGTGTCTGTCTAATTAATGAAGAACAACAATAAAATAACAATAAAAACTTTCAGCAGCACATAGCACGTACATTCATATATCCTAGTAAATCATTTTAAAAAATAAAAAAATTTAGTTTATCTTCCGTCTTCCTACCTTAATAATTAAAAAAAAAATTAACCGAACGCCACACACCGCCACATACTAACTGTGCAATTTCATCCCCTGCTTCAATTACTTTTTTACTTCCCATTCCCACACTCACCCACTCATACATATTTCCATTCAAAAATACGACAGCGATAAAAAAAAAACACAACCAATATCAACCCAAAAACTATAAATGAACAAATCTTTAACAATATAAACACATTTAATTTATCTTCCTTCTACTTTCCTTAACAAAAAAAAAAAAAAAAAACAAACGCCACACACAGCCACATACTAACTTTGCAGTTTCATCCCCTGCTTCAATTAATTTTATACTTCCCATTCCCACACTCACTCACTCATACATATTTCCATTCACAAATGCGACAGCGACAAAAAAAAAAACAGAACCAATATCACCCAAGAACTATAAATGAACAAATCTTTAACAAAATAAACCTTTTTTTGATAATGAACTTTTGTGATGAGATGTCGTGTGATGAGCTGTATGTTGTGATGAGATGTCGTGTGATGAAATGTCGAGAGATGAAATGTAGTGTGATGAACTGTTTTGTGATGATCTGTAGCCGACCCCCCAGTTCAAGTCTTGGAAGAGTGATTGTCCTATGATTTGGTGCAACTTTGGTTTTTGACAGAAGAAGATTCACGTGGATATTGCCATCGCCATCCAAAACGCGGACATAAACAGCTGCACCATATGCCTTGGTTGAAGCGTCGCAAAAACCATGAAGCTCGACTGCTTGGTTACTCTTGCTCATTTTAACCCATCTTGATATTCGAAGCCGTTCAATTGAAGGAAGTTCCCGGTGAAAAGTATCCCAATCTTCTCTGATAGGTTCTGGAATCGGGTCATCCCAATCGCAGCCAAGTTCCCAGAGACGTTGTATCATTAATTTTGCGGTAATGATGCATGGCGATATCCAACCTAGAGGGTCGAAAAGTTTGGCTATGGTCGACAACACAGATCTTTTTGTTGTGGCATCTGATGCGGTCTGCAGATTATGGAAGGAAAAGAAATCATCGATAGGAAACCACTTGATGCCGAGAGTTTTGACGTGGGATATGTTGAATGGAAGATCAAAGTTTAGTTCTCTTGAATTGATATATCTTTGATTAATTCTGGTGAATTACTTGTCCATTTTCGCAAATTCGTTACTGCAGACGCCAACAATTTCCTCGCTTCTTCACGTTTAATTCGTGCCTCTTCGATCGAATCAGCACCGCTGATAAGGTCGTCAACATACATATCCTCGCGCACAACCTTCGCCCCCAGCGGAAAATTGTCTGCTTCATCATCAGCTACCTTTTTCAGGATTTTAATAGCAAGATATGGTGCACTTGTAGTGCCGAATGTTACAGTTTTCATTTAAAAAAATTTAATTGGTAAAGTCTTCTGTTCCCTAAACATGATAATTTGGTAATATTGATGAAGAGGGTTCACAAATATCTGCCGATACATCTTCTCGATGTCCGCAGTAAATGAAATTCGGTGAGTCCGCCATTTTACTATGAGATCTATGATACTCGACTGCAATTTTGGACCCACGAGTAGACGATCATTCAAGGATTTTTCGTCTGATGTTTTTGCAATTCAGCATCAAATACAACACGGAGTTTAGTCGTAGAACTAGCTTCCTTAAAAACTGCATGGTGTGGTAAGAAATAATGAAATGGAGTGTTGAGAAATGCATCATTCACATCCATTTCCTCCATATGATGGAGTTCTTTATATTCTTGAATACATTTGGTGTAATCAGCACAAAGCTTAGGATCAGAATCGAGCTTCTTCTCTAGATGGAGAAATCGTCGGAAAGCACTTTGTCGACTCAATCCCATTACTGGAAGAGCCTTTTCTTTGAAAGGCAGTGCCACTTCATACCGCCCATTAGATAGACGCTTGGTATGCAATTTAAACGATTCTTCACACGCGATATTGTCCTCGGTATCTTGTGTCTGGAATGGTACTTCTTCTATCTCCCAAAACCTTTCTAATTGAGAGTTCAAATCAGTGATCTGGACAAAACTTAAAATTTGCTGAGGAAAAACAGCTGGAATTTTTCCTAACACAATCCACCCAAGATGTGTGTTTTGTGCAATTGGACCGATATCATCATTTGACCTTCTTCTTCTTCAGGAAGAAATATTTCGGCACAAACATCGCTTCCCAAAAGCAAATCGATCTGAGCGGGCTCGAAGAGATGAGGATCTGCTAATTTAAGATCCTTAATATGATCCCAATTGTCAGGTACCACTCTGCGGGTCGGAAGATGCCCAGTCAACGACTTGAAAACCAGAGCCTGAACAACAGTTTCGAAAGTCGAATAGCGGGAAGCAAATCTTACTTCGACGGAACTTTGCGTAGTGCCGCTGCTGACCAACCCTAACCCCGATACTTGTGCAATAGTACATCGTCCTTCTAGCTTGAGAAGTTGTGCGGCTGCTGCAGTGATGAAAGAAGTTTCCGAACCGGTTTCGATGAGTGCTCGTAAGAGATTTAGTTTTCCGTCCGCTGCACGTGCCTTCACAACAGCTGTGGCTAAAAGAACCTGGTGTGCAAAGCTACGGTCACCATGGGACGTGTGACAATTAAAATTTTGTCCATTTGTTGGATGGATCTGTTGTTCGGTCGTTGTTGGCTGGAACTCGGGCGCATTTGGAATCACAGAAACCGCAAATGCGTTTCTACCAGGACACTGATACTGTAATCCTGTTGATTGTTGTCGTGCATGCGTTCTGCTCGATTGATTGTTGTTAATGTGCAACAAGGAATTATTCCTTTGTTGGCAAAAAGAACATACGGTGACACTATAACATGTTTGAACCAGATGGCCATAATACAAGCAGTTTTCGCAAACTTGGAACTGACGAACAATGTCTCTTCTTTGCATGACGTTCATATTCAAGAAACTTTGGCATTTCCGCAAGTTGTTCTTACCGTTGTTGCATAATCTGCAGACAGTTATTTTCGGCTGTTGTTTTGGATGGTTGATGGACGAATCGCTTAGAATGAAACAACTTCGGTTGGTTAACTTGGAAACGTGATTTTTAAACAGCTTGTTGTTCTTCTTTGTTTCGAGACACCGAAGCGTGTTCCTGTTGGCCTAAAACCTCGAGAGTCCGGAAACGTGTCTCTAAGTATTCGGTAAATTCATTTAAAATTTGGTAAATCCTTTCGATTTCCTAATTTCTCTTCCCATAGTCGTTGACAAGAATTCGGAAGTTTTTGGTACATGAACCAAATAAGTACTGTATCCCAGCTAGAAACAGACACATTCATGTTTTTGAGCGCTAGAACACACTCTCTTGTAGTATACAAGAGGTCCTTCAACCCCGAAATAGTTTCAAGAGTTAAAGATGGTTAGCCAAAAAGCGTCTGCATCTGAATGTGGACCAAAATACGCTTGTGGTCATATCGCTCTATCAACAGATTCCATGCCGCCTCATAACTTGCAGCCTCAATGGAGATATTTTGTAAAAATCGACTTGCATCACCTTCTTAACATGATTGCAAAAAATGCAACTTATCAATGTCATCTAGATTCTTGTTGTTGTGCACAATTGCCTGAAATTTGTCATGAAATGACCGCCAGGTGACATAAGAACCATTGAACTTAGGAAGATCAATTCGTGGAAGCCGAATTCCCGATGACGATTCTTTGACATTAGTTACTTGCCAACATCCATGGATGGATGGGGCTGCAGCCCCACTGTTTGATGCGACCATCACATCAACTACTTCAGCCCTATAGTCCATGTACAGTTGATTAATAATATTATTTTATTGACAGGTTCTGAATAAAAATATTAAATCTTCTTTTCCTTTTGGTAACAAAGCTCCATTTAGACGACCACTTCTGTTTCAGTTTTAGTTGAGCATTCAGTTAAGCTTTCAGTCAAACTGTTCAAATTCTCGTTCAACTGAAATTGAAACTGAAACCAATGAAATTCCCATTAGTTTTCAGTTCATTTCTCAGTTTTTCCAATAAATTCAGGTATCTCACAAGTAAAACGAAAGCTCAACTGAACATCGACTGACGACTTAATACAATATATTTTTAACTGAAGTAAAAGCTGAACTGATTACTGAAAACTGAACTGATAAAAGATCGTTTAAAGGGGCCTAAAAATGATTGTATTGACAAGTTCTGCATATAAACGAAACATTCTTTTTGTACTAATTTTTGGATAGGTATGCCTAAATGTTTCTATGTAAGTATAACATATTTATATGTATTACATATATTGTGCTTCACGCGTTAGGATATAAAAATCATACGAAAACAAAATAGGTAATGAGCAAATGAGAGCTTAAGAAGTTTTTTTTCCTGGTTAAGAAACATGTATGTATGTAGGTATATAAAGTACCTAAAAACCAAATCTTATAAACCAGAACAAATAGCAAAGTAGAAATCAAAATGCAACATGAACTTTTTTTGCAATAGAGAATAGACAATAGAGAATATAGTTAAAATTAACCACCAACAAAAATTAGGAACAACTTTAAAAAATGAAAACAACACAATTAAATGTGAAATGTGAATGCTATTCAAAATCAAGTTTATAGTGAAAAAATCGCGCGATTTTTTCACTATAAACTTCGCCGCTCAAGGGGTTTTAACCCTCGATTTGTAGTGCACAACTCTGGCTACGCTAGCAAACAGCGAGTATATGCGGCGGCTTCGCCGCTCAAGGAGTTTTAACCCTCGATGTGAAATGCACGACTCTGGCTACCCGCTCGCGCCAAGCGGCTCGACAACGACTGGGTATATTTTCTAAACTCAAAATGTCCTCAAATGGAAATATTTAGGAACATTCCCACCCGAAAAAATCCCATAAATATACGCAGTCTGCCAGTACTAAAAATGACATTTAATCGTAAATTCTTAGCAAAAAGTTCGATTTTGTTTAATAAAATAAAAATAGAAATATTGCTTTCCTAGAAAAAAAATCTCTTTATTTGTGCTTTACTAGTCATAATCTAACCATTGAGACCATTGGCGACTTCAAATTCAGGTTCCCTTAAAGTAAAGTAGAGCCATTTATTTTGGTTGCTAATATATTTTTAGTGTAAGTAATAATTTCCTTAGGAGTTTTCTCTTCGTACTACCGTACACCGTCTAAGTGTTAAGGGGTGCTAGGTATGTATGACCGAAGTCTTTTAATCTCCACCAGCGTTGTTCTCAGAAAAAAAAATTCTTGGGGCCATTTACAAATTTTTGGGGCCAATTTTTTTACTTGCGACACATTTATAGAATATATGACATTACACTGATAGAGAAGTCGAAAAAAGTGCGTCCGGCGATTCCGTCTGTCTGTCGATAAACTCACTTGCAGCCTTAAACACTGTTCCAATTTAACGCCAAAGTTCAAAATTAAAAAAAAAAAAATGGTCCGATCAGCGTTATTTTTTTAAGGATACATTTGCCCAAATAATAAATTTAGTTTTGTATTACAGGACAAATATTCCTGCACATTTTTTTTTTTTTTGGAAATAACAATCCTCTATCGATATATATAAAAATGGATGCATGTTTGTATGTCTCTTATGAACTCCGAAATGGCTCAACAGATATTTGTAAGATTTTCATGGTTTATACTGTTGTATTCAGTGATGGTTTCTCTGAAAAAAAAAAATTTAAAACACCACATGGAAGAGTGGGAAAACCAAACAAAGGGCTGACATTTTTTGTTTGCTTGGAATTTTTGTTTCAAAATGGGTTTTGGAATGGAAAAATAGAAAGTTCTTGATCAATAACTAGGAAAACTCGTTGGTTTTCAAAGGAAAAATTGCATGAAATTGTAAGTGCACTGATTTGTTAATGGAAAAATGGAAAATTTTTGATTGTGAATTTGGAACACTCTGCGAGAGTACGAAGAACTTCAAGAGAATATCAAGTTTTGCAAGTTCATTGTTTTGTTTGTATGTCCGGTAGGGACTCATTATCCCGCTCAATCCTCAATCCATTTTCATAAAATTTTCACTGTAGATATGGCCTGAGTAAAAAAAGAAATTTGGTTAATCAGCAAATAAGGAGGACAGTCGAAAGCTGTATGGAATTCTGATTTTATGAAATAGTCAAAACACACAGCTTTAATTAAAGTAGAAAATTACTTGTTAGTTGTAAGGCTTGGAAAAATTCAGATATGTAGTTATCTAATAGGATTCAAGCGAATCACATTGCATTTTAACAATATCGGTGTTAATTATAATTATCCTGGAGATGCTCTGAAAGGAGTCGAGACGAGGTTCGCTTCGCACAGCTAGTTTTTTTCATGAATTCGAAAAAATCAAAATATCTGGTTTTAATTACAAACTAAAATATAGGTACCTAGTAGGAAAAATATATTAAGTAAGTTCTTGAATAACCTTGGCCACTGAATTTGCGACTAAAAACAATAAGAAACTACAGTTATGGCTGCGAGGGATAGGGATTTGTTCCCTTCATATTTTTGAGGGATGTATGACTGGTTGAACTCGTTGGCGCCGCGCGCTGCTGCCGCGCCGGGGCCATTCTTTCAAAATATCTTACATTTTCTGCCCCAAAACCGAAAATTCCCTCAACAACATTGATAAATGAAGTTTTTATATTAAGAAACTTGAAGTTAATTTCGAAAATAGCTGCTTCAGACTTTTTTTGAAAAAAAAAATTAAACAACCAAAAGCTTTCTGCTGCAATGAACTCGCCCAATCAAAAATGGAGGTCGGTGAGAATTGAATAAAACGAGTTCTGTTGTAACGGATTCTCTCGGCTTGCAATTTTGAGGGCTAGCATATGTGGAACCATTTATTTGGTACAAAAATTAACTATTTATATTTTTTACATTATCCAATATTTGAATTTCACACAATTGGGGCCATTTGCTGTTGGCCTGGGTGCATGTCTGCTTCATCATCAGCTACCTTTTTCAGGATTTTAATAGCAAGATATGGTGCACTTGCAGTGCCGAATGTTACAGTTTTAATTTGGTAATATTGATGAAGAGGGTTCACAAATATCTGCCGATACATCTTCTCGATGTCCGCAGTAAATGAAATTCGGTGAGTCCGCCATTTTACTACGAGATCTATGATACTCGACTGCAATTTTGGACCCACGAGTAGACGATCATTCAAGGATTTTTCGTCTGATGTTTTTGCAAGGCAGCATCAAATACAACACGGAGTTTAGTCGTTGAACTAGCTTCCTTAAAAACTGCATGGTGTGGTAAGAAATAATGAAATGGAGTGTTGAGAACTGCATCATTCACATCTATTTCCTCCATATGATGGAGTTCTTTATATTCTTGAATACATTTGGTGTAATCAGCACAAAGCTTAGGATCAGAATCGAGCTTCTTCTCTAGATGGAGAAATCGTCGGAAAGCACTTTGTCGACTCAATCCCATTGGAAAAGCCTTTTCTCTGAAAGGCAGTGCCACTTCATACCGCCCATTAGATAGACGCTTGGTATGCAATTTAAACGATCCTTCACACGCGATATTGTCCTTCTATCTCCCAAAACCTTTCTAATTGAGAGTTCAAATCAGTGATCTGGACAAAACTTCGAATTTGCTGAGGAAAAACAGCTGGAATTTTCCCTAACACAATCCACCCAAGATGTGTGTTTTGTGCAATTGGACCGATATCATCATTTGACCTTCTTCTTCTTCAGGAAGAAATATTTCGGCACAAACATCGCTTCCCAAAAGCAAATCGATCTGAGCGGGCTCGAAGAGATGAGGATCTGCTAATTTAAGATCCTTAATATGATCCCAATTGTCAGGTACCATTCTGCGGGTCGGAAGATGCCCAGTCAACGACTTGAAAACCAGAGCCTGAACAACAGTTTCGAAAGTCGAATAGCGGGAAGCAAATCTTACTTCGACGGAACTTTGCGTAGTGCCGCTGCTGACCAACCCTAACCCCGATACTTGTGCAATAGTACATCGTCCTTCTAGCTTGAGAAGTTGTGCGGCTGCTGCAGTGATGAAAGAAGTTTCCGAACCGGTGTCGATGAGTGCTCGTAAGAGATATAGTTTTCCGTCCGCTGCACGTACCTTCACAACAGCTGTGGCTAAAAGAACCTGGTGTGCAAAGCTACGGTCACCATTGGACGTGTGACAATTAAAATTTTGTCCATTTGTTGGATGGATCTGTTGTTTGGTCGTTGTTGGCTGGAACTCGGGCGCATTTGGAATCACAGAAACCGCAAATGCGTTTCTACCAGGACACTGATACTGTAATCCTGTTGATTGTTGTCGTTCATGCGTTCTGCTCGATTGATTGTTGTTAATGTGCAACAAGGAATTATGCCTTTGTTGGCAAAAAGAACATACGGTGACACTATAACATGTTTGAACCAGATGGCCATAATACAAGCAGTTTTCGCAAACTTGGAACTGACGAACAATGTCTCTTCTTTGCATGACGTTCATATTCAAGAAACTTTGGCATTTCCGCAAGTTGTGCTTACCGTTGTTGCATAATCTGCAGACGAGTAGCTCAGCACAGTTATTTTCGGCTGTTGTTTTGGATGGTTGATGGACGAATTGCTTAGAATGAAACAACTTCGGTTGGTTAACTTGGAAACGTGATTTTTAAACAGCTTGTTGTTCTTCTTTGTTTCGAGACACCGAAGCGTGTTCCTGTTGGCCTAAAACCTCGAGAGTCCGGAAACGTGTCTCTAAGAATTCGGTAAATTCATTTAAAATTTGGTAAATCCTTTCGATTTCCTAATTTCTCTTCCCATAGTCGTTGACAAGAATTCGGAAGTTTTTGGTACATGAACCAAATAAGTACTGTATCCCAGCTAGAAACACACATGTTCAAAACAAGAACAGAATATTAGGACAAGAGCAGTGTCCTAATGAACAGCAAAACAACACGAGCAGCGACCAACAACATGAGCATTGAGCAATGGAACACATAACCGATGAGCGGTTCTTGCGGACCCAGAACGATCGAGTCGAACATCTGGCATGGGGTGATTTAAGCCACACCCTTTTCCATATCGTCTCGATGATCGGTACTTGCGACCGAGAACAGTGGGACTGCTGTAAATAGGGCGGTGCAAGTCAAATGCATGCTATGCCGAGCAGACCATCCACTGTATCGTTGCCAAGACTTGCTGGCACTTAGTGTGAAGCTGCGCCTTGAAAAGGTACGTCAATGGAACCTCTGCGCCAACTGCTTAAAGTGCGGTCATTTTGCGTCAGTTTGTCCAATCGGGAGCTGTCGCAAGTGCGACAAGAAACACAACAGTGTGTTATGTCCGCTGAGCTACACATCAAACACAACAAGAGCTGGAACCAATGCAGTGGTAGCGCATGTTAATCTTTATCAAGAGGCGGAAGAGCAGAAGAGCAGAGCTGAAATATAGCAACTAACACCAATGTCATCGAGCGAAGAACCATGAGCATGGGGACAATTGATGACATTCCAACAACGAGAGCTTTACTAGCGACGGCTAGAATCTTTGTGAGCAACGCAGCAAGGCAGACATCGGAAGCACGAGCGCTTTTGGATAGTGGCAGTCAGATAAACATCGTCACTGAGGAGCTAGCGCACAAGGTAGGGGCACAGATCAGGAAGCCTGATCTACAGGTGATAGGAGTTGGAGCATGTCAGAGCGTCAAGATATCGGGCTTTGTTTATCTTGGTATTCAATCGAAAACCACAACATCATTCGTGTAACGGTGCAAGTGCTACACCATACCCCACATAACATCGGAGCTGCCAGAAGGTTACTTCCTACCAGATAAGCTAACCAATCAGTTGGATCTAGCCGACCCCGACTTCAATCTCGCATCGGGGATCGACATCCTCCTTGGAGTACAGGTATGGGCCGAGATCATAAAGGGCGACATCAGAAGATACGATTCAGGTTTGACAACTCAAGACACACACTTGGGTTGGATCATATTTGGTGAAAGAGCATCCAGAGCAAGGACCATGTTCACCGTGCAAGAGCCATCAAACAAAGAGCTTAACGTTCTCTTGAAACGTTTCTGGGAGATTCAAGAACCCGACATAGCTGTCATCAGGTTGTCACCAGAAGACGAACAGGTCGAGGAGAACTTTAAAAACAGTCATTACCGGGACTCGTCTGGCAGATACGTAGTTACTATCCCTTGCAGTCCACGGATTCAGAGCTTGGGCACGACGAGAGAAGTAGCGTTGCAAAGATTTTTCCAATTGGAGAAAAAACTGCAATTTAACCAGGAGCTCCGAGCAAAATACATCGATTTTATGAGCGAATACTTGGAGCTAGGGCACATGAAACCAGTAGAATCCAACTACAGAGCTGAGGGAACAGTCTATCATATCCCTCATCACAGTATCGTCAAGAAGTTTCGAGTCGTATTTGACGCTTCCTGCAAGAGTGATAGCGGCATCCCTTTGAACGATGTGCAGTTCGTTTTCGATGCTACAAGATGCCGATAACAGCCGACGTCAAGAAGATGTTCCGCCAGGTGCGAATAGATCCCAAGCAATGGGATCTGCAAAGGATCTTCTGGCGAGAAAGTCCAGACGATGCCTTACTGGAGTATTGGCTGACCGTAATGACATACGGGATGACATCAAGCGGATTCAACGCTGTACGAGCTATGCAGCAATGTGCTTACGACAACAAGCATACACACCCTAGAGCATATGATGCAATTTGTCATAATTTCTGTGTCGACGACATGCTTACCGGAGCAGACAATGAAGAGCAGGCTATCTCGTTGGGCAAGGAGATAATTTCATCACTTGGTAAGGGCGGCTTTACACTGGACAAATTTGCATCGTCAAATGAGCGAGTGCTTGCAGAGCTGGGCAGGCAGGAAGACATCCGAGAAGAGCTAATTTTTTCACCAGAGAACGAAACCTCGGTATTGGGCCTTGGCTGGGACTCGATCACAGATCAAATATTCGTCAGAGTATCTCCAGGGCAGGAGATTGCCAAGCTGACGAAGAGAGCAGTAGTTAGCGCCGTAGCGAAACTTTATGATCCGAATGGATACCTGGCGCCAGTCATCATTTGTGCCAAAATGCTAATCCAAGACCTTTGGCGGTCAGGAATACAATGGGACGAGATCATACCGGACGAATTAGCTTCTGCTTGGAGGAGCTTCAACGAGCAGATGACCCACCTGGCTTTCATAAGGGTTCCGAGATGGTTAGGTTGTGAGAGCAGGGCAAACATGCAGCTGCATGGTTTTGCAGATGCATCGGCAAGAGCATATGGTGCAGTTATCTACCTGAGAGCGGTTTCGGAGGACGGAAGCATCAGTTGTGTCATCGTCGCTTCGAAGACACGAGTGTCACCACTCAAGACCATCACCATTCCCAAATTAGAGCTGTGCGGGGCACTTCTCTTGAGCAAACTCATGAACCAGGTGGTAAGTGCAACGAAATTTAAAGAAGTACCGAGAACATATTGGGCCGATTCAATGGTCGTTTTACACTGGATCACGAAGGCACCATTTGAGCCGAAACCCTTCATAGCGAATAGGGTTTGCGCGATACAAGAGCAGAGCGAAGGCAAACATTGGAGACATGTTGCCTCTGAGGACAATGCGGCAGATTTAGCGTCACGAGGGCTCGCAGCGGAGGGGCTGCGTAATTCAGAGCTGTGGTGGAGCGGGCCACATTGGTTAAGCAAACCAGAACATCATTGGCCAAAGGAGAAGCCAGAATTGAGCTCACGGGACCGTGTCAGAATCAACACAGGCGTGAAATGGGTGGCAGCGAATTTCACATCCATTAGAGCATTCGAGCTGAAAATAGACGATCAGAGCTTACTAGAGCGCAAATTGACATTGCAGAGCATTCTACGAATCACGACATACGTCCTCAGGTTCGTTCAAAACATTCTCAAGAGAAGAAAAGGTAAAATTAATGGTTTTCCTTTACAAATTGAGCGTACAACATCATTGGACTACTGGGTACGAGCAGCCCAGCGAGCAACTTACAAGCAAGAGATATGGCTAATCGAAGAGCGTCGTCCCATGGATGGCTCGAGCAGCATTGCAACCTTGAGCCCTTTCCTGGATGGAAATGGGATTTTAAGAGTCAGAGGGCGACTCCAAGAGAGCGAACTGGAGTACGACCATATCCATCAAATGATCGTACCACCAAAGAGCAGGCTTAGTATTTTGCTAATGAGGGAAGCGCATTTTCGTACGCTTCATGGCGGTGTCCAGTTGTGCATGCAATTTCTGAGGCAGAAATTCTGGATTCCATCACTACGCCGGGAATTGAAATCATACATATCTAAGTGCAAGATATGTTTTCGACAACGACAACAAACAGCTGAGCAACTTATGGGCAGTCTTCCCAGAGAGCGGGTTCAACCAACAAGATCATTCAGACACAGCGGCGTAGACTATGCTGGACCAGTGCAAATAAAGGCCAGGGCAAGCAGATCCAAGATCATTGAGAAGGGCTATGTAGCCGTATTTGTCTGTATGGTGACAAAGGCAATACACTTAGAGCTGGTAAGTAACCTAACGACAGAAGCTTTTCTTGCTGCATTCTTCAGGTTCACTGGAAGAAGGGGCAGCTGTTCAGTCCTGTGGAGCGACAATGCAACAACGTTTGTCGGTGCTGACAAGACGCTGAGAGCTAATGGGGTGCGTTGGCAAGACACCCTTCCGATTGAGCAAATAAGAGCTATGGGCACGGAGTGGAAGTTCATCACTCCAGGAGCGCCGCATACAGGCGGCATGTGGGAGGCAGGGGTCAAGTCGATGAAGCATCACCTGCGAAGAGTAATCGGGAAACAAATACTCACCTTCGAGAACCTGGCAACCACACTTGTGCAGATCGAGGCCTGCGTAAATTCGAGGCCACTCACAGCCTTGACAGATGACCCAGAGGACTTGAGCGCATTGACACCGGGGCATTTTCTCATCGGGGAGCAGATTGTGCAGCCACTCTTGTTTCATCCATGTGAGTGTTTGTTATGTAATGTTTGCTTACTAACAACTAACACTGCACTAAGTGATGAGCCGGTGGTATAACATAGTCTACTATGTTGGCAAACCGTTGGTCGTAAGACTGTGCTTGCTATAAGCTCTCTTCGACCAATTCTGATAGTGTAAAAAAAAAAAATCTTTCGGTTGTACCACAGAATCGGCTGAAGGCTTGGGCAATGAGCAGCCAGATGCAGCAGCATTTTTGGAAGAGATGGAGCAAGGAATACATCAATTCGCTGGAACAACGTCCCAAATGGAACAAGGAGCGAGAGAACGTGAAGGTGGGCGATTTAGTTCTCATCAAGCAAGAGAATTTGCCACCAACGCTGTGGCTCCTCGGAAGAGTGACATCTGTTCGTTCAGAGCAGGACGGACTTGTAAGGAGCGCAGAAGTCAAGACAGAGCATTCAACATTCATGAGACCAATCCAGAAATTGTGCGTTCTTCCCATGGATGAGAGCGATACTCCCACTTGAAGCCTATGGTTCAATTGGGGGGGGGGGATGTTCAAAACAAGAGCAGAATATTAGGACAAGAGCAGTGTCCTAATGAACAGCAAAACAACACGAGCACAACATGAGCATTGAGCAATGGAACACATAACCGATGAGCGGTACTTGCGGACCCAGAACGAACGAGTCGAACATCTGGCATGGGGTGATTTAAGCCACACCCTTTTCCATATCGTCTCGATGATCGGTACTCGCGAGTACTGACAGTGAGAAGAGGACAGTGTGCAGCTGCGTACGAGCGTACGGTTAACAAGCAACAGGCTGTTGCTTGCATCGAAATAATTTTTCATTCTTTTGTGTGGCGTTGTTAAATACAGTCCACTTTGTTAGTAAATAAATTTTATATTCTTTAAAGATGCGCATTTGATTCCTTTTTTATACAAGACACATTCATGTTTTTGAGCGCTAGAACACACTCTCTTGTAGTATACAAGAGGTCTTTCAACCCTGATTCAACAACAACAGATTCCATGCCGCCTCATAACTTGCAGCCTCAATGGAGATATTTTGTAAAAATCGACTTGCATCACCTTCTAAACATGATTGCAAAAAATGCAACTTATCAATGTCATCTAGATTCTTGTTGTTGTGCACAATTGCCTGAAATTTGTCATGAAATGACCGCCAGGTGACATAAGAACCATTGAACTTAGGAAGGTCAATTCGTGGAAGCCGAATTCCCGATGACGATTCTTTGACATTAGTTACTTGCCCACATCCATGGATGGATGGGGCTGCAGCCCCACTGTTTGATGCGACCATCAAACCAACTAGTTCAGCCCTGTAGTCCATGTACAGTTCATTAATTTGATCATAAACTACAATTCTTCCTTTCTAAGTTCTTCTTCCAGCTTTCCTCCCCCAACAATGGCTTCATGGTACTTTGCAGAAGTCAGCATATCTTCTTCCAATTTGCTTAACCACCAGTGGCCTATTGCACCACCTTACAAATTTGTGAATTACAAACGTTTCTACCACAAATATGTAAAAAAATCAAGTTTTGTGTTTTGTCAAATTCTGTAGGCTACAAAATTGTAGTTGTGATTCACAGATTACAAAGTTGTTGAAAAAATTGATTTTCGGTTGCACGACAAAAAGTTTGTAGTTGTAAATCACAATCAAAAAAATTGTGAAAAATCTACTTTATTGTAAGTTTCTGTTGCACAATATGAGTGAGGATCACAAATTTATTTCAGTTTGTGAACAAATTCTACAGGCGAAAAACCTTGTCTACAAATTTGTGTTTAACATTAAATTGTGTGCCAGCAGTAATTCTAAAGCGGATTTCGTTGTAATTACAAGCAAATATCAACTGTGTTAAAATTATAGTTTTGAAAATTATTTTATTTTCATATTCTGTTACGTTAAAGACTATTTACATGAGAACGACCGACGAATGACGATGATTTCTGATGCATACATTTGACAAAAAATTTGTTTCGTCTCGAAAATATTCTAGTTGATACTAAAGCACTTTTCACATGAGCACGAAGTACGAGAAACGAATGAACGAAACTTTGTCGATTTTGACATTTCTTTCAAGTGAGAGATCTTAATTCGTCGCGAATGAACAACCAAGACACAAGGTAAAAATTATTTTTGAGGTTATACGTGCGAGTGACGAAAAGTCTTCGATCCCCGAAATAAAACAAACTGTGTACCTCGGTGGTCAAACAATTAATATTATACTTTATACACAATCAGCAAATTTCGTGGGAATGGAAATTGAATTTAATTCGATTCATGCAATTTCCGTTCCCATAAATTGAAATATTCAGAACCGGCTAGTTTTGGTGGATTGGAGCTCTGCGGTGTCATCGTTAACTTTTGGTTTGACGATGTCCTCGCTTAGCTCCATAACTCACGCGAAAATTTTGTTTGTTGGGAGTGTGGATGATGTGGAACTCGAATAGAGTTTGGCAGTTCGTATCAACTAAAATAAATTTGTTTTCTCAAATACATTTACATTTAAGATTAAGAAGTTAATTTATGCATCATTATTTTTTTTTTTTTTTTTATAATTTGCACCCACTCAAGGGATTTTGTAAACCCTTTTTATGCCAGAGACACAGTGAGTGCATTAGGAAAGTAGGAAGGGGTTGGAAAGGAGATGTCGGTGTACATTGGTCTTAAATTCTTGAACATTGTAGTGACTGGGAAAGACAGAGTGGGGAAGGGAGTTCCACATTCGCGTAGTACGGCTAAAAAATGATTCCCTATACTTGAGAGTACGTCCGAAGTTGGGCTCGAGGGTAAACTGATGGGCATTCCTAGAAGCGCGAGTATTACGGGCGAATTGTTTGGCGGGAGGAATGCAACTGACTATTTCACTTGAGCAATTTCCGTAAAAGTAGCGATAAAACAAGGAGAGACACGCTACGTTACGACGGTGGTCTAAAGAGGTGAATGCGTCAGTGATGAAGCATAAACTATACATATATCGTTTTGTTGAGAATTTGTAAGGAAATACGTCTTCAAACGTATCTTAAATCATTTCATTCATTCGTCGCCCGTTGGTCGTGCTCATGTGAATAGTGCTTAACAGCCAAACTCTATTCGCTTTCCACACAATAAACACTTCCAACGAAGAAAAACTTCGCACGTATTTAGCCTCAAAAATTATTATTTTCGGTTTTGGTTGCTCATTCTCGACGAATTTAAACTGTCATGTGAAAGAAATTTCAAAATTAAGGAATATTCCTTCATTTGTTTATTATTTGGTCTTTCTCCTTTAGTTGTTTACCCAGCAGTGTTAAAAAAAAATTGTAATTTAAATTTGTAACTTACAAGTTTCAAACATAAATGGTGCAACGGTATATTGTAAATTTATTTTACTGTTTGTAACTCTCATCACAAATATGTAATCCCACTTATTTGTAGTTGGTGCAAAGCAAATTCAAATACAAAATTTGTGATTGTGAATTACAACTACAAATTTGTGGTTGTAATTTGTAAACTGGTGCAATAGGGCCCAGAAGTGTATGCGCGACTCTCACGCTCTTTTGGGGCCTTTTCAAAATTGATAAAGTCTTTGCTTAGTTTTGTTAAAATATCCTTCTGCAAATCCCCATACTTGTAACCATTTTTGTCAGTCATTTTGTTTTTAATAGACAATTATTGTTTGCACCAGAGTGAGTTTAGGAAAAAGAACAAAAAATTACTTACTGCGTAAGTTGTTGTTGCTGTTGCTGCAAATGATGCTGAATAGGTATGGTTAATGATGACGCTGGTTGTGGTTTGAAACTGCCGCTGTGTCTTGATGCACTTGGATAATTTTTCTTTTGAATTTGTCGGAACACTATGTTTTTTTTTTTTTTAGTTTTTTAAGTTTTTTCACGGATTCGTCTTTGCCAGAGCAAATCGTTTTAAATTTGTGTTTTTTTTTTTTTTGTTAATTCGTTCAATGTTTTTTAGTTAAAACTGATTCGGAAAAATGCTCGAAGGACCAATGTTTATTACTAGATTTATGTAATAAGGAAATTAAAAGCAGATCGGAATACGGTTACATATATATCAATACGTTTATTCACGTCTAAAGAACATTCGATTATAATAATTTCTAATTGACATATTTTATTGACTATATTTTTCATTTATTTTGGTTGCTAATATATTTTTAGTGTAAGCAATAATTTCCTTAAGTGTTTTCTCTTCGTTCTACCGTACACTGTCTAAGTGTTAAGGGGTGCTATGTATGACCGAAGTTTTTTAATCTCCACCAGCGTTGTTCTCAGAAAAAAAAAATTCTTGGGGCCATTTACAAATTTTTGGGGCCAATTTTTTTACTTGCGACACATTTATAGAATATATGACATTACACTGATAGAGAAGTCGAAAAAAGTGCGTCCGGCGATTCCGTCTGTCTGTCGATAAACTCACTTGCAGCCTTAAACACTGTTCCAATTAACGCCAAAGTTCAAAATTAAAAAAAAAAAAAAAACAGTCCGATCAGCGTTATTTTTTTAAGGATACATTTGCCCAAATAATTAATTTAGTTTTGTATTACAGGACAAATATTCCTGCACATTTTTTTTTTTTTTGGAAATAACAATCCTCTATCGATATATATAAAAATGGATGCATGTTTGTATGTCTCTTATGAACTCCGAAATGGCTCCAGATATTTGTAAGATTTTCATGGTTTATACTGTTGTATTCAGTGATGGTTTCATCCCTCAAAAATATGAAGGGAACAAATCCCTATCCCTCGCAGCCATAACTGTAGTTTCTGGCCGCGCGCTGCTGCCGCGCCGGGGCCATTCTTTCAAAATATCTTACATTTTCTGCCCCAAAACCGAAAATTCCCTCAACAACATTGATAAATGAAATTTTTCTATTAAGAAACTTGAAGTTAATTTCGAAAATAGCTGCTTCAGACTTTCTTTGAGAAAAAAAATTAAACAACCAAAAGCTTTCTGCTGCAATGAACTCGCCCAATCAAAAATGGAGGTCGGTGAGAATTGAATAAAACGAGTTCTGTTGTAACGGATTCTCTCGGCTTGTAATTTTGAGTTCTAGCATATGTGGAACCATTTATTTCGTACAAAAATTAATTATTTATATTTTTACATTATCCAATATTTGAATTTCACAAAATTGGGGCCATTTGCTGTTGGCCCGGGGCATGTCTGCTTCATCATCAGCTACCTTTTTCAGGATTTTAATAGCAGGATATGGTGCACTTGCAGTGCCGAATGTTACAGTTTTCATTTTAAAAAATTTAATTGGTAAAGTCTTCTGTTCCACATGATAATTTGGTAATATTGATGAAGAGGGTTCACAAATATCTGCCGATACATCTTCTCGATGTCCGCAGTAAATGAAATTCGGTGAGTCCGCCATTTTACTACGAGATCTATGATACTCGACTGCAATTTTGGACCCACGAGTAGACGATCATTCAAGGATTTTTCGTCTGATGTTTTTGCAAGGCAGCATCAAATACAACACGGAGTTTAGTCGTAGAACTAGCTTCCTTAAAAACTGCATGGTGTGGTAAGAAATAATGAAATGGAGTGTTGAGAACCGCATCATTCACATCTATTTCCTCCATATGATGGAGTTCTTTATATTCTTGAATACATTTGGTGTAATCAGCACAAAGCTTAGGATCAGAATCGAGCTTCTTCTCTAGATGGAGAAATCGTCGGAAAGCACTTTGTCGACTCAATCCCATTACTGGAAGAGCCTTTTCTCTGAAAGGCAGTGCCACTTCATACCGCCCATTAGATAGACGCTTGGTATGCACTTTAAACGATCCTTCACACGCGATATTGTCCTTCTATTTCCCAAAACCTTTCTAATTGAGAGTTCAAATCAGTGATCTGGACAAAACTTCGAATTTGCTGAGGAAAAACAGCTGGAATTTTTCCTTACACAATCCACCCAAGATGTGTCTTTTGTGCAATTGGACCGATATCATCATTTGACCTTCTTCTTCTTCAGGAAGAAATATTTCGGCACAAACATCGCTTCCCAAAAGCAAATCGATGGAGCGGGCTCGAAGAGATGGGGATCCGCTAATTTAAGATCCTTAATATGATCCCAATTGTTAGGTACCACTCTGCGGGTCAGAAGATGCCCAGTCAACGACTTGAAAACCAGAGCCTGAACAACAGTTTCGAAAGTCGAATAGCGGGAAGCAAATCTTACTTCGACGGAACTTTGCGTAGTTCCGCTGCTGACCAACCCTAACCCCGATACTTGTGCAATAGTACATCGTCTTTCTAGCTTGAGAAGTTGTGCGGCTGCTGCAGTGATGAAAGAAGTTTCCGAACCGGTGTCGATGAGTGCTCGTAAGAGATGTAGTTTTCCGTCCGCTGCGCGTGCCTTCACAACAGCTGTGGCTAAAAGAACCTGGTGTGCAAAGCTACGGTCACCATGGGACGTGTGACAATTAAAATTTTGTCCATTTGTTGGATGGATCTATTGTTCGGTCGTTGTTGGCTGGAACTCGGGCGCATTTGGAATCACAGAAACCGCAAATGCGTTTCTACCAGGACACTGATACTGTAATCCTGTTGATTGTTGTCGTGCATGCGTACTGCTCGATTGATTGTTGTAAATGTGCAACAAGGAATGATGCCTTTGTTGGCAAAAAGAACATACGGTGACACTATAACATGTTTGAACCAGATGGCCATAATACAAGCAGTTTTCACAAACTTGGAACTGACGAACAATGTCTCTTCCTTGCATGACGTTCATATTCAAGAAACTTTGGCATTTCCGCAAGTTGTGCTTACCGTTGTTGCATAATCTGCAGATGAGTTGTTCTGCACAGTTATTTTCGGCTGTTGATTTGGATGGTTGATGGACGAATTGCTTAGAATGAAACAACTTCGGTTGGTTAACTTGAAAACGTGATTTTTAAACAGCTTGTTGTTCTTCTTTGTTTCGAGACACCGAAGCGTGTTGGCCTAAAACCTCGAGAGTCCGGAAACGTGTCACTAAGAATTCGGTAAATTCATTTAAAATTTGGTAAATCCTTTCTATTTCCTAATTTCTCTTCCCATAGCCGTTGACAAGAATTCGGAAGTTTTTGGTATATGAACCAAATAAGTACTGTATCCCAGCTAGAAACAGACACATTCATGTTTTTGAGCGCTAGAACACACTCTCTTGTAGTATACAAGAGGTTTTTCAACCCTGAAATAGTTTCACGAGTTAAAGATGGTTGGCCAAAAAGCGTCTGCATCTGAATGTGGACCAAAATACGCTTGTGGTCATATCGCTCTATCAACAGATTCCATGCCGCCTCATAACTTGCAGCCTCAATTGAGATATTTTGTAAAAATCGACTTGCATCACCTTCTAAACATGATTGCAAAAAATGCATCTTATCAATGTCATCTAGATTCTTGTTGTTGTGCACAATTGCCTAAAATTTGTCATGAAATGACCGCCAGGTGACATAAGAACCAGAACTTAGGAAGGTCAATTCGTGGAAGCCGAATTCCCGATGACGATTCTTTGACATTAGTTACTTGCCCACATCCATGGATGGATGGGGCTGCAGCCCCACTGTTTGATGCGACCATCACACCAACTAGTTCAGCCCTGTAGTCCAGTTCATTAATTTGATCATAAACTACAATTAATTCTTCCTTTCTAAGTTCTTCTTCCAGCTTTCCTCCCCCAACAATGGCTTCATGGTACTTTGCAGAAGTCAGCATATCTTCTTCCAATTTGCTTAAACCACCAGATGTGTATGCGCGACTCTTACGCTCTTTTGGGGCCTTTTCATAATTGATAAAGTCTTTGCTTAGTTTTGTTAAAATGTCCTTCTGCAAATCCCCATACTTGTAATCATTTTTGTCAGTCATTTTGTTTTTAATAGACAATTATTGTTTGCACCAGAGTGAGTTTAGAAAAAGGAACAAAAAATTACTTACTGCGTAAGTTGTTGTTGCTGTTGCTGCAAATGATGCTGAATAGGTATGGTTAATGATGACGCTGGTTGTGGTTTGAAACTGCCGCTGTGTCTTGATGCACTTGGATAATTTTTCTTTTGAATTTGTCGGAACACTATAATGTTTTTTTTTTTTTTAGTTTTTTAAGTTTTTTCACGGATTCGTCTTTGCCAGAGCAAATCGTTTTAAATTTGTTTTTTTTTTTTTTTAATCCTCGATGAATCGTTAATTCGTTCAATGTTTTTTTAGTTAAAACTGATTCGGAAAAATGCTCGAATGACCAATGTTTATTACTAGATTTATGTAATAAGGAAAATAAAAGCAGATCGGAATACAGTTACATATTATATCAATACGTTTATTCACGTCTAAAGAACATTCGATTATAATAATTTCTAATTGACATATTTTATTGACTATATTTTTCATTTATTTTGGTTGCTAATATATTTTTAGTGTAAGTAATAATTTCCTTAAGAGTTTTCTCTTCGTACTACCGTACACCGTCTAGGTGTTAAGGGGTGCTAAGTATGACCGAAGTTTTTTAATCTCCACCAGCGTTGTTCTCAGAAAAAAAATTCTTGGGGCCATTTACACATTTTTGGGGCCAATTTTTTTACTTGCGACACATTTATAGAATATATGACATTACACTGATAGAGAAGTCGAAAAAAGTGGGTCCGGCGATTCCGTCTGTCTGTCGATAAACTCACTTGCAGCCTTAAGCACTGTTCCGATTGACGCCAAAGTTTTAAAAATAATAGTCCGATCAGCGTTTTTTTTAAGGATACATTTGCCCAAATAATTAATTTAGTTTTGTATTACAGGACAAATATTCGTGCACATTTTTTTTTTTTTTGGAAATAACAATCCTCTATCGATATATATAAAAATGGATGCATGTTTGTATGTCTCTTATGAACTCCGAAATGAGCCAACAGATATTTGTAAGATTTTTATGGTTTATACTGTTGTATTCAGTGATGGTTTCTCTGAAAAAAAAAAAAAAAAAAAATGGAAAACACCACATGGAAGAGTGGGAAAACCAAACAAAGTGCTGACATTTTTTGTTTGCTTGGAATTTTTGTTTCAAAAATAGAAAGTTCTTGATCAATAACTAGGAAAACTCGTTGGTTTTCAAAGGAAAAATTGCATGAAATTGTAAGTGCACTGATTTGTAAATGGAAAAATGGAAAATTTTTGATTGGGATTTGAAACACTCTGCGAGAGCACGAAGAACTTCAAGAGAATATCAAGTTTTGCAAGTTCATTGTTTTGTTTGTATGTCCGGTAGGGACTCATTATCCCGCTCAATCCTCAATCCATTTTCATAAAATTTTCACTGTAGATATGGCCTGAGTAAAAAAAAAAATTTGAAAAAATCTTACGGGTTAATCAGCAAATAAGGAGGACAGTCGAAAGCTGTATGGAATTCTGATTTTATGAAATAGTCAAAACACAACAGAAGAACGAGAATTTGTTGAATTTTTAAACGAAGTTCGCATTTCATGCTTTAATTAAAGTAGAAAATTACTAGTTAGTTGTAAAGCTTGGAAAAATTCAGATATGTAGTTATCTATTAGGATTCAAGCGAATCACATTGCATTTTAACAATATCTGTGTTAATTATAATTATCCTGGAGATGCTCTGAAAGGAGCCGAGACGAGGTTCGCTTCGCAGGCTCAGCTAGTTTTTTTTCATGAATTCGAAAAAATCAAAATATCTAGTTTTAATTATAAACTAAAATATAGGTACCTAGTAGGAAAAATATATTAAGTAAGTTCTTGAATAACCTTGGCCACTGAATTTGCGACTAAAAAACAATAAGAAACTACAGTTATGGCTGCGAGGGATAGGGATTTGTTCCCTTCATATTTTTGAAGGGATGTATGACTGGTTGAACTCGTTGGCGCCGCCGCGCGCTGCTGCCGCGCCGGGGCCTTTCTTTCAAAATATCTTACATTTTCTGCCCCAAAACCGAAAATTCCCTCAACAACATTGATAAATGAAGTTTTTCTATTAAGAAACTTGAAGTTAATTTTGAAAATAGCTGCTTCAGACTTTCTTTGAAAACAAAAAAAAAAAAATACAACAACCAAAAGTTTTCTGCTGCAATGAACTCGCCCAATCAAAAATGGAGGTCGGTGAGAATTGAATAAAACGAGTTCTGTGGTAACGGATTCTCTCGGCTTGCAATTTTTAGGGCTAGCATATGTGGAACATTTATTTCGTACAAAAATTAATTATTTATATTTTTACATTATCCAATATTTGAATTTCACAAAATTGGGGCCATTTGCTGTTGGCCCGGGGCATGGGCCAAACAGCAAATCTAAGGGCCAAATGGCCCGATTGGGCACTTTTGCACAACGCTGATCTCCACTCTCTTATGGATTAATTGCCACGTATATAAGCGATAGAATGATCTATGTATTATTCAAAGCAGCGTTTTCCGATATAATCGCATTTCATCATTAACCAGTTAGTAAGTGTCAGTCTAGCGTGCATTGAGAGTGGTTGTGTCCGTGCTGTGCTATATCGGTTATCTGTTTTTTTATGTCCGTCCCTTGTCCCTCGACCCCACCGCGCGCGTGTTAATAAACCGAAACATAAAAAAAAAAACAATAATCCAAAATTAAAACATCAAGAGAACCAAAAAAA
Source organism: Sphaerophoria rueppellii (assembly GCA_920937365.1). Taxonomy (NCBI): domain Eukaryota; kingdom Metazoa; phylum Arthropoda; class Insecta; order Diptera; family Syrphidae; genus Sphaerophoria; species Sphaerophoria rueppellii. The sequence goes on from CAKKXW010000001.1 coordinate 67,760,522, forward strand.
AAATAATAAAAACAACAAAAACCAACGAAAACAAATAAAACATTGAACCAATAATCCAAATACAAAAAAAGCACACACAAAAAAAGGCATAAAAAATACCCACTGGCCGTAAGAGCACAATAAGTTATCATCCCATTTCTCTTTGTTTACCGTCTAACAGTTGCATGGCTTACCATATGCATTACATTGCATTGAGTTTTGTTTTTGCTCAAACTGTGTATGCATGTGATATGCCGTCAACAACAGATGAATAGAGATCTGCTGTTTGAATTCCAGGGTCGGATCGATTCACGCTGTAAGGCATAACACTAACAGTGGCGCTGAATCGTGAAGTTTTCCTTCAATTTAAATACAGTAACTCTTTTAGATCTCGTCTGTTTTGGTTTTTTTATTTTTCTTACTTGCAATAATTGGCAACTTCAGTGTTGATTACTGTAATGTTCGTGGGCTACGTACGAATTTTCTTGCTACGTCCATCCACACTGTGTCTAACAGGCCAGCTGTTTTGGCGCTGAGTGAAACTCAAGTAGGTTAGAATTCCAATCCTACTACTGAATTTCTCATTCATGGGTATAGCTTAGTGCCATTATTCTTCCTCCACCATGGTCTCGCCGTTTACATTAGGAATGATGTTGCTTACCAATTCTTACTACAGTATGGACGCTGCTCCAACCCTTTCTTCAATTTTATGTGGTTCAAGTTCACCGTAAATAAGCACATCATTCACTATTGTTTTCTTTATCGAAGTCCAAATTTGGACAGAGCTTCAACTTCTCGCGAATTTGATGCTCTGTCTGATTCCATTTATCCTAACACTAAAATCGTTATTACGGGCTATTTCAATGTACGCAATTCTTCGTGGCTTCTCCATTCGGGCCTGACAACACCCGAAGGATTGTGTGTTGAAATCTTTGCTGAGTTTAACCACCTTACTCAGCTTGTCACTGAGCCTACTCGCATATCGGACATTAATGGCCAAGCGGAAAATACTCTTGACTTGTTTCATACGTCTGACCCTGAGAAATACACTATCAGTGTCTTAACGCCTCTAGGCAGATCAGACCATAGTATCATATCTGCACATTTTTCGTGTCAAACTAATCCAGCTAAGGAAAGAACTCCGAAGAGAACCGTATGGCAATACGAGAAAGCCAACTGGGGCGGTCTCAATAACTTCTTCCGGATCTTTAACTGGTCACTAATGCTTCCTCGATAGTGACGTTGACTTCAGCGCAGATATGATTACTTATATAAATAAATTGGAAAAAACACATTTATTCCTCAAGAAATTCTAGTTTCTATTTCTACTGTCAAATCCTGTTCACATTCTACACTATCCATACTCGGGCCCGTAGCCAGGGGGGGGGGGGCATTGAGGGGCAATAAAATAAAAATAAAATGCCCTACCTTGAAAATGCCCAACCTTTTATTTCCACATTTTTGATAAATGAATAATATCGTCGGCTAAGAGTGCAAACCTGTTAACTGCCACCTCCTAACTCCAAATAAGTATGATTTACATATTTGATTGAAATTACAAAAAGCTTTGAAATCTTATCAAATTCTTATTTGTTTAGTAGTGTGGATTCTAAAAAATAACTTTATGTTGTCTTGGATTTATTAACACATTTAGAAATATTTTCGTTTTCAACCGACTTCCAAAAAGGAGGATGTTATCAACTCGTCTGTTTTTTTATTTTTTTATGTTTGCTACCTCATATCTTTGGACTGGGTGAACCAATTGTTTGTATTCGAAAGCTGGTGCCTTCAGTGTGGTCCAATTTGTGTAAGGAGTGTGAAAGTGGAGTTAGCTGTTTTTCACTCCAAGCCATATATCAATTTTTTCGTCTGCATAAACTGTATTCTTTAACACATTATTCTTGAAGTTAAAATTCAGCAAATGCATTTCAGTTATTTCAATTGATTTTTCGGGTTTTTCCAACAAAAGAAGAGGCTACTGTTGTCAAAAATTATTTAAGTAGGCTCGAACACAAAATCGAAAACCTAATGCAGATTTTGTACAGGCAGCGAGAGGCAGTTAAAGATACATACGAACTTTATGTTTATGTGAATCCACTTTTTCAACTTTAACTGCCATCAATAGGCCCCAGAGGATGTCAATGGGACATGAAAGAATGGCTGGCTTTGTATTTCTCGCGTTTGAAGTCCTTCGTGTATTTAATAAAATGAGCAATCGAAAAATTCAGTTATTTTAAAGAATAATATTAACATTTTATATTTTACTATTTTTGTGCTTTGTAAATATAATTTACTAGCCGACCCTGCGAATTTCGTCCCGCCATCCTCCAGAGTAACTCCAGGATAAATATAATTAACACAGATATTGTTAAAATGCACCTAAAATTGTATGAAAAAACTTGATTTTAGGTCTTGAAATTCTTAGTGCTCTCGAGTTACGTATACAACTACATCACACAAGACACTTGAGACCGAGGCAACGGCGACCCTTCAATTTTAATAGCATCAGCACCAAGATAAAGTAAACATTGACCGAGGCAACGGCAACCCTTCAATTTTAATAGCATCAGCACCAAGATAAAGTAAACATCGGCCGGTCCAGATCCAATTACATAAACCAAGCCGATAAGATAAACACAAAACGATCTTCAAAGCAACCAACGAATCGCATCAAGAGATAAGCTGGAGTGGCAGCGTCGCAGAGGACAGATACAATTTGAACATCAAGATATCCAGTCGACTTTCGTGTATTTTTGTCAAATATTGTTTTCTGAATAAAATCATTTTTGTTTTTTAAAAACTCTTCTTTATCATTTAAAAAGTTATTTGGCGCTATATAAACGAATATTATATTGACATATGAGATCCAGTGATACGAACGCATTTCGCGATTGTTAAACTTTTCAAATAAATTTAAATTAAACGAATATTAATTTTAAATACAGTTTGAAAAAAAAAATAATAATATCGTTTGCGAAAAATATAGCATCTCACATTCATATATAAATGTATGTTGCGAAATCTCGTAGAGAGAATATTTAGCAAATGAACAGTGAAGAGAAACAATTAAACAGAGACAGATTATACAGAAAGCTAAATAAAAATCACGACAGTGATACCGGAAGTGAAAGTGAACAAGACGAACAAAAAACTACAACAATGACTGCACCCGTATTAAACGATGTTCAGAAAGAGGAACAACGCTACCTTCTTCGTGAAATGGAGAAAATAAACCCATTCAGAGGATCAAAAGATTGTAATTTGGCACTGTTTATATCAACAGTGGAGTACTTTCTAAACCAAATCGTGCTGCAGGAAAATCAAATAAAGGCTACATTAATAATCCACTCAAAAATTCAAGGAGAAGCAGTAAGGGCAACTAACAGCTTACCACATTTATCGTCATGGAAGGACATTAAGGTAAACTTATTATTATTATTAAGATTATTTTCAATAAAAGAAACTTATATTAAGTTATCTCAAGAAATTGGTTGTATTTTAGAATCTAACACTTTTGAATTGTATAAAAAATTAGACTTCTTATTACAAAAATTGCAAACTAAAACGCAATTAGAACCTAATTTAATTTACACACAGGCAAATAATGAAGTTCTGGTATTTGAAGCATTTAAACATAATTTAAACCCTTCACAAAAAGCTATAGTTATCGCCTATAATTGTAAAAATATGGTTGAAGCTTATGAAACCTTAGAAGCCAATGATATGATTCGTGTAAGAAATCAAAGTGAACCAAACAAGGGCTTTAATATGAAACACCATCTGAAAAATTCTCCTAGACAAAATCAGGGACATCAAAATTATAACCAAAATAGATTTAATCAAAATAATAATAATTTAAGACAACAGAATAGAATAACATCTGAGCAGGTTAGACACAACAACAACAGAATATTTGGGAATTTAAACCCTAATCATGGTCATAGGTTTGGTTTTAATCAAAATTATCAAAGGCAAAGTTATAATAATAATAATAATTGGCAGGGACAAAATAATAATCAGCCAAGTTCAAGTCAAGTTAGGAGATTTAATAATAATCGAGAACAACCAATGGAAGTTAATCGCCTCAGTGAACAACAAACAATTAATGAAGAAGTAAATTTTATAGCAGAGGGGCTTCGACACTTCCCATCGTAATACTTACAGTTCAAAAAGAAAAAATAAAAGTCTTAGTAGACACAGGATCTACTATGACCCTCCTCGATACAAAAAAACTTAAATCCTGTACAAGAATGAAATTAGAAAAAGAAATAAAAGTGAATACCGTCAACTCATACATTTTTATAACAGAACAAATAATAACAAAACTACCTGAAGAATTTTTGGAAAATGCCACAATGGAATGGAAATTAATGAATTTTGAAAACAAAAATTTTGATGCGATCCTAGGATCGAATTTTTTAAATGCCATAGGGGGTATTATTAATATGAAAGATAAATATTTAGAAATAAATCAGAATAGAATTCCTTTTCTTTCTATCCCAGTCAAAGAAAAAGAATATATCAATGCAAATGATCACTGTCCTTTTCAATATGACGAAATTCATGTGTTAGAAGATAACTCAATGGAAATGAGCAAACTTTTACACAAAGATTTGAATGAAGAAGAAAAGAATATACTAAGAGAATTTTTAAATAAAAATAAGGATTTATTCTACAAGGATGGAGAATTGTTAAGTTCCACAACTCAAACAGTTCATTCCATAAGGACAAAGACAGATAATCCTATTTTCACAAAAATTTATCGATATCCAAAAGTCCATGAGCAAGAGATAGCTAAACAAATTAAAGAAATGCTCAGTAATGGGATAATACAAAAAAGTAGAAGCCCTTATAACTCACCTGTTTGGATAGTTCCAAAAAAATTAGACAACTCGGGAACTATGAAGTGGCGTATGGTGATTGATTACCGTAAGTTAAATGAGGAAACTATCGAGTATAAGTACCCATTTTTTTTTTTTTTTTTTTTTTTTTATAATGAGCACACACTCAAGGGGTTTTTATACCCTTTTTATGCCATAGACACAGTGAGTACTTTAGGAAAGAAGGAAGGGGTTAGAGAGGAGGTGCCGGTGTACATTGGTTTTAAATTCCTGGACATTGCAATGATCGGGAAAAACAGAGTGTGGAAGAGAGTTCCACATTCGCGTAGTACGGCTAAAGAACGATTCTCTATACTTGAGCGTACGACCGAAGTTGGGCTCGAGTGTAAACTGATGGGCATTCCTGGAAGCGCGGGTATTACGGTTGAATTGTTTAAGGGGTGGAATGCAACTGGCTATTTCTCTAGAGCACTTACCGTAGAAGTAACGATAAAACAGAGAGAGACACGAAACGTTACGACGGTGGTCTAAAGTGGTGAATGCATCAGTGATCTCTCTATCACCAATCATTCTTACAGCTCTTTTTTGAATTCCATCCAAGAGGCTTAAGTAAGTAGCTGGAGCACCAGCCCAGAGATGTGAATTGTACTCAAGCTTTGGACGAATATAGGTTTTATAGATGATAGCCAGATCAGACGGGGAGAAAAATTTCTTGCACCGTCTTAAGAAACCCAAACATCTTGCGGCATTTTTGGCGACATCGCGTATGTGCTCAGACCACAAGAGGTGGTCAGTGATGCACATACCCAGAATCTCGAGATGTTCGGTCTCATTGATGCAAGTGCCACTCATGGACAGTGGCAGGGGGGGTATATCTCGCTTCAACGATACCAGACAGCATTGAGTTTTCGAAGCATTAAACTCTACACGGTTCTTAATTCCCCATTGGACAATGCTGTTTAAGTCAGAGTTTAATGAGCTTATCATATTTTGCCGTTGCAGTTCCACATCCGAAGAGGAGGGATGTGAATCTGGAAACGAATATGAGAAGCTAAGGGTACTATCGTCAGCGAAACAATTTATTGGATTAGAAGTAACAGACAAGAGATCATTAATAAAAATGATAAAGAGGGTTGGAGACAAAACGGAGCCCTGGGGCACACCAGCATTTATATTGTGGGTTTCAGACTTGAAACCGTCCAATACAACTTGTATTGAACGATTCGAAAGAAAGTTTCTAATCCAACGATGGAGGGATTCATCGATTCCGAAGGCACGCATTTTCGATAAAAGAGCCTGGTGCCAGACTTTATCAAATGCCTTTGAAATATCAAGTGCAACAATCTTACTTTCTCCAAAACGATGTAAAGATTTGTTCCACTGTTCGGTGAGATAAACCATCAAATCACCAGTGGACCTGTTGCTGCGAAAGCCGTACTGCCGGTCATTAAGAAGCTTTCGGTCTTCGAGATATTTCTTAAGCTGATAGTTTATCAGCGTTTCCATGACCTTAGAAAGAAGGGACGTAAGTGCAATCGAACGATAATTGGAAGGAGAAGAAGATTCGCCTTTTTTTGGAATAGGCTGGACAAATGCTGTTTTCCAACTACTCGGAACGAGCCCAGAAGAATAGGATAGATGGAAAAGCTTACGCAAGGGTTTTGCCAGCGTGGAAGAACACCTCTTCAGAATAATAGCGGGGATACCATCCGGACCAGCGGATTTATGTATGTTGAGATCCTTTAATACTCTCGCCACAGCACGAGTGCGGAAGAAGATTTGTCCCATGGAATCATTGACGCGCTCAAGAACTGGAGGAGTCATGACACTCTCTGGCAGCGAAGAGTTGGCGGCGAACTGCCTAGCAAAAAGGTTAGCTTTCGCAAGCGAGCTAACAACTGGAGTGTCATTGTCGACGAGCGTAGGGACCGAGGAAGAAGAAGAATTCTTCATGTTTTTTACAAATGACCAAAAATTATTACTGCCTTTGGGACATTGCAGTATTTTTTGCCTTAATTTTTGGTCATGTAAAAATTTGGTCCGCCGAATATGGGCATTGCAGGCCTTCCTGGCTTGTTTAAACTTGTTCCGGTTTTCCTCAGTTGGGTTGGCTCTAAAACACCGGAACTTTACTTCTTTTTCCCTGATAACCTCTTTACAGCTTGAATCAAACCATGACTTTTCCTTGGGTTTGATGCTTTTAACCCTATTCGGGATAAAAGTTTTCATTCCCAAAATAATCATATTAGTAATCATATCTGCGCTGGAGTCTACGTCACTATCGAGGAAGCATAGTGACCAGTTAAAGATCCGGAAAAAGTTGTTGAGACCGTCCCAGTTGGCTTTCTCGTATTGCCACACGGTTCTCTTCGGAGCTCTTTCTCTAACTGGATTAGCTTGACACGAGAAATTTGCAGATATAATACTATGATCTGATCTGCCTAGAGGCGTTAATACACTGATAGTGTATTTATCAGGGTCAGACGTAAGAAACAAGTCAAGAGTATTTTCCGCTTGGCCATTAATGTCCGATATTCGAGTGGGCTCGGTGAAAAGCTGAGTTAGGTGGTTAAACTCAGCAAAGATCTCAGCACACATTCCTTCGGGTGTTGTCTGGCCCGAATGGAGAAGCCACGAAGAATTGTGTACATTGAAATCGCCCGTAATAACGATTTCAGTGTGAGGATACAGGGAAACAATTCTTTGGATGGAGTCAGACAGAGCATCAAATTCGCGAGAAGTTGAAGCTCTGTCCAAATTTGGGCTTCGATAAAGAAAACAATAGTGAATGATGTGCTTATTTATGGTGAACTTAAACCACATAAAATTGAAAACAGGGTTGGAGCAGCGTCCATATTGTGGAAGGAATTGATAAGCGACATCATTCCTAATGTAAACGGCGAGACCATGGTGGAGGAAGAATAATGGCACTAAGCTATACCCATGAATGAGAAATTCAGTAGGATCGGAATTCTCACCTACTTGGGTTTCACTCAGCGCCAAAACAGCTGGCCTGTTAGAAACAGTGTGGATGTACGCAGCAAGAAAATTAAACGTAGCCCACGAACATTACAATAGTCAACTCTGAAATTTACCATCATTGCAATATTCAAAAATAAAAAAAACCAAAACAGACAAAATGTAAGAGAAAGTACCGCAATGAATAACAGGTTTCTTTTCGAGCCGACGCTGCCGCTAGTGTTATGCCTTAGCGGTGACGTGAGTCGATCCGACCCTGGAACTCAAACTGCAATTTCTCTATTCATCCGTTATTGATAGCATATCATATGCATACATAGCATGAGCAAGAAAAAACTCATTGCAATGCAGTGCATATAATAAGCCATGCAACTGTAAGAGATAGGGAAGGGTGAGAGGAAAGGGTACTCACATGTGCTGTGTAGGCTAAATCTATTTGTTTGTTTGGAGTGGCGTGCTTTTTTTTTTTCTATTGTTTTATTTTCCTTTGCGTTATTGTTGTTGTTTTGATGTTCAGTTTCGGTGTTTGGGTGTTTGGAGAGATGGTGAATTTATTGAAGTTATTGTTTGTTTGTTTTTTATTTTTTTTATTTTTATTTTTCCTTATTTATGTATGATGAGTGTTTTTTTTTTGTTGTTTTTTTTTTGTTTTTATTGGAACGGACGACACGACGATGACGATGTGACATTAGACATTGGTTATGACGAAAACGACGAGACGTAAAGAAGACGCGACGGTAAGGGGACGACACACAGCACAAGGGGACCTTCCCCATCAACAGCACTGACAACACCAAACATTGACGATGTCTTGGATAAATTAGGGAGATCGCAATATTTTACGACACTAGATCTGGCAAAAGGATTTCACCAGATTAGAGTCAACGAAAAAGACATTGAAAAAACTGCATTCAGTGTTCCACAAGGACATTTTGAATTTCTTAGAATGCCCTTTGGCTTAAAAAATGCTCCTTCTAGTTTTCAATGTATGATAAACGAGATACTGGGAGATCTCATTAATAAAATCTGTGTCGTATACATGGATGACATATTGATTTTTTCAACTTCTCTGATAGAACACATAACAAACCTGAATAAAATATTTCAAAAGCTAAGAGAATTCAACTTAAAAATTCAAATAGACAAATGCGACTTTCTTGTGAAAGAAACGAAGTTTCTTGGACACACGATTACAGACAAGGGAGTTTTACCCAATCAAGATAAAATCATAGCAATACAAAAGATTAACGTACCGACAACCGTTAAAGAAATAAAATCATTCCTTGGTCTTACTGGTTACTATAGGAAATTTATAAAAGACTATGCTAAGGTAGCCCAACCAATGACAAGATATTTAAAGAAAGGAACCAAAATCGATTCTAAGAATATCGAGTACGTAAAATCATTTGAAACATTAAAAAAATTAATTGTTTCACCTCCAGTCCTGGCTTATCCAGATTTCAATAAAACTTTCGAGCTGACAACAGATGCATCTAATTATGCTATAGGAGCGGTCTTAGCTCAAGATAAACATCCTGTTACATTCATAAGTAGAACTCTAAACGACCACGAGAGAAACTACTCTACTACAGAGAAAGAACTATTAGCAATAGTTTGGTCAATCAAGTATTTAAGACCTTACCTCTACGGAAGAAAATTTCAGTTAAAATCCGATCACCAACCTTTAAAATGGTTGAAAACAAAGAGTATAGGTAAAGACATATCGGGAAGGTTACAGCGATGGATTCTATCACTTGGTGAATATAACTTCGATATAGAGTACCTTAAAGGATGTCAAAATACAGTGGCAGATTACCTCAGTAGGGAAATAAAAGATACTGGAGAAATTAATCACTTGGATGATTCTAGCCTAGAAGAAACTCTCCACTCAAAAGATGAAGAACAGTTAGATCACTTTCCTATAATAGAAAAGCCAGTTAACAAGTTTAAGCAACAGATAGTGGTTAACAATGATTATAATGAAAGAAAGATAAGAATGCAAGTTTTAGTAGGCAACAGAAAGTTAATCGAATTGTCCCCTACAATAATCAATTCTGAAACATTTGAAAAACAAATTAAGGAAGTTTTAGAAATTAAACAAACAGGAATATATTGTGACGACTATCACATTTTCAACCAATTACAACAGAAACTAATCAAATTATTTGATAAAACTATAATTAAATTTTATAAATGTAGTTACCTAGCACAAGAATTAGAAGATGAAAATAAAGTCATAGAAAAAATAAAATCTTATCACGAACTAGAAACAGCTCATGCTGGTATTGAAGAGAATTACTTGGGAATACAACCATATATATATTATCCTTATTTAAGAAAATTAGTAATTGACTTTGTTAATAGTTGCAACATCTGCAAGCAAAACAAGTATGATAGGCACCCGATCAAGCCAAAATTCAAATTGACTGAGACTCCAACAGACATCAATCAAATAGTTCACATCGATATATTTTACATAAAAAATTTGAAATTCCTTTCCACTATTGACAAATTCAGTAAAAAATTGACAATGACATATATAAAAGATAGTAATGGCGAAACCATTAAAGAAACAATAATGCAATTTATTTCTCAACATAACAAGCCTTTGAAAATTGTAATGGATAATGAGTTCAATCAATTGAGTATAAAAAAAATGTTACAAGATCTAAACATAGAAATACATTATACTACCCCAAACTCACATACAGGGAATAGCCCAATTGAACGTGTACATAGCACAATCTTAGAAAAATATAGATGTTTATCTAATGGGAAAGAACTAGGAATAATCGATAGAATTGATACAATATACAAAGCAGTTTTCTACTATAACAACTCCATACAAGTATTGAGTAAAGAGAAACCTTTTAATATACAATCAGGTCATATAGACAAAGAAAGATTATATAATACGTACCAAACTAATAAAGAAAAAAGAATAGAGAAAACCAATAAGACTAGAGAAGACTACGTAGAAACTCGCAACAAAGCCTTTATAGTAAATCATCACAGGAAATATGATAAAACTACTCCGCGATTCTTTTACAAACAAACAGATCATACACATCCAATCAATATACAACGTCATAGAAAGACAAAAATCAAAAACAAATATGACATTATTATGAAAAATAAACCTGGAAGACCTAAGAGTACTAGGTCTAACACAAAAATAGCATCAAAGAAAGATTCAGTTACACAAAAGATTCCATCGGGAATAGACCCGCTTCCGATCGCAAGTTGTTCGCATAAATAAAAGTTATAATGAAAAGCTTAATATACATTCTTTTAATTAAGCTAGTATTTAGTGACATAACAATTGAAAACATATATAACCAAGAAGGTTATACTAAAATAAAATTAAAGAAAGTTAAACTAGTTAGAGATTATAAACATGTAGTTCATAAAATCAATATCACTCAAATCGAAGAAGTTTTGAATAACATTGACAATGACATTTACAAATTAAAAAATATTAAATTTCCCGCAGAAGTATATCGAGAAATTCGTATTATTAAATCCGAAATCAGTAGCTTATTACTGCATAGAAACAGGAGAAGTTTAATTAACCTTGGTGGTAACGTGCTTAAGTTTTTGTTTGGAACATTAGATGAAAACGACCGAAAAAATATCGAAGAACAATTGAATATAAATAAATATAACAACCATGAATTAATTGTAACATTTAACAAGCAAATTGACATTAATAATAAACTGAAGAAGCAAATAGATACTATACAATCAGAATTTAACAGTATGTACAAAAGTAAAGATTTCCTAAATCTCAAAGTAGGAAATACATCAATAACACAAAGAATAATAACTTTAGAAGTTCTTGAAAAAATTAATAAAATTAAAAGCATTATTGAAAAAATTCAAAACAATGTCTTATCAAGTAAACTTAATACAATGGTAAATTCAATGCTCAGTATTCACGAAATAATCACATATAATGTAACGTTTGATAAACTAAAGAATATAAAAATAACTACAGGGTTACACGATCAAGAAATTATATTTATAATAAGTATACCAGAAGAAATGTTAGAATTTAACCAATATTTTGTAACTAGTTTACCTAACAATAATAAAGAAGAATTAAAAATAAATGATCAATATATCATTGAAAATGAAAATGTAGAATACATATCGAAAGAAGAAAATTCAAATAAATTGGAAATATACATAAACTGTATAACAACAAGAAATTGTACTAAAATTATCAATAAAAGAGAAAATATTGTATTAGAAATAGCAAGAGGAAAATTGTTAGTAAAAAACAGTTGTATAGAAATAAGTACCAATTGTAATGAAAAGAAAAAAATTAAAATCATAAATAATGTATTAATTCAGTTTGAGAAATGTAAGATAACTATAAATAATAGAACTTTTGAAAATTCCAATGAAATAGAAGAACAATCTTTATATTTAGAGAACCCAAAATTGTATGAAAATATATCTAATCTCTTAATTGAAAAAGAAATTAAACTAGAAGATATAAATAATATTGACATAATTCACGAAAAAATATCAAAATTAAATACACATAAAGAGACTTCATATTACATACACATTGTAACTATTTTTATATTATGCACTGTAATTATATTTCTGTGTAGAGAAAGAATAAATTGTTTCAGGAGAAACAACAATCTTAAGGAGGGGGGAGTTACGTATACAACTACATCACACAAGACACTTGAGACCGAGGCAACGGCGACCCTTCAATTTTAATAGCATCAGCACCAAGATAAAGTAAACATTGACCGAGGCAACGGCGACCCTTCAATTTTAATAGCATCAGCACCAAGATAAAGTAAACATCGGCCGGTCCAGATCCAATTACATAAACCAAGCCGATAAGATAAACACAAAACGATCTTCAAAGCAACCAACGAATCGCATCAAGAGATAAGCTGGAGTGGCAGCGTCGCAGAGGGCAGATACAATTTGAACATCAAGATATCCAGTCGACTTTCGTGTATTTTTGTCAAATATTGTTTTCTGAATAAAATCATTTTTGTTTTTTAAAAACTCTTCTTTATCATTTAAAAAGTTATTTCTCGCCTAGTTTTCGGAGTTCCAAATAAAAAAATGCTCCATAATTCCATTTGCAAATCAGTCCACTTACAATTTCATGCAATTTTCACTTTGAAAACCAATGAGTTTTCCGAGTTTTTCATCAAGAACTCTCTATTTTCCATTCGAAAACCAATGTTGAAATTTTCCAGTTTTCCATTTGAAAACCAATGCACATACAATTACATGCAATTTTTACTTTGAAATCCAATGAGTTTTCTGAGTTTTTCATCAAGAAAAATCTATTTTAAATTCGAAACCCATTTCAAAATTTTCCAGTCTTTCATTTGAAAACCAATGCACCTGCCATTACATATCCCGAATGACACAGGTTTAATTTTAACCGAGACCCAATATTCATAAAGCGGAATTTTCAAGCGCAGAAAATCTTTCCCAAGAGTTCGCGTGTAAACATTGTCTTGGTCCAAAAGCTTAAGTAGAAGTTCAGCCTTAAATATAATATAGAAGAATGAATAGGAAATGAAATGAAATGAAATGAAAAATAGAGAGACATTTCAAAAAATTGATGACGGCTGTCAATTTCCAATGTCCAAAATTCAAAAACAAAACTTTCGAGTAAATAAATTAAAATCAATGTTTTTTTGCTATTTATAATTATTTCTTTTATTTTCAGAACCTCCTATTGCATATTCATTGCATAGGCGAAGCATTCAGCAACATTTATTTAGTAATACTTTTGATAAATATTTAAACTTGAATATCTTAGACCCATTTGCTCAATCGAAACATAAACTTATGTTCTACATAAGGTTTCCATTTTTATATGGGACGTTCCGGAATTCTTAAATTCGACGTAAAATCCCCATACAAAAGGAGAACTTTAAGTAGAACATAAATGTATGTTCCGATTGAGCAAATGGGCCTTAATGCTATCAAATCAGCCATACCAAGGTAACAGAGAAGGCATTTCGGCGGTTGTTTATCTCTTATATGAATCGATCTATTTTCGCGAAACTTGGTGAAACTAAAAGGCTTATCATATAGCCAGCCGGTAACTATGCATAATTTAGCTATTTTAATTAGTTTTTTGTGGAACTTTTAGAACATCAACTTTATCATGAACCCTTACGACTCACCAAGTTTCAAGAAAAAAGATTGCTTCTTTAAGGGATAAACTGGATAACATGCGTCAAAATGTCCTCAAAGTTATAATGGAATAACCGAAATACAAAATTTACCAATGCCGTACCTAATATGACCGTTGCCCTACCTTAAATTCAACTCTGGCTACGGGCCTGTCCACACTCACAACGAACCTAATGTTCGCGTAATTTAAGATAACCTCAAAAATTATTCTTGTATTGATTTAAGTTGTTCTTTAGCAACGAATTAAAATTTCTTTTGTGATAAGAATGTCAAAATCGACGAATATTCGTTTACATGTTTGTCGTTATCATGTGAATAGTCCCTAAAATTTTGCCAAACGAAAGCACTTAGGTACTTCCAATCCTTTTGAACATGTTCTGCCACTCGGTTACTTTCAGATTATCAAGACATAACGTTATGTTTTGCGAATAAAACATTTTTCCTATCACTAATTTTCTTTTTTCTGTTTATTTATTCACTTTCAGTTTGATGTTATTGTTATAGTTTAACAAATTTGTGAAAAAAAGTTGTAATTTACAACTTCGGAAATTAAACGGTGAAACGCTTTTTTTTTGGTATTTGTAAGCAACAAATACAAAATCCCTCCATTTTTCTGTCTTTCCAACAAATTTGTATAAACTAAGCTTGCGTCAAAATTTGTTGTTGAACCGCGTAAAATCCGATAACAATTAATTTAAAATTAAAAAATCACCTTAATTTGATTTTACAAAATTTGTTTACGAAAATAAAATACTTATTTGAAATTTATACTTTAAAATTCGTCAACTTACCTTATGAATGCATTTCGAAACACATTCGTTTCATCATCAGCATTGCATTACTGAAGCTGTGGTTGCGGCTGTTGATTGAAGCGCGACGTAAGCATCGTTAAGGAAAATCGAAACACAGAACGAAAAGCTTGCGGTTTGTGAAATAGAAAATCAATCTACAAATTTGTAAATGTAAGCCACAAATACAAATTTGTTAATTTAATTGTAAATTGGTGAAATAGACAACAGGTTGAGAACAAAGATGTTCAGCGACCAAATAAAGACACGCTACGACATGCATTTTTACAAGCTCCTCAAGAACAAGATAGCATACTTTGATAAACAATGAAAAGTCTGCAATGGGAAACCAAAACATCAGTGGAGTTGTTAGCGCAGTGCGTAGTGCATAGGCTTCCCAACTAGCTGGTCCTAAATGAAAAAAAAAAAAAAAAAAAACAACTAGACAGCATCACTAATAAAGGAGTCTGATGATCGGCTTGGCACCCGTGAAATAGCTATAATTCCAGCCAAATAAAGGAATTGACGGAAAAAGCCATTGGTGGAAGCACCTCTAAGTTGTTATCGTTGTTCAAATACATAAACGATGGATTTGTTCGGGACGATCAATCCTAAGGAGGAGACCTCTCTATATGTCTATATGTAATGTGTACATACTGTAATGTGTATACACTATTTATCTCTATCACTCTAATATTGTTTTATAGGTGAATAGTTATGTATCGAAAGTTGTATTTGTAGTTGTAAGTAATTGTGTATACACTCTTTAGCGTAGGAGAAACTCTAGTGGTTAAGAAGAGAACTTCGTTAAGCATCGAGAACACTCAGCACCTACAAGAACCTAGTAGTTTCTCGAACCTTTTTGAGTTATATAAATAGCCCCTTAGTGGCGAAGCAAATTCAATTTATTATAAACTGCGATAAAGTTAAGATACTGTGAGTGATTTGAATAAAGTAATTTTGTGTTTTATTGACAAAGTGAATAAGTTTTAATATTGATTGATACAAATACATTTAACCCTTACCTGAGGAGAACTGGCAGTTTTGTCTAATTTTAGTCCTGGGAAATGAAACTGATATTTTGGCCGAGAAGGTTCTTCTTTTTGTCCAAAACCGTATTCATCTGTAATGAAATGGTCATCAAATTAATGAATTAAAGGAAGTAATTCACAATTGCCTTTAAGAATATTATTCCAAAAAGAATACAACAATATTTGCAACTTAGTTATTTCTGAAATATAAACGGAACTAGTGTGTTTGTATAGTGCTCGTAGTGTAGTGGTTTTATGCGTTAGCTGTTACGTAAAACGTGTGGGTTCGAATTCAACTCTTGTCCTTAAATACTATGTTTAAAAAAAGTATCGAAGCGAGCTTCAAGCTAGCTTCGCTCCTTTGTATACCTGTGTTGAGTTGAAATGAGCTTCAACCGACTCGACTTTAGGAGTAGAGTTGGGTCGTAATTTGTACTGAAAAACCCAAGTTGAGGAGTAAGTATGGCGTTGACAGCAAAATGTCTGAAGCCTGACGTTTGTGTAAGTGCTAATATTTCGAGCACAAGCTAGGTGTTATTTTTTCACTCGCATTTTGTCCGTCTAGTGCATTTTGTAACACAATAAAAAACAAAAAAGAACAAAAATCAATACTGCGATGACTTGAGAGACGGCAACAGTGTTGTCATCTCAACATCATTTCAACTAAACTCCAAGTGGATTACTCAACTCAAACGACAAAAAACCTGGATCAAAAATTCGACATTAATCCAACTCGAGCTCTCGATTCTACTTGTAAACGTGGTAAAAGTTTTTATTTCATCTTACATGGGTACTGCCCGTTGCGAAGAGCTCGTTCGGATTCGATTTTAAATTAAAGCTCCCCTCAATTTTTCACAAACACACACACCCAGAGAATTTTTGATGAGTAAGAGCCACTTCGGCGCTAGGGATGTCGAAAAAATATCGATATATCGATACATAAAAGAGGTATAAAAGTTCGATAATTTTTATCATTAAAAAAATCTTCAAGAGGAAAACTAAACACTACACTCAATTAGTGTACGTAAATTAATGTGAGATTATGAAACATGAATTATTTGAAAACACAATAGGTTCATTCTCAACAATTTCCTCTCTTGCATTCACAACATGCAAGCATAAGTTCATAGCTCACAAATTTGTCAGCTTGTACGCAAAATGCAAATTCATTTTTACAGCTTGGTTTCCCATCTTTAGGCGTTTTTGTTTTTTACAACTGTACAGAGCCTGAACCATAGAGAATATATAATACCTAGAGTCGCGACCTTTACCTCCCTTGCCGAAAACACCCTCAAAATTTTTCTGAGGTGAACTCTCACAATCCTCTCTCTTTTTTCGTGTCCGTGAATCTGTGTAAGAGGTGAGCTCTCACAATTCGATTTTCTCTTGTGTTTTTTTTAAGATGTATTAAGATTTTTGATACAAATATTGGTAAATTATATATATATTTTCATAAAATATCGATACGATATATATCGATATTTTGTTTTCATTTCGACATCCCTATGTCAGCTAAAGATGCAAACCTCGTAAGCCCACTTTTTTCCAAAAATGATATTTTAGAAAATTCATAGCTCTTCTAGAGCTGTAGCACTACTATATTTATTTATTAGGGCTGAGCTAATGCAATTTTACTCACGCAACCACGTTAAAGTGAACAGCAAGCTTCGTTCGTCAAATTTTCGTCCAACTTTTACTCATTCGCTCATTGCTTAAGTGATTTTGACGGGTTGGGTACAACTGACCTCCGGACAATTGACCTCAATATTATTTATAGCAGTTTCGAGTAGCTAATCTCACCACCTATAGCAGTTTCTAGTAGCTAATCACACAACTTTAGAAAAAGCTTGTGGAATATAATGTGGGGTCGGGTACAACTGACCTCCGGACAATTGACCTCAATATTATTTATAGCAGTTTCGAGTAGCTAATCTCACCACCTTATAGCAGTTTCTAGTGACTAATCTCACCACACTAGAAAAAGCTTGTGGAATATAATGTGGATGGAAGCTTTTTTGAAATTCAAATTTTTATTGTAAAGCTTTTCTTAACTAATGACGATTTCTAATTGGTTGACGCACTGCTCTTCTGCTCGTTAGCTAAGCCTATGGCGCATACTTTTCTTTGTGTTCTTAATAAAATGGCGTGATGTGACTGTTTTTTTTGTTGAGTTGCTGCTGTAGAAAATAAAATGAATTAAGGAATTTCATTTTTTGTTGTGCAACTTATTTGTTATTGGCCTGCTGCCTTTCATTACGAGATGTGTGTGCTTATACTTGGTGTAAGAGCTGAGGAAGCATGCTAATTCTTTTTTTTTTTGAAGATATGAATTGAAAAGGGGTCATGCAGAAACTGGATTAATGTAACATGAGGAAATAACAAATATTGTTGTTTTTATTGGGTTATACTTATAGGAATGTGTTTTAATTGAATGAACAAAAGGCTAGGAAAATCAACATTAATCGCAAATTCATGATAAATGGTAATCGTCGCGACGCGTCGTCGTCGTTGCGTTGTTCGAGTTCATACTGTACCTATTCTTGTTTGTACTTTTATTGAGCACATTGATTTCGTTTGGTTTGCGTTGTTTTTTTTGTTTTTTGCAATTGGTTTGGTGATTTGGAACCGTCTCAAATCCCAAATAAGAAGAAAAATGTATGGGAAACCTCGTGGTTTTGATGAAGTTTTTGGCTTTTTTTCGCAAAAACCGAGTTTTTGATTCAGTGTAAAGAGCCTATAAGTTGCATTTTTGCCTTGGAATTGAATTCAAGCATGATATTTCTCAACATAACGTCAAAATGAGTCAATCCATATAAATCCAAGACATTTTAATCGAATATGGAATGAGTGTATTCGAAAACTTTCTCCACTCCATTAGATGGAAATGTGAAACTCAGCAAACAAATGGGACCGAAGACGGAAGAAGAAAAATCTGATATGGCGAATACACCGTAATGATGTGTAATCATTAATAGGATCTTTGATGTATATCG
Organism: Sphaerophoria rueppellii; assembly: GCA_920937365.1. NCBI lineage: Eukaryota > Metazoa > Arthropoda > Insecta > Diptera > Syrphidae > Sphaerophoria > Sphaerophoria rueppellii. The sequence goes on from CAKKXW010000001.1 coordinate 67,779,322, forward strand.
CGGTATCAACCCGACCTGACATCGCGCACACTGTAAGTGTTCTAAGCCGATACAACACTGATCCTGGAAAAAAAACACTGAAGGCTGCAAAGCGAGTTCTAAGGTATCTGCAAGGCACTAAACATCTCGGTTTTGTATACCAAAAAACCAATAAATCGGAATTGATCGGGTATTGAGATTAAGATTGGGGAGGCAATGTGGACGACCGAAAATCATACACTGGATTCGTATTGAAATTGGCAAATGCAGCAGTTCCATCAGCGTTGAATTTGGTTCTTAGTACCCATGTGCATCCGATGACTTTTTTGTAATTTGGGTGTTCAACAAATTTCCAAGCATTCGTATCTCGTAATGCATCATGGCCGTAGCCAGGGGGGGGGGCAAAGTAGGGCAATGCCCTACCTTAAATTTAAAATGCCCTACCTTCAGAAATTGAGAAAAGCCCTATCTTCAAAAATGCTCTACTTACAAACAGTGCTGTAGCCAGCCCAGATTCTATGGAGGCGCGAACATAAAATGAGGAGGCGCAAAAAAAAAAAACAAAAGTTACCATGTTATTTCTATCCGCTTTAGAGCTCTTCATAGAGAGTATTACTTAAAAGATAAAAAAATAATTCACTACTTTGTTAAGAAATTTCATTATTTGTATTTTATTGAAAAGAAATCGTTAAAATAATTGAATTCTTCTTTTTTTCTGAGCGAATTTTCGAATTAATTCATCCTTTACAAGAGAATCAATCCTTTTTCGGAGGCGCTGTGTGGAGGCTTAGGGGCGCTGGGTGCCCCTTCGCACCCCCATGGCTACGGCTATGCTTACAAAAACGTCGTGCTTACAAAACAGCATACATTCAAAAATTATCCAGCTTTATATACCGTGCATAAAAATGCCCTACCTTTAAAAATTCACTTCTTTTGATAATGTCACCTTCCAACATTTTTCCAGCTTGCCTTGTAAATGCCCTACCTTCAAAAATATCGTGAAAGTCTTAAAAATACTAAAGATTAATTTACTAGAGAGTATTTTGTTGCTTCTCTTCAAACTTTTCGATTTAATTATGACAGTTAAGACGGTATTTGATGTTTATATTTCATTAAAAGCTAATGATTTCAGCGCATATACTTTTAGAGCGATCATCTATGTCTATAGTATTTAATAAAAATCCAATTTCAATACATATAAGACCATCCAATTTTTTGTCTTATAAACTTAATATAAACACACTATTCTTTTAGTTTCACATCAGTACAGGGATATTAGTTCATTCATATCGAAAAAAGCAAAATATCAACTAACTTTTCAGGTCTAAAAATTTCAATAAGGGAAGACGCTTTTGTGGTCAAAAATTATTTGACTAAACTCGAAGATAAATCCGAAAACCAAATGTAGACCTTGTTCAGGCACCAAAAGGCGACTTACGAACTTTTTGAGAAAATCTAATAACAAAAAAACGGTTCTATGGGAGGTACCGTTTTGGAGTAATACATGAGTGTTTAAAAAAATTAAATTCAAGGAAGTTTAAAAAAACCGTAGGAACCGTTTTGGAGAAAATTTAAAGCTTTGTTTTTTTGCCATAAAAATCGTATGGTGGCTACCCTGAATTCTGATCTTAACAAAAAAATTAAAAAACTGGGATGTGAGTTTTTGCTCAAACCTCTTATTTTCAAGTTTGAAGTCAATCGGACTAGTGGTTAAGGCTGTAGGTGCATGTAAACTTCCCGACAGACAGACAGACGGAATCGCCAGGCTCACTTTTTTCAACTTCTCTATTATCGTAATGTCAAAAAATTTGAGATGATGATGAGATATCATCTCAAATTTTTGTTTGTACGAATTCAATACGTGCCATATTATATTCTATTTTTTTTTTTTTTTTTTTTCAAAATTCATTTTTATTCATTTCACTTAAAACTACTTATTGCTAGACAAAGAATTAAAACTAGCTTACTATCTAAAATCTTATATTTAACTTACTGGCCCCAACCGGGCGCTCTAAGGAATTCATGATCAACTTAAAATTAATGCCTTTCGGCCTATGAACTATATTATTTATTTTTGAATGTTTTTTTTTTTGTTAGAAAAATTGAAAAAACTAACATAATATCATTTTCATTTTCCTTACAATATATATTCTATATGTCGCAAGCAAAAATCACAAAAATATAAAAAAAAGCATAATAAAGAAAAGAAAACAAACAAGAAAATGTACACAAAACTAAAAAAAAAAAGTTAAAAACAGAAAAACCAGCAAAAAATCACGAATATATAAAGACGCACGAACTAGGGCTGTCCATATAAACCTTCTTTTTTAGGAGTGTGAGGGACGGAGCGACTATTTTTTTTGACCTTAAGAACTACATCCAAAAATGCAAGAAAATTTCTCAAAGTCTACGAAAAAGACCTACTTACATTCAATGCATTCTACGAACCACTGTTGTTTTTTAAAACTTTTGCTCTAGCAAAAAATGGAACCACTTTGGATCGTAGCAAATATGACAACCTGCAGTCACCTGCGGTCAGTTGTCCTGAGGTCAGTTGGCTTGACCCCACCTAAGGGTTGAGCCAGACGCATCTTTAGTCAAAGTAAATATTTTATTAAAGTCTGGACTTCTAAGTATAGGCTCGGAAACAAGAAGCTTTTTAAGAGTTTGAAATGACCTTATATAATCAGGATCTGATGTATTGAGTTTTTGAGATTTTTGTAAGTATCGTATCATGGGATACGCGACCTTCGAATAGTCTCGAATAAACTTTCGGTAATAACCTGTTATTCCGAGAAATTGTTTTATACCTTTGACGATAGATGGCAGTTTCATTTCAACGATTGATCTTACTTTATCCGTATTTGGTTTTATACCATTTTTTATTATGACATGGCCTAAATAATTGGTTGACAAGTCGGCGAAGCTGCATTTATTCATTTGAATTTTTAAATTGCTATCTTTAAGTTTTTGAAAAATTTGTTTTAGGGACTGCAAGTGCTCTTCGAAGCTTGTAGAGAAGACGAGAATGTCGTCTAAGTAAACTACACAAATTTTATTAATGAAGTCTTTTAGAACATGGTTCATAAGCCTTTGGAATGTCGCTGGGGCATTCTTCAGCCCAAACGGCATTCTGAGGAATTCATAGTGCCCATTTTTAGTTGAGAAGGCAGTTTTAGCTCTATCTCGGGGTTCCATTTCAATTTGATGAAAACCTTTTACTAGATCAATTGTGGAAAAATAGTTGCATTTACCCAATTTGTCAAATAAATCTTCAATATTTGGCATTGGGAATCTGTCCTCAACAGTTTGGCTGTTTAGCTTTCTATAATCAATTACAATTCGCCATTGTTTTTGACCATTCCTATCATCTTTTTTAGGAACTACCCAAATGGGCGAATTATAAGGACTATTGCTATTGACGATAATTTTTTGTTCCAACATTTCCGCAATTTGTCTGTCAACTTCATCGGAGTGGATTTCTGGGTAACGATATAGCTTGCTATAGATGGGAATATCAGTTTTTGTTTTTATTTGGTGTCTTATTTCATTTGTAAATGAAAGAGAATCACCTTCCTGATAAATTATTGTTCTAAAAGAATTTATTAAATGTTTAAGTTGTAAAATGTCACGATTATTTAAATGGCTTGCAAAGATATTATTTGAATTTTCAGACATAAATGATTCGTTACAGAACACACTCAAAACTTCCTTGTTTTGATTTACGATGTTAGAATAAATTTCTTCATCCTCGTTGAAATAGATTGGAATTGTAGCATTATCAGTGATTAGGGACCTATTTTTATAATTTATAATTGGGTTTAGATTTATAAGAATGTTATTCCCTATTAATCCGTCAAATTGATCATGAAACTGGTACTCGAAAAAGTTGACATAATAATCAGGCATTTTAAATTCCTCAAAGAGAGGAAATCTTACCTCAATATTGGTGTTGATATTGTGATCAAGAACTCTTTTAGTGTACGATACTTGGATGGGACTTGAAATTTTGGGTTACATACATTTTTGTTTATTATGCTGTACTCAGCACCACAGTCAATTATAAATTTAAGTGGTCGGACAGCAGTTTGTATGACTAAATGGGGTAGGAGTTTCGATGACGTTTTTGAAATTTTGGATCGTATTGACCATTTCTATTTCCACTTTCATTTAGTGAAATATCCATTGGTTCATAATTGTTACTGTTGTTTTGGTGTCTGTTTCTACTTTGTCGTCGTGATTGGTTGCTTTGTGTAAAATAATTATTTGCAGTTTGACTACTTCTTAAGTTTTGTTTGTTGTGTTGAGGTGAGAAATTACTATTTTGCCTGGATTGATTATTTTCAACATGATTTGATTGAAATGAATCGTTATTTCTGAAATGTGAACTATAATTGTTTCTAAAATCTTAATTATTATTGAAAAAATTATGTTTTGTACTTCTAACGTTAGGAATGAAATTATTTTGTCTGTGGTTTGAGAAGCGATTGGAATTTCCTTGTCTTGAACTTTGAGCAAACAATTGAGATGTACTTGGTCCATAAGATAGATGATCTATTTCTACAATTATTTTAAAAGCTTCATCAAGAGTTTTGGGGTCACGACTGAGCACAATGAACTTAGTAGGTTCGGGGAGATTTTGCTTAAAAGATTCAAGAGCAATTCTTTTATTTGAGTTCATTAACTCTGAATTATTTTGATCCTTAAGCAAAAGAGAATTATTTATTCTGCTTAGTAAACTATTGATATGATTAAAATAATCTTCGATATTAGTAATTACTCTTGAAGTTCTTATTTTGTCAATCAAAGAGTTTACTGATTCTTTCTCCCCAAACCTATTTATCAAAATTTGTTTGATTTCACTCCAATCGTCTAATCTTCCGTGTTTTTGTAATTCTAATCTAGCGTTACCAACAACTTTGTCTTTAACATACCCCGAAAGAATTGTTAAGGATTCAGCATCAAACGTTGTCAAAGTAGGAATCAGTGCATCTATCCTTGCAAGAAAATCAACTAGACAATTCAAATTTCCACTAAATTCTGGAATTTTTGATATTTATTCTAAAACTACTTTGAACTTATCTGCAGCATTCAGTTGATCCATGATGAAATGAAAAAGGTTCCAAAAATTTGATCTTCAGTTGGCTTTAATTTATAAATAATGTAATTCGTATCTTAATTTTTTATTTTTTCTTTTATTAAAAAGTTTGTTTTGTTTTCTTTCCTTTTCGTCAAATTATTACGACAAAAACAAAGTATTTTTGAGTTTAAAACATAGTTTTTTTTTTATTATTTTTATTTAATGGTTCATCAATCAGTTTGATTTGTTTAAGAGTGTGTAAGAGAGTTTGATTGCTTGAAATGCTTTTGCTATTTCACTTGTTACCAAATTTTCCATACTACACGTTGAGCTTGGGAGCATTTATTACGGGTCGATGTTTCTGTGTAAGACTAAAGCGTCTATCGATGACTGTACCAATGTACAAAACGACGCCAGTATTTTTCGATTGCATTTACTGTATCACACTAGAGCGTCTATCGATGACTGTACCAATGTACAATATGATGCCAGTATTTTTGTGTGTAACGAAAGTTATAGTTTTACAAAAGACAATTTTACTTTTTATTTTCGAGGATTTCGTTGCTTTGAATTCACTTAATGTTCATTTTTTACTGATTTCAATTGGTTTAACACTTTAACATAACAATTTGTTTTTTTTTTTTTTTTTGGTTTATTAATTTGTGTATAAGTTTTTTAATATTTCAATTCATGTTTTGAAGAACCCTTGTTCTTTTTTTTTTGTTAATTTTAATATTAAATTTTATTCGACCCGGCTTTTACCGACTGCGCCAGTTTGGTGTTACACTTCACTCAACATTAATTAAGAAAACTTATTTTGTTTTTAAACAACATTTTATTAAAGAAGTACTAAACTCTAACATAAATCGTCTTCGACTAACTTAAAGACTAGAGATCAAGATCTTACATACGTACTTAACAATAATAACGTAAATATCGTAACACATTGGTGATCAGCGATCACAGTTTACCTCTCTTTGGTATTATCTGCTTGGAAAGATCATGCCAAAGAGATGATCGTAATTTACAAAACACTTGTTTCGTATGCGTAGCATACGCTTAAAGAAGTGTTGGTAGATGGAGACTTTAAATACTTTACAAGCAGGGAATAATCAATAATAAAAGGAAAAGTAAATATAATGATTTAGATTATATTACAATATAGAAGTAGGGGATGAAGTGTTGGCAAAACTGATGTCGAAGGCAAATAAGCTTTCCCCAACATTCGAGCCATCTGGCTACAGAGTAATTGGAAAGAAGGGTGGAGAGGTTCTGGTCGAGTCGATAGATTCGGGGAAAAGATATAGGAGGAACATTGCTCATTTACAGAAGATTAACCAAAACAGTTCTGGTGAAGCAAGCTCTCAAACATCGGCAACTAATGAACCCGTAGCCGCAGCTTCCGATGCCAATGCCATGGAGCCCAGTCGAACTGGACGAATTATCAAGATGCCAATTCAGTACACCTGTTTCGTCGAAGACTTCACCGACTAAATATAACATGGCTAATCGATTCCATATGGAATTTTTGTATTTATATACTAAAAACAAAATTTGTATAAATATAAATAATTTTTTTTTTTTGTAAAATAAGAAAGTGATGTAGTATCTGGCAACACTGTTAAATAATTCGGACTTGCCTTTTGAGTGTTTCGAAGAAAGGACTGTAGGTAAAGTCAATTGACTGATAGAGGCCAACGAGAAAAGACGTAGTCTACTACATTACGGTTTTCCAATCCCGATTTGTGTTTCGACGGGCAAATTCCAATCATTTAACTTTTAAATGCGTACCGCAATACATCAAAATCTGTTTTTAATTTTTAAACATCAGGAGAGGAAATAACGGTACTTAATTCCTTCTCAATTTGCTTCATCAGTGATGTAACTCAATAAAAAAAATGTGCACGACTGGGTCGTACGAACTTGCTCCTGCATGCTAAAAAAACTAAATATTTATGAATACTTAAATTGCAAAAGGTAGTGTTAAAATAAGAGATATACGTTAAGCAATTCTGATTACACTCTTACTTACAGCTTACACTTAACTCAAAAAAAAAAAAAATATATAAAAATAATTAGAATTTATTAAAAAAATTTAAATTTGGAAATGTACCTCGTATATACATTTCATTCCAAAAATTTAAATGCCGAATAAATTTTAACCTTATTCTTGATTTATTGAATTTTTTTTTTGAAAATCGTCGGAGCCGTTTTTTTTTAAATTAATTTTTTATATATAAAATTTTTCAAAAATATCTTAAAATTAATTTGGGTGTGCAGTTTTTAAGACCATGTAAATATACATATTAAACTCCAATTTGGATTTTTAAAATTGATCCGTTTTTGAGATACAGAATTTTGAAAAAAAAAGTTAAAAATATTTTTTTTTAAATCCAAAAAAAAATTTGAAATTTTTTTGAAAACAAAATATTATTTGAACAATATATACGTACTTTCGAAAAAAAAACTTACGCTGATCGGACTTTCAGTTTTCGAGAAAATCTAATAACAAAAAAACGGTTCTATGGGAGGTACCGTTTTGGAGCAATACAAAATTTTTTTTTTACATAAAACACATAAATGTTTAAAAAAATTTAACTCGAGGAAGTTTAAAAAAAATCGTTCGGGCCGTTTTTGTGAAAAAAAAAGTTTTGGTTTTTGGCAAAAAAAATCGTATGGTGGCTACCCTAAATTTTGATCTTAAAACAAAAATAAAAAAATTGGGATATGGCTTTTTGCTCAAACCTCTAATTTTCAAATTTGAAGTCAATCGGACCAGTCGTTAAGCCTGTAGATGCCTGTAAACTTTCCGACAGACAGACAGACGGAATCGCCGGACCCACTTTTTTCGACTTCTCTATCATCGTAATGTCATATCTCATCCTCATCTCAAATTTTTTTTTTACGAATTCAATACTTGCCATATATTCTATATGTCGCAAGTAAAAATAGTAAGGAGTCACTCCTATTATAGGTTTTCTTTTAAATTCATTTCTTCGGGTGCGGTTATACTTATGCAAACCACTGTATGTACCTAAAATAAGCAATTATGTACAGGGATTATGCCTAATGGGATACCCTTAAAAAAACGCATTTGGTATTCTACCTCCTGGTTAATGTAGAAAAGAATACGATTTTGAGTAAAAAGAATGTTTCAAACATTCTGTTAAGTTTTTTTCTTAAATTTAAAATGAGGGATCATCATATAGCTGTTTCGAATACTGAACCTGTATAATAATAAAAAAAATTCCAATTCATTGAAAACTGAATAAATGTATGTACCTTTCAATAATATCTATACAAATTTATTCATTTAAACCCATTTCATAGTTTAGCTAATCCAATACCTTTTTTCAAAACAGCAGGTTGTAGGTACTTTCACGTCAAAATAGCTGAGTGAGAAATCGAATCCAAAAAATTTTCATCTCAGAAATCTCAGAAAAAAATCTCAATTCTAAGCTGAGATTTTTTGTTCCACCTAAAAAATCTCTGAGATCTCTGAAATCTCAGTGAGATGTTGTTAGGTGGAACTGGCCGATTTTTTTTAATATTCAAATTCAATGACATTAAAGGTTCAAAAACAAGAAATAAAAAATATTCAATTTGAAAACAAATTTCTGCAGCCTCAACCTCAATATTCTATCGAATAGCCAGGCCTTTACTTGCAGTTAAATATTAAAACTGTATTGGTTTTCTGGCACACATTATGAAATCCTGCAACAAAGCATATCAATCAGAGTATATCTAATCAGGCGCAATGACATTCTCTACGTGGTTAAATTTTTTTTCTTACATTTTTGGTCTCACGTACTTGGGAAATAGACGGTCAATCTAAAGTGTTATAGGGAGAAGGAGACAAAACATAAGGAATACAAAAAAACAAGCGGAAAGTTGAAAATTCGTCCTAAAAAAAATGCCATAAAAAAAATTGTTCTTGTTCATTTCAACCCTCAATTATTGTGACCTGGTTCAATCAATTAAAATATTTTGCAAGAATTGATAATTGAAGTTTATATCGTAATATATTATATCTTACGAAGTTATCACAACCCACACATTAGTTAATTTATACTTTAGAGTCAAATATTTATAGGATATATATTTAAGGATATTTAAATTATTTATTATTTATCACCGGTCAACATGAATTTTGAGTCTGAGTTCTGTACCGCGGATTTTGATTACTTATGCCTAACTTAAAAATATAAAAATATTTTTACATTATAAAGTTTGCTTTTGTAGCTACCAGAACGAAATTTCAAATTTGGCTGGAAAACCCCTATTTTCAGTTTGATTTATATTTTAAAGTAAAACAAGTTATGAAATATATATATTTTTTCAACTTTTATTATAGAAAAATGAAAATAAAAACAAAAATTCAAAAAAAAAAGAAAAAACAAAGTCTAAAAATGAATATTTTTTGGATTTCTCTTGTGAAAGTAAGAACTTTCTCGTATGAGGCCCCAAATGTAATCACCCATCATATTTTCATTATATTGTCCTTGATAACGTTGTTCAAAATTCATTATATCTTGGTGGAAGCGTTCCCCCTGCTCTTCTGAATATTCACCCAAGTTATCTTTAAATTTGTCTAAGTGCGCATGAAGCAGGTGCACTTTAATGACATTCTGCAACCCATGGCTTTGAAGCTTACAAGCATATTTGAAATCAGCTCTTTATAATTGTCAGCCTTTTTGTTGCCAAGGAAGCCATGTATTACTTCTTTAAGACTGAGTCACGCTTGTTTTTCATGGCTGCTCAGGAGCTGTATAAAATTTTCACACGCCATTATTTTCCTTATTTGAGGACCTACGAAAATACCAGCTTTGATTTTAGCTTCCGAAAGTTTCGGGAAAAATGATTTCAGATATTGAAAGGCTTCAGAGTCTTGGCGAAGAGCCTTTACGAACTGCTTCATAAGCCCTAATTTTATATGCAGTGGAGGCATTAAGACATGTTCAGGCTGTACAATTGTGGTATTTTTGATGTTATGTTGTCCGATTTCAAAATCTCTTCGTTGAGGCCATGAGTGCTGCGTGTAGTGTAATGCATCGGCTCTGCTAGAGGCCCCCACATCTCTCTTTTACATCATAATTGCTAAGGCTCTTGAAAAATCTAAGCATTATTCACATGAGCACGACCGAAGTACGAAATGTCAACTTTTCATGATATTTACCACAAAAGCAAACTTTATTAATCATTATTGGCGTTTCTATTTATTTTTCGATGCACCTCATCAGAAAATATAGTTTAAATAACAGACTCAAAAAAAAAATTGTTTTTTGTTGACCTTTGTTATCTTCAATATTACAATAATAATAATTTTTAATATTTTGGAATTCTGTATAATATGTAAGGATAAAAAATAATAATTTAAGTAATGCCTGATTGACGTGACCAAATATTTTTTTTTTTTAAATACATATACATATATATAATAAATTAAATTACGTTATAATTTATATTTTTTGATAATAATAACATTTTTCATCAAAAAAAAAAAAAAAAAAATAGAGTGAAATAAATACGATCTTATAAAAAATTAAATAGGTATTACAAAAACATGACATTAGTTTTTTTTTTTTTTTGTTAACTATGAAAATTCAGTTAAAATGTTATGTCTATAGGAGTATGCAGTCTCAATGAATTTGTATAGAGCAAACCAGTTATCACCATTTAGGATGTTCTTCGTTTGTTCCATAGTCAATGATAACTTTCCGAAGTGAAATAGCCTCAGATCCTTGTTGATAGGACATATTGCCAGGAAGTGGAATGTGTCTTCTTTCATTTGAAGATTGCATATAGTGCAGAGATTTGTGGATGGTTTTTTGAACGGTGCACCATTCAAATTAAGCATCTCGCATCTCGCTCTGAAAATCAGAGATATCGCTTTTATGCTATATCGATCATTAAAATAGTTTTTATTCATAGGTCCTCTGTTTTCATTTCTGTGACTAATATCAGATAATTCCAACACTTTATAAAGTTGTTGTTTCAAAATTTCAGGATTAACATATTGTATATTAAGACTTAAATAAGTTTCGCTGCCAGGCCTATCCAATCATTAACATATTCTAATTTATTATTAAAAGTATATTTTGTCATAAAAAGTGGTAGTCTATGTTCGGGGTATTTCAGAACTTTGAGTACGTAATCGAAGTGCAACTTTAATGTGAAATTAAATAGATTTGACAAACCTGTTTCTAGGATGGAAGAGTTTTTTCAAAAAGTATAGAAGGAGTTTTTCAACTTCGTCATATTGTTTGTAGCCCCAAGTTTGAACACTAAAGCACATTATGGATCGCATTACTGATTCAAATAATCGGTATTTAGCTGATATTGGTATTTCTTGTTTGTTTATTATGTTTCGCCAGGACGGATTAATAAGGCTTTTGGCGCTTGCCAGTTTATTTTCAAGGTGTAGGTTGAATTTCATATTTGATGTCAGTAAAATTCCCAGATATTTATAGTGTGTTACTATTTCAATCTCATTACCATCGAAGAACCATTTTTCCGTTGATAATAGTTTTGTTTGTCGGTTTCGAACAATCATTATTTTGGACTTATCTAGGTTTAGTTTCAAGTTCCAGGGTAAAATATTTATATTTTGTATTCATTTATATGGCTTTGTTAATAAAAAAAAGCAATTACTTGAAATACAAAATAAAGTGATCTTAAAATAGATTATCTTGGTCACTCCAATCCTTTTCAGATTGTGAGGAAGAAAAACAAGAACACATCATGTACAGACCATCAGCCAGACCAGCATTTCGGGAAATTCCAAGCAACGCTCGCTCTCTTTGTTGTGAGCTCTTTCCTTCTTTCGAATTTTTCTAGACCGAACATTTTTTAACTATTCTTTCCTACTAGAATTTTTTTCTGTTTTTAGGGTTTTTTATTGTATTAGATATACTCTGATCTGATATCAATAGCCTTAAGAACTTCCTTCATAGGTATACAATTCATATTAAAGGCATTTAAATAACATGTGTTTGCTGCCTCTTTTGTTGTTGCCTTTGCATTGCCTTCCTTTTATTCTCTGCTATCATTCTATTTGTTTATTCTACTCTCTCATTTGCAACCAAATTACCAAACAAGAAAAGTTGCCTGTTCCCTCTCTTTCCTTTGCCTAGTTCTTTCTGTAAATCTGGGCCCTATTGCACCAACAACTTTTCACTTTTCACTTTGCACTTTTCAAATATAATAATTTTCTGCAAAGTAAAAGTAATGTGTTTCACCAAAATGAAAAGTTCCTGACTTTTCACTTTGCAATTTGTATGTTTTTGGCAAAGTAAAAAGATTGTGGGCTTTTCACCAAAGTTATAATCTAGCTTTTCATTGTCTGTCGTAAATTTGAAGTTTGCAAAGTCAAATTTTTATAATGATTTGATTGAACTCCTTGTCTTATTATTACAATTCAAAAAAAATTAACAACTCCGCTCGCTAGTTGATGAAATAAAAATATATATTCCAAATTATACATCATAAAAAAACTACAACAATTTAACAATGATATTTATTATCATTAATAAAATTGAAATTTGAAAATATGAAGGTATCTCAAAATAACATTTTATCTGAAAAAATATGATGTCATAAGATTTTTTTTTAAAAATAATTGTATGTTAAATTTAAAAAAAATCTTTATTAGGTTTTATTTTATTAATTTTTTATATATTAGGTTCAAAAAAAAACGTTTTTAAAATTGATTTGGGTTGCTCGGTTAAAGATATGTTTACATTTAATAATGAAATTCGATTTTTATTATTGATCGTTTACGAGAGAATTTTGAAAAAAAGTTAAATATATATTTTTTTTAAATACAAACAAATTTTTGAAAATTTGTATAGTACAAAATATAATCTATGGCAATATATACGTACTTTAAAAAAAAACAATGAGTCAGTGGTTTAGGTGTGGGTGAGTTTACAGACTGACAGATAGATAACGAAATTCGCCGGACCCATTTTTTTCGACTTCTCATCTTTGAAATGTCACATTGCACAAAAATCTCAATCGTTTTTAACGAGTTCATTACCTGACCCTATATTCAATATGTCGCAGTAAGAAAAGTGAAAATGTTAAGAACATTGTTGACAAGATCCCAAATATTTGGTTGTTTTGGAAGTGTTAAAAAATAGAAAAAGTATTTTTTATTTGTATTATACAAACAAGACCTTATTATTTCGTTTACATTTTAATTCTTCAATTTTCTAATTATTTGAAAAATGCACTACATCTACAATTCCCATACAATTTTGTTTTGAAAAAACCAATGAGGTTTCGAGTCTTCCATCAGAATTTTCTATTTTTCCATTCGATATAAGCGGTTTTTTCAAAACAAAAAATTTCACGCAACAACGAAGTTTTTCAATCTTATTGTTACATTGATTGATTTTTCATGTTGTCGACTCCTTGAATGAAACTTTTACCATGAAAATGTTATAAATATCGGCTTGGCCGTTTCGGAGTCCATATCGACTTTATAACACAAAACATAGAAACTTTGTACAAAACATAAGTCATTTTTATATAATCTGTATATTCATGTTTTCATAATTATAAGGACTTATCAAGACAAATGAAGACCGCAATGAATTTTTTGCTTTGCAAATAAATGAAAGCTTTTCAGTATTTGAAATGCAAAGTGCAAAGTTTTAAAGCTGGTGAAACGAAATCTAAGAATTCTTTGCCAAATCTACAAATTTTCATTTCAGGGAAAAGTTTACTTTTCACTTTGCAAAATTGTGGTTGGTGAAACAAATTTGGCATGAAGGATTTTTTTTGTTTACTTTTCAATAAAAAATAATTTCTTCTTTGCAAATTAGCGTTTGCGAAACAGGAATTTGCCCAAAGTGAAGTTGAAAAGTTGCAAGTTGAAAAAGTGAAAAGTGGTTGGTGCAATAGGGCCCTGATTCTCTGAGAGCGACTGTCGGCTGCAAAAAGAGAATGACAGCAAGTTACAAGTGGCGCCACCCCTTCGATTTGACGGCAGCATAGTGCGTAACAAAATTCAAGCGCGTGGAAATACTATAGGATTATATAAACAAAGATTCTTCATATCAACTGTCTTTAACTAAGATTTCGATTGCACTGATTGAACATAGAACAAAATGTTTTTTGAACGATCGCAGATAAAAATAGCGGAAAACCCAAAATAATTGCGTCGTCACCGGTCGTCGTCGCGTCGTCCTCGAGCAATAAAAGTTGAAAGTACATAATGTTTATATATGTACATTGATTCTTGCAGGTCATTTCTACCCTTAAAAGAAAATAAAAAACTATCAGCTGCGCTAGTAGCTAGACAATATTTTTGTTTCTTTTTTGTTCGTTTATTCATCTTTTTATGAATACAACACACAGAGCTCAGTGCCAATTGCGAACTCGTGAAGCTGTGCAGGACTTTTCCTTACTGAAATCACAACGTGTAGGCCATAGAGAATATATAATACCTAGAGTCGCGACCTTTTCCTCCCTTGCCGAAAACACCCTCAAAATTTTTCTGAGGTGAAATCACACAATCTTCTCTTTTTTTCGTGTCCATGAATCTGTGTAAGAGGTGAACTCACACAATCCGCTCTTTTTTTTCGTGTCCGTGAATCTGTGTAAGAGGTGACAAAAGAGTGAGCACTCAGCAGTGACAACATTTTTTTTTCTGATGCACAAACCCAAAGTGACAGACTTCAACCACAGCAAATACGAGACTAAACGCACGACTTTTTTTTAAGATTTATTAAGATTTTTGATACAAATATTGGTAAATTATAGTGCAATTATGTGTTATAAATGCAAAGAAACAATATAACGTATTTATTTTTCATATTACATGCATTTTTTGTGTGTTTAAGTTTTTTTTTTGAAAATGTTGAGCTCAACGGAATCTTATTTTCGAAATCTGAGTCCATGAAACCCACCTCGACTCCAACCTGAGCATTGTATCTAACTCAGTGCGAATGTATGGGTGCAGTTTCTCATTTAAAAAGCATTGGAAAACTAACACATTCTCACTGGGTTAGTACAAAACGACCAAATTGCAGCTTGTAGGCATAAAGAGAGCGGACACCCGAAGTCGTGACTCTAGGTATTATATATTCTCTATGGTGTAGGCATGCGAAGAAACGAAAGCGTTAATAGAACAGAGAAATTGTACAGAGAAAAAGGAGCATTACTGTATTCCTATCTCCTATGAAATCATTTCTTTATTTTTCCTCTTAAAAGTGTGGAATGAATTCCTTGCTCTTTTCACCAAAATTGTTCATCAATGATAAAATTTGCCACTGGGACCAAACCAACCACCAATGTATAAGCATAGGTTGTTGAAGATGGATATATTATTGAAGCGTGTTTGTATTGATAATATGATCTATAGATTCAAGAACGAAATGAACATTGAACCTTTGCATCATAGAGAATATATAATACCTAAGTCGCGACCTTTTCCTCCCTTGCCGAAAACACCCTCAAAATTTTTCTGAGGTGAACTCACACAATCCTCTCTTTTTTTCGTGTCCATGAATCTGTGTAAGAGGTGAACTCACACAATCCTCTCTTTTTTTCGTCTCCGTGAACCTGTGTAAGAGGTGACAAAAGAGTGAGCACTCAGCCATGACAAAATTTTTTACCTGATGCACAAACCCAAAGTGACAGACTTCCACCACAGGAAATACGAGACTAAACGCACGACTTTTTTCTTAAGATTTATTAAGATTTTTGATACAAATATTTGTAAATTATAGTGCAACTAGCTGTACCCTGCCACGCTTCGCAGTGGCACAAAACAAAGATTTCATATACATTTTATTTTGCAATAATTTTGGTTTTCTGTCTGCGTAGATATAAAGACTATCCGTCACATCTATATCTAAGCCACACAATTCTAAAGATTGCTACATACTCCCGCCTCCTATCACTCCGCTACCCCGCTACTCCACTACCCTGCTCATACATATGTCATTAACGACTTGGCCGATTTTAAACAAAATTCTTAAAAATTCATTCCACCGGAATATTCTGTCAAAATTCGGTGCAGAACACTCCACTAGTACAAAATTAGTGAGTCAAACTCAATACCACAGAAACAATCAAGGATACGTCATGTGCATCACACAATCCGGTAAAAATTTGAAATAAGCTCTACAGTACGAGCAATTGAAATTTTCATGACACACGATATGAAATGATCTAAATATTCAGTATTATTATATTATAATGACATGAATCAAACCACATACACGTTGTACAATGAAATTTAACATTTTCAGTCATTTTCCAAACAAAAATAATATAACATTTTCAGAGAATTTCACAAATTAACCAGTCTATTCCTTGCTGCAAGCAGTTCAACAAATCAAAAGCAACAAATCTAAAAAAAAACCTTAACTTTTGCACCCCGCTACCACGCTAAACTCTATCCACGGCCCTACTATCTTCTACATGTTATCCGCTACCCGGCTAACTGCTTCCTGCCACTCGGTACCCCGTCACCAGTTACCCGCTACCCGTTACTTCTACACGTTACCCGTCACCCTACTACCTGCTACCCACTAACTCACTTCTTCACTACCAGCTTTCCTGGCCATATCTCATAAACGACTTGGTCGATTTTATACAAAGTACTTAAAACTCATTTACGCCACTACCCAAACTTTCCCTCAAAATACGATGATAAACGCTCCATTGGTATAAGAGTAGTGAGTCGAACGACAACGAAAAATGTCAAGTGTATAGGTTTTTTTTACTGTCGATGAAAAAAAATATTTGGCAAATAATATTTTTCTTCACTGACATTTTATTTATTTATTTATTTTTTTTTTTTTTTTTGACACTGAAATCTGAAAATAAAAATATTTGACGGAATCGAATATTCATAGCTATATTGATATAATTTGCTTAAGTGAGAAAAGCATTATTTTTAACATTTGCACCGTTTGTGATTTGAAAAGTTTACATTTTGTTTGTTAACAACCTTCTACCCTTATTTCTCTTTAGTTTAAAACAAAAATTGAGAAAATCGGTCGAACGGTTGTTGAGTTTATCGAGCGTACACAAACCAACATAACATTTTTATATATATAGATTATGTGTTAAAAGTGCAAAGAAACAATATAACATATTTATTTTTCATATTACATGCATTTTTTGTATGTTCAAGTTTTTTTTTGAAAATGCTGAGCTCAACGGAATCTTATTTTCGAAATCTGAGCCCATGAAACCCACCTCGACTCCAACCTGAGCATTGTATCTAACTCAGTGCGAATGTATGGGTGCAGTTTCTCATTTAAAAAGCATTGGAAAACTAACACATTCTCACTGGGTTAGTACAAAACTACCAAATTGCAGCTTTGCATATAGAATCTATAGTAGCGGCACCATATTGAATTTTGAGTTGGTTACTCGCGCCGTGTTTGGCGCTGCCAGGTATTCGCCCGTTTTTATATTCCAAAGACAGCTGATGTTGAAAGGAAAGAGGAATATGGAGAAGAAAAAATGAATGAAGAGCGAATGTCATTTTTGTATTTTCGTTGTTTGTTGTTTGTAACAAGATAAAGAGAAAAATTAGAAGAGAGCTTAGCTTCTGCTTTTGAAACAAAATTTATTTGAGAACTGCAGACTTTATTCAATATTTGCGATGTTGTCTATTTTCGATTTTTCATATAAAATGCTTGCAAAACCTATACAACCTTATTATCTCACTACAAGCTTATGTCTATTCGTGAGGATAGATTTCTTGATCAGTTTTGTAAGAATTTTGCCTTTTTGTGTCAAATGATCAAATGACCTATATCTGAATGAAGAAAGAAGGTTGTTGATCTGGTTGGAAATGTGTGTTAGGTCAGTTATTGAGGTGTTTTTTGTTTGTTTTTTTTTTAGGAATTTCTGTGATTGCTCATAAGGAATCATTGAATGAATTATTTTAATTCATGTGAAGCATGATCAACTGATATTGGATATGTTTGAATAGTTTTGTTTGTGTAATAACTAAGGTTGAATATATTTCGATTAATTAAACAAATACTCACTTCTTATTCATGTTCAGGAGCGTACCTGTTTTGAAAGAAATTGCACCAGTAATTTTTTTGTTTGAAATATGAGGAAATTACAAACCTCTGGAGCGGAAAGCGACGATGAGTTAGAAAATGTTAAGTAAACGGAAAAAATTATTTAAATTTTCTTTGGAATTTTATTGACCGAGAAACCTTGCATAATTAACAGGATAAAAACTCAATATCTTTTCAAATTGTAAAATTATTTTACAGATCTATCAATAACAATGGTGAACGATTTGGGCTTCCTTGCGAACCGAGGGAATAATCCTTCAAATACGTCCTTGACACCCTTAAAGGCATGTCAATCAATGACAATGCTGGGCTTTTTGATTCAAGGTGTATTTGGGGCTGCCGCGGAGTTAAGAACAAATGTTCTTGTTGCCCTTGAGGATATTCCACTTCACCTTCATGTTGTTGATGCTGGAATCCAGTAGTGTGCGGCTGTCGTTGAGAAGTTGAGGCAGGTGTTGTGTCCATGTCATATGCACAAAAGGACATTTAAAAAAAGCTTATTAATACAAAAAAATAATACAATATAGTATAATATCTAATATAAATAATAATATATGTATATAAGGGTATGTAATAAATACTATTATATATAAATGATTATGTAAAATAAATAATATATAAAAATTATATCAATACAATAGTATATACAATATATACAACGCGAAGAAAAAATACTAGAACTAGATTTTTGAAATAAAAAAAACACGATAAAAAACCAACGAAAACGATAATCAATTCAATTATTCAAAACAAAACAAAAACTTAAATAACGCGAAAAAGTTAAAAAACCGAACGAATGAAAACTTTAAATAAACTTTAGTTCAATAAAAGTCGCAAAAAAAATTAAATTTATTTTTATAAACGGACCGATAGAAAATATAAATAACTAACAGCGTTTGCATTAAGAAAACACTAACTTAAACACGACGATAAAAACACGCCCGAAATTATTATACCTAGGTATGTGTCAATTACATTACAGAACAAAAAAAAAAAACGCTGAAAAAAGAATGTTATTTATATTAATTACAAATAGGTAAATTTCACCCAAAACCAGCCAATATTCCTTTGTTTTCTTAGTTCTTCTTTTTTAATTCACAACACTGACTCTATCTTTAAAGCACAATAAGAAAACAATCAGAATACCGAGTTTAAATTTAGATTTTTATGTCATTACTAATAATCAAATCAACCGACAACAAATAAATTCGAATCACTATGAACAATGTTAATAAAAGGGCGCTAAAATTCAGTCATTGCTTGGGATATCATTAGTTTTCCCCAATTCTCATATTTTTGCAGGAAGAACAGCTATCATCTCTAAGCAAAAGCGCAGTAGTAAGGACATGGTTACCCTTTGACGAAAAAATTATTCTTGTTTTTTATTGCAAAATAAAATTGACCAGTATATATTTTTTCCTTAAACAATAAAACGCAAGTAATACATTTAAATGAAAAGTTTTTTATTCAATTTAAAGATAAACAAAATAAAAAGTTTAAATACCTCTTAATTTACTTATTTCACAAACTACTAACATAGTAATATTAAATTCAAGCTTATTAAATTCAGTTTATAAGAATATTGTACCTTCAATATTCATCATACCATATTAAAATAATAATTTATAATGGTAACATAAAAGAGGATAAAACTTTTATAGCATACGGCAATCATTAAACCGCCACCCAAAAAATGTTCTACTATTCACAAATCACTTGTAACAATGGGTGTGCGTGCAAAAAGAAATCTTCCACTTTTTTTTTCGTTGTATGGATTTCAGTTTCAATTTCAAGTTCAAATGAGAAAATAAGAGATCTCTTCTCATAATTCTCTTTCTAAAAAAAATAAACAGAGAACATTTTTTTCAATTTTCTTTCTTCTCTGCTGTTCTCATTCTAAATACAATTTTCTCTTGTTTGAATTCGCTTCAGAGTAAATGTTTGCCTCAGAATAATTCTTCCTTCAGTTCCGTGGGGCGCAGCGATCGATTCTCGGTGCTGCCACTACTATTAAGTATATATGCAAAGATTGCAGCTTGTAGGCAAAAAGAGAGCGAACACCCGAAGTCGTGACTCTAGGTATTATATATTCTCTATGCTTTGCATATAGAATCTATAGTAGCGGCACCATATTGAATTTTGAGTTGGTTACTCGCGCCGTGTTTGGCGCTGCCAGGTATTCGCCCGTTTTTATATTTCAAAGACAGCTGATGTTGAAAGGAAAGAGGAATATGGAGAAGAAAAAATGAATGAAGAGCGAATGTCATTTTTGTATTTTCGTTGTTTGTTGTTTGTAACAAGATAAAGAGAAAAATTAGAAGAGAGCTTAGCTTCTGCTTTTGAAACAAAATTTATTTGAGAACTGCAGACTTTATTCAATATTTGCGATGTTGTCTATTTTCGATTTTTCATATAAAATGCTTGCAAAACCTATACAACCTTATTATCTCACTACAAGCTTATGTCTATTCGTGAGGATAGATTTCTTGATCAGTTTTGTAAGAATTTTGCCTTTTTGTGTCAAATGATCAAATGACCTATATCTGAATGAAGAAAGAAGGTTGTTGATCTGGTTGGAAATGTGTGTTAGGTCAGTTATTGAGGTGTTTTTTGTTTGTTTTTTTTTTAGGAATTTCTGTGATTGCTCATAAGGAATCATTGAATGAATTATTTTAATTCATGTGAAGCATGATCAACTGATATTGGATATGTTTGAATAGTTTTGTTTGTGTAATAACTAAGGTTGAATATATTTCGATTAATTAAACAAATACTCACTTCTTATTCATGTTCAGGAGCGTACCTGTTTTGAAAGAAATTGCACCAGTAATTTTTTTGTTTGAAATATGAGGAAATTACAAACCTCTGGAGCGGAAAGCGACGATGAGTTAGAAAATGTTAAGTAAACGGAAAAAATTATTTAAATTTTCTTTGGAATTTTATTGACCGAGAAACCTTGCATAATTAACAGGATAAAAACTCAATATCTTTTCAAATTGTAAAATTATTTTACAGATCTATCAATAACAATGGTGAACGATTTGGGCTTCCTTGCGAACCGAGGGAATAATCCTTCAAATACGTCCTTGACACCCTTAAAGGCATGTCAATCAATGACAATGCTGGGCTTTTTGATTCAAGGTGTATTTGGGGCTGCCGCGGAGTTAAGAACAAATGTTCTTGTTGCCCTTGAGGATATTCCACTTCACCTTCATGTTGTTGATGCTGGAATCCAGTAGTGTGCGGCTGTCGTTGAGAAGTTGAGGCAGGTGTTGTGTCCATGTCATATGCACAAAAGGACATTTAAAAAAAGCTTATTAATACAAAAAAATAATACAATATAGTATAATATCTAATATAAATAATAATATATGTATATAAGGGTATGTAATAAATACTATTATATATAAATGATTATGTAAAATAAATAATATATAAAAATTATATCAATACAATAGTATATACAATATATACAACGCGAAGAAAAAATACTAGAACTAGATTTTTGAAATAAAAAAAACACGATAAAAAACCAACGAAAACGATAATCAATTCAATTATTCAAAACAAAACAAAAACTTAAATAACGCGAAAAAGTTAAAAAACCGAACGAATGAAAACTTTAAATAAACTTTAGTTCAATAAAAGTCGCAAAAAAAATTAAATTTATTTTTATAAACGGACCGATAGAAAATATAAATAACTAACAGCGTTTGCATTAAGAAAACACTAACTTAAACACGACGATAAAAACACGCCCGAAATTATTATACCTAGGTATGTGTCAATTACATTACAGAACAAAAAAAAAAAAAACGCTGAAAAAAGAATGTTATTTATATTAATTACAAATAGGTAAATTTCACCCAAAACCAGCCAATATTCCTTTGTTTTCTTAGTTCTTCTTTTTTAATTCACAACACTGACTCTATCTTTAAAGCACAATAAGAAAACAATCAGAATACCGAGTTTAAATTTAGATTTTTATGTCATTACTAATAATCAAATCAACCGACAACAAATAAATTCGAATCACTATGAACAATGTTAATAAAAGGGCGCTAAAATTCAGTCATTGCTTGGGATATCATTAGTTTTCCCCAATTCTCATATTTTTGCAGGAAGAACAGCTATCATCTCTAAGCAAAAGCGCAGTAGTAAGGACATGGTTACCCTTTTACGAAAAAATTATTCTTGTTTTTTATTGCAAAATAAAATTGACCAGTATATATTTTTTCCTTAAACAATAAAACGCAAGTAATACATTTAAATGAAAAGTTTTTTATTCAATTTAAAGATAAACAAAATAAAAAGTTTAAATACCTCTTAATTTACTTATTTCACAAACTACTAACATAGTAATATTAAATTCAAGCTTATTAAATTCAGTTTATAAGAATATTGTACCTTCAATATTCATCATACCATATTAAAATAATAATTTATAATGGTAACATAAAAGAGGATAAAACTTTTATAGCATACGGCAATCATTAAACCGCCACCCAAAAAATGTTCTACTATTCACAAATCACTTGTAACAATGGGTGTGCGTGCAAAAAGAAATCTTCCACTTTTTTTTTCGTTGTATGGATTTCAGTTTCAATTTCAAGTTCAAATGAGAAAATAAGAGATCTCTTCTCATAATTCTCTTTCTAAAAAAAATAAACAGAGAACATTTTTTTCAATTTTCTTTCTTCTCTGCTGTTCTCATTCTAAATACAATTTTCTCTTGTTTGAATTCGCTTCAGAGTAAATGTTTGCCTCAGAATAATTCTTCCTTCAGTTCCGTGGGGCGCAGCGATCGATTCTCGGTGCTGCCACTACTATTAAGTATATATGCAAAGATTGAACGGTCTGATGTCTGATCTGTGATATATATGTTAATACTCATAGCTTTGCATATTTATCTTATAGTAGTGGCAGCACAGGGAATCGACGACAGCAACGTCTGGAACGCGATACAGAAGTAATGAGGCGAATGTTGAAGGCGAATTCAAAGAGAAAATTAAGATTTGAGAACTGCAGAGAGAAGAAAAAAATGCTCTCATTAATTCCTTCTGTAGAAAAGGTAATATTTATGCGAAGGGATCTCTTTAATTTTGACACTTGAATTGAAACTCTAAGGGATTAAAATGAGAAAAAAGTGGAAGGTTTTTGTTTTGTTTTTGTGGGTAAGCCTATGCACCATACATACATGCAAATA
>CAKKXW010000001.1:67803144-67850129 GCA_920937365.1 Sphaerophoria rueppellii
GTATTACAACTATAAGTCATTAACAAAAATGTTTAGTTATAAGTTGGATTAAAAATAAAACACCAGTTATAAACTCAAATTCAAAGACTGAAGTCGTCTTTCATTTACTGATATACTTATGTGAATTTATACCAAAATTATAATAAGAGTTAATTAATCATAAACAAAACGATTTATTTCCTCAATATTTTTTTTGTCTTGGTCTAATTCCTTAAAATGGAATCAAATCAAAGTAAAAAAAATACTATGCAAACAAAATTCACAAACTAAACTATCGGTACATTTACTCTATGGAATGAATATAGTCCATTGAATAAGAAGTACAGGAAGCGGTGTAAGCTACATGTACAGTGTACGTGAGTGAAGCAACAAAAATGTCTGATGACGTCAATTTTTGCGACTTCTGCTGTCAATTTTTGGGGCATGTGCAGTCAAACTTTGACTGTGTTGTCAGTCGAGTTCAGGGGTATATTATTTCTGTTGGTGATGGTAAGGCGGTAAGGGTTTTTATTTGTTGGTTGTGATGAATTATGGATGAAAAATGAAGAAGATGTACTGGAAAATAAAAAAATTAAACATCAGAAACCGTACATATGCATATTTAGTGTTAAAACACCATGCATCCTGAAAAAAGAATTGAGATTGAAAAAAAAGTTGAAGCATAATCGACGAAATCTAAATTCTATCAATTTTCTCTTGGCGCCCCTGAGATTAACCTTTCAACTGTAGACCAGCCCTGTTGTAATGCGTTTGTGTTTGCGAAACTCACACTACTTAGGAAAATGCTTCAATTCTTTTTCATAAGACCCCTTCCTGTACTTCTTATTCAATGGTATAGTCACTCTTGCACACCTTTCACTCATACCAAGATCAACTGATGTGACATTTACTCACTGATCTCTATATTACACTGGATAGTGTATTACCATTAGGGCTGGTCTACAGTTGAAAGGTTAATCTCAGGGGCGCCAAGCGAAATTTGATTGAATCAAGACTTCAACTTCAACTTCAACTGCTTCAACTTTTTTTTCAATCTCAATTCTTTTTTCAGGACGCATGGTGTTTTGCACTAAATGAGCATATGCACGGTTTTTAATGTTTAATTTGTTTATTTTCCAGTACATTTTCGTCACTTGAACAAGAGTTTAATATCATGGTCAGACATATGGCATAGTGGAAGTAAATAACCTTCTTTTTTTACCATCAATTATGAAACCAGTTTCATAAAAGTGTTTTGAACAAACAACGGACTTAGAATTTATTCCATCCAATTTAAGAATTTCTATCCACTTTTCTCTTTTCAATTCAGCTTTCGGAAATCTTCAAATTTCTCAAGGTATGTATCTTAGAGCATTCAAATTCTTGAAGATATAATTCACAATAGACAGGGACTCAAATATTGACAAGGGGAAAATATGGAAGTATTTTCAAGTTGATTGTAATACATATACAATCAACAAATAAAAACGTTTCGAAACACGATGGAAGAACTATTCGAAACAACCGTGCACGGGAACTCAACGCATTGCAGCGCCTTACCATAACCAACAGAAATAATACAGCAGAGGTCGCAGAAATTGACATCATTGTCAATTTTTGTTACTTCACTCACGTACAGTGTACATGTAGCTAACACCGCTTCCTGTACTTCATATTTAATGAGTATTACCTACAAAGTATAACATTTTTTTTTTGACTCCATTTGAAGATGACAGTGCCCCTTTTCGACTTTTTGACGTCTAACTAACAGACAAAAAAAAAGAAAACAAAACCATTTGGCGTTTTTTTTTACATCTGAATAGAGCCTGAACTGCCAACTTAAAAATTGTATTTCTTTTTAAGTTGTGTTATTTTTTTCTTTCAGAGTACTGATTCTGAGTGCTCAGAGTTCGACCGACGCGCTCGGAAAAAAACGAGCATCGTGAGCAAAATGCCTGAACAAACAAATATCAAGCATGTGATGTGGTAAAATGAATAGAAATGTTTAAAATAATTTAAATGGTGAAGGAAACAAGTTGATATGGTAGAGAATATCAATTTTGTAATAAATAATAGTTTATAGTCTAAATAATATATTAATACAATTAAAGAAATAAAAAAAATCCTGAACATTAATTGTATTTCAAAATTACATCAGAACGTTCAGAAAATGTTCAGAGCTAACTTTGTTCATAGTCAGTTCAGCAAGCTCTGAAGACTCTGAGCTCAGAGCTCCGAACTAAAAAAGAAAAACGCCTGTATATGAAAACAAACTACTCTGTTCTTTGAAACAGTACAGAGATCAGTAATATAGAGATAAGGAATTTTTTGACGTGTATTTTGTTATACTGTCATACGAATTTTCCCTTTTCGACTTTATAACAATTGGAGTCACTTTTTTTTCCAAAATTCATTTTTATTCATTATCACTTAAAACTACTTATTACAGGGCAAAGAATTCAAACTAGCTTATTATCTAAAATCTTATATTTAACGCCCCAACCGAGCGCTCTAAGTAATTCATGATTTTCTTAAAAGTAATGCCTTTTGGCCTATGAACTATTTTATTATATATGTTTTATTGTTTCTTGTTAGCAAATTTAGAAAAACTAACATTATGTCATTTATTATTTTTTGGCTAACATGCTACTTAAAATTAGGTCCTTAAAAATAAAACTTAAAATTAACTAAAACTACCTATTCTACCTAACAACTACTTACGAACTAGAACAACCACAGCAGCAAATCTCTATCATTTTTATTTCATTTTTTTGCATATTTTTTCCTTTTTTTTGTTTTTTTTTTTTAATTTCGTTTTTGTCTTTTAATTTCATATCTTTTTTTGTATTTTATGTTTGTTGTCCTTGTCAATGTATGTGCCACCATGCATGCCTACTCTACTTAAACCTAAACCCAAAACCCTTAAACTAAAACAAGTATGTAAGCCGGCCACCACCCCGACTACTCATTGTCAAATGCTGACTGAAGCCACCAGAACTGGTTCTCCTTCACCCTATCGATTCGGTCCCGTTCGGACACAGCCCTACTGAACCGAAGGAGCTCTGCTCCGTCTTGTGCGAGGACGTCTCGACTGTAAAGGAGCCGCCGATCGACGGTTCTCCGCCTGACGTGGAAGATTAGCGGCACCGCCAATCTGTCCTGTATCAGACCGCATCTATCTAAATAGAGGAATGCCTCTGGTGGAATGAAGCCGCTCAAACGTGCACTATAAAAAAAAAACCAGTTAAAGAAAGAGCTCCTAGGAGAACCGTTTGGCAGTACGAGAAAGCCGACTGGGACGGTCTCAATAACTTTTTTAGGATCTTTAACTGGTCACTATGCTTCCTCGATAGTGACGTAGATTCCAGTGCAGATATGCTCACAAGTATAATATTTCTGGGAATGAGAACTTTTATCCCGAACAGGGTTAAAAGCATCAGACCTAAAGAGAACGCATGGTTCGATATGAGCTGTAAAGAGGTTATCAGGGTTAAAGAGGTAAGTTTCCGTTGTTACAAAGCCAACCCTACTGAGGAAAACCGGAATAAGTTTAAACAAGCGAGGAAGGCCTGCAATGTCCATATTCGACGGACCAAATTTCTATACGACCAAAAACTAAGGCAAAAAATACTGCAATGTCCCAAAGGCAGTAAAAATTTTTGGTCTTTTGTGAAAAACATGAAGAACTCTTCTTCTTCCTCGGTCCCTACTCTCGTTGATGATGATATTCCAGTCGTTAGCTCTCTCGCGAAAGCTAACCTTTTTGCTAGGCAGTTCGCCTCCAACTCTACACTGCCAGAGAGTGTCATGACTCCCCCAGTTCTTGAGCGCGTCAATGATTCTATGGGACAAATCTTCTTTCGCACTCGTGCTGTGGTGAGAGTCCTAAAAGATCTCAACATACACAAATCCGCTGGCCCGGATGGCATCCCCGCTATTGTTCTGAAGAGGTGTTCTTCAACGCTGGCAAAACCCTTGCGTAAGCTTTTCCATCTATCCTATTCTTCTGGGCTCGTTCCGAGTAGTTGGAAAACAGCATTTGTCCAGCCTATACCCAAAAAAGGCGAATCCTCCTCTCCCTCCAATTATCGGCCGATTGCACTAACTTCCCTTCTTTCTAAGGTCATGGAAACGCTGATAAATTATCAGCTCAAGAAATATCTTGAAGAACGAAAGCTTCTTAATGACCGGCAGTACGGCTTTCGCAGCAACAGGTCCACTGGTGATTTGATGGCATATCTCACCGAACAGTGGAACAAATCTTTACATCGTTTTGGAGAAAGTAAGATTGTTGCGCTTGATATTTCAAAGGCATTTGATAGAGTTTGGCACCAGGCTCTTTTATCGAAAATGCGTGCTTTCGGTATTGATGAGTCCCTTCTTCGTTGGATTAGAAATTTTCTTTCGAACCGTTCAATACAAGTTGTATTGGACGGGTTCAAGTCTGAAACCTACAATATAAATGCTGGTGTGCCCCAGGGCTCCGTTTTGTCTCCGACCCTCTTTCTCATTTTCATAAATGATCTCTTGTCTGCAACTTCTAATCCAATTTATTGTTTCGCTGACGATAGTACCCTTAGCTTTTCATATTCGTTCCCAGACTCACATCCCTCCTCTTCAGATGTGGAACTGCAACGGCTAAATATGATAAGCTCATTAAACTCTGATTTAAACAGCATTGTACAATGGGGAATAAAAAACCGTGTAGAGTTTAATGCTTCGAAAACTCAATGCTGTCTTGTATCGTTGAAGCGAGATATACCCTCCTTGCCACTGTCCATGAGTGGCACTTGCATCGATGAAACCGAACATCTCGATATTCTCGGTATGTGCATCACCGACCACCTCTTATGGAATGATCACATATGCGATGTCGCCAAAAATGCCGCAAGATGTTTAGGTTTTTTAAGAAGATGCAAGAATTTTGTTTCCCCTTCTGATCTGGCTACCATCTACAAAACATATATACGTCCAAAGCTTGAGTACAACTCCCACGTTTGGGCTGGTGCTCCAGTAACGTATTTAAGTCTTTTGGACAGCATCCAGAGAAGAGCATTTAAGATGATTGGTGACCGTAACATCATTGAGACATTTACGTCACTTGAACATCGACGTAATGTCTCATGCCTCACCCTCTTCTATCGTTATTTCAACGGTATATGCTCTAGAGAAATAGCCAGTTGCATTCCTCCCCTTAAGATATTCAACCGTAATACCCGCGCCTCCAGGAATGCGCATCAGTTCACCCTCGAGCCCAACTTCGGTCGTACGGTCATGTTCAGAGAATCGTTTTTTAGCCGTACTACGCGGATGTGGAACTGTCTTCCACACTCTGTCTTCCCCAGTCATTGCAATGTGCAGGAATTCAAAGCCAATGTTAACCGACACCTCATCCTAAACCCTCTCCATCTATCCCATTTTCCCTAACGCTCGCACTGTGCTTAGGCATAAAAAGGGAATGAAACCCCTTGAGTGCGTGCTTATTATAAAAAAAAAAAAAAAAAAATCTAAATATTCGTCGTTCGAATAGAATGCCCCTAAGATCAAATTATTCGTCGAAGTCATAGCTCTCGCAATGTGACCCCGAACAAGTTTTATCACGAAATTGTCAATTCTGTTGATCCGAGCCTCGTTGTATAGACCCTCGTTAGAATAGTAATGTACATAAGAAGATTCCGGTGTCCCATACAAACCGAGACAGCGCCGAAGACACTGCCTCTCGAAATGGTGCAACGTTGAACCACACTGGTCAGCCATAAACGATCATCGGCCGTATGAGGGCCATGTAGCAAATTACCTTCACTCTGGGGTCAAGCCGACTGCTGTAAAACAGCCGTTTCGTCAGAGCGAAGGCTCTTCTGGCCTTAGCCAGAGCAGCTTCTATATGTCTGTCGAAATACAGATGCTGGTCCAACCAGATACCGAGGTACTTCACTTCACTTTTGTTCGTTAATCGCTGTCCGTGAGGCCCAACGATGACCATCTTGCGCCAATTCTTGCGCGTATCAATCGTGGCCCTAGCCAGCGGGGTCCGGAACAGAATTGCTTCAAATTTCTGTTTCCAGTCATCGCAATATCGCTTAATCTTCTCGAAGTCACGTTGCAAGAGAATTCTAATGACTTCGACCTTTGGGCCAGTTCTGTACGCAATCAGGTCGTCGGCATACGCAATTGCATGGATAAGGCTACCTATCACTATGGAGTCACTTTTCCTGTATGGATACACCAATCTCTATATTACACTGGATAGTGTATTACCTACAAAGTATAACAGTCTTTTTTGACTCCATTTGAAGATGACAGTCAATGTCCCTTTTCGACTTTTTGACGTCTAACCAACAAAAAGAAAAATAAACAAAAAATAAGGCGTTTTTCTTTTTTACATCTGAACAGTGCCTGAACAATGAATTGAAATGTTTAGAATAATTTAAATGGGAAACAAGTTGTTATGGCAGAGAATATCAGTTTTGTAATTAATAATGGTCAATTATATTATTTATTTATACAATTATACAAATTAAAAAAAAAAACCTTAATATTAATTCTCTATATACAATGCTCCGAGCTAAAAAAGAAAAACGCCTATAAATGATAGCAAACTACTCTGTTTTTGCAAGTGTACAGAGATCAGTAATATTGAGATAAGGGATTCTTTGTCGTTTATTTTTGTTATACTGTTATACGAATTTTTCCCTTTTCGACTCTAAAACAATTTTCAAATGGAGTCACTTTCTCTGAATGAATACACTATCCAGTGTATTATAGAGATCAGTGGGATACACTATCCAGTTCCAGTGTAATATAGAGATCAGTGCATTTACATTATTCACTCAATTACTTCCAATTTGTTATATGGATAAATGTTTATGTATTCATATATATAAACTTAAAATTATTTAAGTATTTAGTATCTCTTATAAGAAAATCATAAAAATTCAATTTGAGACTTTAGCCTGAACTACATCGGAACATAAAGTGCCAAAGAGTACAAAACAGTGGAAGTTATGTTCTGTACTGCTTCTACAAATGCATATCTGAATATCTCCCTCTCATTTTTTAAAAGTGAGCGTGAACAAAAGCTTGACCATGATCGAGCTTTCACTGTGCACAAGGTTCTCAATACGAATACTTTTTTGTACTTTTTACACTTTGTGTTTCGATGTAGTTCAGCCTTTATCCCACAGTAAAGATGTTGTGCACAATAGCATTGTAGTGTTCTTTAGGCTTTATATGTATGTATGTGTGTATTAAAATTCAAATTTTAGACTAAGTGTAATTGAAAATGTAGTGTGTAGGGCATGCATGTTTGAATGTGTGCTTGTTTAGCTTTACGAACGTGTAAATTGAATGTTTTTATCATTAAAGCCTGAACTACATTCAAACCCAAAGTGTAAAAACTACAAAAAAGTATTCGTATTCGTATTGAGAACTTTGTGCACAGTGAAAGCTCGATCATGGTCAAGCTTTTGTTCACGCTCACTTTATAAAAATGAGAGGGAGATATTCAGATATGCATTTGTAGAAGCAGTACAAAACATTACTCCCACTGTTTTGTACTTTTTGGCACTTTATGTTCCCATGTAGTTCAGGCTTGAATCTCTTATGTGTAATTGTATATGAAAAGAAAAATAATATGTTTATGTTGCTCGTGTACGTCTCCAGTTACGCTGAGATATACGACTTTATGAGCGCATCCTTTATGTTATCGACTATCGAGAATTAATTTGAAGATTGACTTAAGACAAGAAAAAAGGAAGTAAGAAAGGCCTTTTGATCGACAACTCCCGCCAAGACCAGACCAAAGGATTAGAAGGCAGAAGAAAAACTAATTTTGTAACTTTATTTGCAGTACAAATAAATATTAATTTTAATACTTTGAATTGAAAACATTAAGGTGTTTTCTTTTACTGTTGGTTGACAAAATTCTTTCGCAACATGTTACAAAATTATTTTACGCTTTAAAACATTAAGGATTAAGCTAATCTGTCTCAATTTGGCGGATTTCAACTGCCAGCTATGCTCGGATCCTGATTCGAAAGATGACATGGTAGCATGTGATGTCTGCGAGAAGTGGTTTCATTTTATATGAATACCTCAGTAATGACGTCATTGCCACCAACCATATGCCATAATGTACTTAGAACAGGACAGCATTCAACATTCGAGTGTTTCTGGACACACTTCTGTTTTCAATAAAATGTCTTCAACTAAAGCACAAAATGCAATTCCACCGCCTGTAACTATGCCAGAGACAACCTCAACCAAAGGAAATGCTCCTGCCAAAATAGTTCATCCACCTCAAAATATTCCAGCAAGAAATGAAGAAATAGAACCGAATAGACCGAAATCACGTGCACGTTCTGTAACCTCAAAAGGCCGAAGCTCAAAATCATCAAACAAATCGTCATCAGCAAAAGCTGATCAAGCGCTACGGAAATTGGAGGAAGAGAGGGCTTTGGAAAAAGATTTTCTAAACCGTAAGTACAAAATTTTGTCTGAAATTGTCGAAGACAGCTCCGGTTCTGATGTTGACGATGATATTTCCGCAGACAACCACAGCAAGGTCGAAAACTGGCTAGAAGAAAAGTCGTCACAAATACCAAAAGAAATCGATCCCAACGCTGCTACTGCCTTATTAAATCCTAATAGACCTTACTCACGCAAGAACAACACGTGGTTGGGTGCTAACCTGGAAACATTTTCACGAGACCAGCCGATGGCAATGCAACTTCCGCCAAATAATTTATTGCAACCAACAACTCAGCCCCCTCCGATAATTTCTCAGTCATTATCACATCCAACAACCGTCTCATCACCTCGTCCACCAAACCCGACTGTAACAGCACAGCCTTTATATGACCATCACAATCCGAACACAACGTTTACCATCAGACAACAAGCATTGACTCCGGGCTCAGTTGATCCACCACCGGCGACGTTTCAGAGAATAACCAGCAACCAGATAGCTGCACGTCATTCGATTTTAAAAGACATGCGCAGTTTCAATGGCAATCCAGAAGAATGGCCATCATTTATAGCGAACTTTAAAAGGACCACGATCCTTTGCGGTTTCACCGACGAAGAGAACCTACTTCGACTCCAAAAGGTGCTCTAGGACAAAGCTCTCGAAGCAGTTCAAAGTTTAATTAACAACCCAAACTGTGTGCCGCATACTTTCTGTTTTGGAAATGTTATTTGGGAAACCAGAAAAGATCCTACACTGCCTCATACTTAAAATACAATCAACACCGTCTCCTAAGGCTGAAAAACTGGAGACCATTATTCAGTTTGCTGTTGCAGTACAAAATCATTGTGCTGCCTTAGAAGCCGCTGGGTTAAGCTCTCATCTTAATAATCCTTCACTTCTAAACGAACTGGTAGCAAAGTCACCTGTTCCAATTCAACTCAATTGGGCTTTTTATATGCAAACTCTCCCGCTTTGCACTCTCTCTGATTTTAGTGTCTGGATTTATCGAATTGCAGAAGCCGCTAATTGCATAACAGCTATGCCATCAAAAACTTCGACCGCATCGGGAGGGAACTCCGTTGGAGTCAAAGCGAAAAAGGAGAAAGGCTATATCCACACACATCTCGAAGCTACGGAAATAAACGACTCAGGAACTCAAAACAAAAACTCGTGTAGACGTGAATGCCCGGTGTGTGGTAATACTTGTTCATCGTTTGACAATTGCGAAAAATTCAAAGGCTTAAACATCTCTTCGAAGTGGGATATCGTCCGAAGCGTTAAGTTATGTAGATTCTGCCTGAAAAGACACGGTACCTATCGTTGCCGTTCAGCTACAATGTGCGGTAGAAATAATTGTATCGCGAAGCACCATCCACTCCTTCACAACGATGCCAAGGACAATCCAAATAGCTCCAAAGATCATCAGATCACTTCAACCATAGCCCAGCCTAATAACGCACACATCCAGAGTTCAACGGCAGTAATGTACCGTATTATCCCTGTAATCTTACATGGTAACAGAGTTCAAATTAAGACGTTTGCATTTTTGGATGATGGCTCATCCTTAACACTGATGGATGAAGACGTAGCAGCTCAACTTAACATCAAGGGTTCCCCAGAACCACTCTGTTTGAAATGGACGGCCAACACGCATAGGTACGAAGATGATTCCAGAGTAATGAGTCTCAACATATCCGGAACTAGCGATACAGGTAGAATTTTTGCCCTTAATAATGTTCATACAGTGAAAAGTCTCCAGCTTCCAAATCAATCGTTGGATGCAACGAAATTGCAAGAACGGTACATGAACCTGAAGCAGCTCCCTATCGAATCTTATTCCAACTCAGTGCCACGCCTTCTCATTGTACTTAACAATTGGAAACTAGGACTAACGATAAACTGCAGAGAAGGTAACATCGACGAACCTGTAGCTGCCAAAACCCGGCTGGGCTGGACCGTCTATGGATGTTGCTCTCCTGCCGCATCGCCAAATGACTCAGATAATCACATCAACGTTCACGTGTGTGAGTGCAGTCGTGCGAATGAATTTAAGCTGCAGCAACTTTTAAATGAGTTCTTATGCAATGAACAATTTGGATCTTCAGATTATAAAGCCTTAAAATCAGCTGATGATCAACGAGCCCTAGAACAATTGCATAATCTGACCAAACGCAAAGATGGCTATTTTGAGACTGGTCTGATCTGGAAATATGATCATGTTAAGCTTCCTGACAGCCTTTTAGTGGCAAAGAAACGTTTATATTGTCTTCAACAAAGAATGCATCGAAATCAGCAGCTGTCGGAAGAGCTCCACAACAAAATCGAAAGCTATGTCAACAAAAAATATGCCAGGAAGCTATCCTCAGAAGAAGCTGCACGAGACCGATCCCGTTCATGGTACTTACCCATATTTCCGGTTCAGAACCCGAACAAACCAGGCAAAGTACTACTGGTATGGGATGCGGCAGCTAAAGTTGATGGTCTTTCTCTAAACTCTGTCCTCCTAAAAGGACCAGATCTACTTACATCCTTAACTTCTGTCATACTGAAGTTTCGTCAGAGACGTTTTGCAATATGCGCTGATATACAAGAAATGTTCCACCAGATCAGGATAAGAGCAGAGGATCAAAACTATCAACGCTTTCTGTGGTTCAACCGTGGAAATATGGAAGTGGAAGAATATGTTATGCTTGTCATGACCTTTGGAGCAACATGCTCGCCCTGCTCGGCTCAATTCATCAAAAACAAAAATGCAGAGAGTTTCGAAAATGAATTCTCAAGAGCGGTACAATCTATACTTGAAAACCACTACGTGGACGACCTATTAGATAGCGTGGATACTGAAGCGGAAGCAGTGAAACTTGATCAAGACATAACTTATATTCAATTTCCAATTCCAATAAAATCAGTGAAACATTTCATTCAGCCTCTTCAACAGAAGTCAATCTAAATTCAAAGTCGGAACTTATGACTGAAAAGGTCCTCGGAATGTTTTGGTCCACAGCTGAAGACTACCTCACATTCGAAACTGCCACAACAATGAACATAGATATTCTTGAGGGTGGAAGGATTCCAAAAAAACGAGAAGTTTTACAAATCTTAATGAAAGTGTTTGATCCGTTAGGCCTGCTGTCCAATTATTTGATGTATGGGAAAATACTTCTTCAAGACATATGTCGCAGTGGAGTAGGCTGGGATGAGCCCATAAAAGAAGCTGAGCTAAAGAAATGGCGTCTTTTGTTGGAAATTTTGCCACAGATTGAGCAGGTATGTATCCCTAGATGCTATGTTTCATCGAGATTTTCTACTTATCCAGATTTTGAGCTGCATGTTTTCGTCGACGCCAGCGAGAGTGGTTTCGCCGCAGTTGCATATACAAGGATGGTTTCATCGGATATTGTAGAATGTGCTCTGATCGGGTCCAAGACAAAAGTGGCTCCACTGAAGAGCCTCTCGATTCCCAGACTCGAATTACAGGCTGCGGTCCTTGGAGCTCGCCTTGCTAAAAAGATGTCTGAATGTCACTCTATAAAATTCCGCAGTCAATTCTTCTGGTCAGACTCAAGGACAGTCTTGAGCTGGATGAGGTCTGATCATCTTCGATACCGACAGTTTGTTGTCGTGAGAGTCAGTAAAATATTAGATACTACGAAAATCGAAGAATGGAGGTGAGTTCCAACTCAACTGAACGTGGCTGACGAGGCCACCAAATGGCAAAAGGTTCCAAACTTGAAGTCGTCGAGTACCTGGTTTACGGGACCAACGTTTCTATTGTCACCACCAGAATCTTGGCCGAAAGAAGAGTCGAAAAAACTTATCACCCACGAAGAATTGAAAGCACAGTTTGTTGGTGTACATTGCTCAGAAGATCAACATCTATTCAATCCGGATCTGTATTCAAAATGGTCCCGGCTTCTTTATTCCGCTGGACGAGTTATTCGCTTCGCTTACAATTGGAGAATGGTCACAAGAAAGGAGTGCAAAAGAGCACACAAGCTCAACTCGATGTCTTTGCCGAAGAAGTTGCCTGTTTATCTTCGAAAGGTAAAATAAATAAATCAAGTTCAATAACTTCTCTTTCACCGTATCTAGACGAGCAGGGAGTTCTCCGTGTCAATAGCAGAATTCGAAAATATTAAAATCTAGTCGCAGACTCCAGAGGTCCCATTATTCTACCCTCTCATCATGCCATAACGTATCTCTTGGTATCAGAATACCACTCAATATAATATCATATAAATCAAGAGACAACTGTCAACGAAATCCGACAAAAATTCTGTATCTGCAAGTTGAGAGCAGTTCTTTTAAAGGTACGTAAGAACTGTCAGACTTGTAAAAACGCCACTGCAAAACCACAACCGCCAATGATGGCCGAACTACCGGCGGCTAGAGTTTCTACTTTCTCACGACCATTTACATTTACTGGCTTGGACTATTTTGGGCCGATGTTCGTTGTTAATCTGAGAAGAACTGAGAAGAGATACGGAGTTCTGCTGACATGTCTAACGACGCGAGCTATCCATATTGAGGTAGCCTATTCGCTGACTACGGATTCGTGCATTCTCGCTATACGTAACTTTATGGCGCGACGAGGAACTCCAATTGAGTTCTTCAGCGACAATGGGACGAACTTCAGAGGAGCCGAAAAAGAACTTAAGCAAGCCTACCAAAACGTTGACACCGACAAGCTTATAAGAACCTTCACATCCGCCAACACCAAATGACATTCATTCCGCCAGGGTCGGCTCATATGGGAGGAAGCTGGGAGCGACTAGTGAGGTCCGTGAAAACTGTGCTGTACCAAATTGCTCCAAGCCGCAACCCTTCTGACGAGTTATTGAGTAGTATGCTCCATGAAGTTGAAAATATTGTCAATTCCCGTCCACTGATATACGTACCAATAACCAGCGATGATGACGAAGCCCTCACCCCCAATCACTTTTTGATTGGGTCATCCAGTGGCTCTAAACCATGGGCTGTATTTTATTTAATAATGAGAATGAAGTCCTTAGAAAAAATTGGCTGATCGCTCAAAACTACGCTCAACATTTCTGGAGGCGCTGGGTTAAAGAGTATTTGCCGTTATTGTCGGCGCAGTAAATGGTTCGATCCGGTTAAACCGATAGAAAAGGATGACATCGTCCTCATTGCTGATCCCGCAAATCCCCGCAATTGTTGGCCAAAGGGACGAGTAATTGATACGAAAGTTTCCAAGGATGGCCAAGTGAGAAGCGCTGTTGTACAAACCAAAACTGGAATATATGAAAGGCCAGCAGTGAAGTTGGCAGTACTGGATGTCCGAAGTAAGTAGGTCCACTGGTGGACATACTGGGAGGGAGTGTTGCTCGTGTACGTCTCCAGTTACGCTGAGATATAGGACTTTATGAACGCATCCTTTATGTTATCGAGAATTAATTTGAAGTTTGACTTAAGTAAGAAAGGCCTTTTGATCGACAACTCCCGCCAAGACCAGACCAAAGGATTAGAAGGCAGAAGAAAAACTAATTTTGTAACCTTATTTGCAGAACAAATAAATATTAATTTTAATACTTTGAATTGAAAACATTAAGGTATTTTCTTTTACTGTTGGTTGACAAAATTCTTTCGCAACAGTTTAAATTTATGAATTTGAGAATATGTAAATGTTTAAAACAAAAATGATGTGTGAATGTTAAATAAAATAAGTGATTGAACAAAATAATTTGAAATATTCTTCGTTTGTTTTATATATGTATATGTTTTATTAATTTCTATTTGTAGCTTTTTAGCATGTTTTTCACATACACTTTTGTGAATTTTGGTTTAACCATTAAAAAAAAATTCACACCTTTCATATTTTTCCTGGGACTTTATGCCATGTACTATAGGGACCGCAGGCAGTAATTATTCGAATCTTCGAAACTAGCGCCTTCTTTCTTGAATTCTACAAATTCTAAGGTAAAAACTCGGAATCAAAGACAGGGCTCTGCCTCCGTCGAAGATTACTTGACGATGACCCTGCTGCCGATTGGATGTATGATCCCACCTTACTTACTTACTTGAGATGGCGCTACAGTCCGCCAGCTAGCTCGGTCCTTAGCTAGTCGTCTCCAGTTTTGCACTCCAAGTTGATTGAGTTCCTCTTCCACTTGAAAGAGCCACCTGAGTCACGGTCTTCCTCTCCTCCTACGTCCCTCGGGAATAGTGTCGAAGGCTTTCCGGGCCAGAGCATTGGTGTCCATTCCCTCTAAATGACAGAGCCATCTGAGTCTCTGGACCTTGACCCTTCTGGCTAGGTCCATGTCGTTGTACGACCCTTAAAGTTCGCTGTTGTATCTTCTTCGCCATTCCCCTTCAATGCACACGGATTATCCCACCTGTTCCAACCAAAAGACGACTGAGACGACGTCTACCTGCATCGGTAAAAAGGAGTGATAATAAAATCTCGGAATTATACACCAAATCTAGGAGCAGTTTACCTTTTTTCCTTGATTCAGCAGATGTAAAATTTAGCTTTTAAAAAAAAATTTTTTTGCACTAAATGTTTCGATTTCTTTGGTAAAATCAAAATTTTACTAATAACTTTATTGTCCGAAACAATCACACAATGCACGTGGTTTTATTCCTTTTCTTTCTTTTTGTTGTTCGGTATTCTGATTTCTGACCTCTCTCGATGAAAGTTGATGATAGAATGAACAAGTTCTCATAGGCGGAAATTAAGATGGCCATCTTGG
The DNA here is from genome assembly GCA_920937365.1 of Sphaerophoria rueppellii. NCBI lineage: Eukaryota > Metazoa > Arthropoda > Insecta > Diptera > Syrphidae > Sphaerophoria > Sphaerophoria rueppellii. The sequence continues at coordinate 67,818,304 of CAKKXW010000001.1, forward strand.
ACTTGGAAGAGTTCAGCAGTTTTTCATAATTTCGATTTCTTTAAAATCAGTTCAGACTGCAATTCTTTGTATTTTTACTTGCGACATATAGAATATATGGCAAGTATTGAATTCGTAAAAAAAAATTGAGATGATGATGAGATATGACATTACGATGATTGAGAAGTCAAAAAAAGTGGGTCCGGCGATTCCGTCTGTCTGTCTGTCTGGAAGTTTACAGGCATCTACAGCCTTAACTACTGGTCCGATTGACTTAAATTTTGAAAATTAGAGGTTTGAGTAAAAACTCATATCCCTTTTTTTTTTATTTTTTTTTTAAGATCAAAATTTAGGGTAGCCAACATACGATTTTTATGACCAAAAACCAAAACTTTAAATTGTCTCCAAAACGGCTTCTACGATTTTTTTTAAACTTCCTCGAGTTTTGTTTTTTTAAACATTCATGTGTATTGCTCCAAAACGGAACCTCCCATAGAACCGTGTTTTTGTTATTAGATTTTCTCGAAAAATTAAAGTCCGATCAGCGTAAGTTTTTTTTTTCGAAAGTACGTATATATTGTTCAAATAATATTTTGTATTCAAAAAAATTTCAATTTTTTTTTTTGGATTTTTAAAAAATATTTTTAACTTTTTTTTTAAATTCTGTATCTCAAAAGGTGCAGGGAAATAAATCCACGGGAACTAACTCCACTGAGGGATTACGTTCCCACCCAGTGAGAACTATATCCACTTTAGTAAAGTGGATATAGTTCCCATGTACGGTGAGAATCTAGTTCACTTTTTTATCGGAACTAAGTTCACATATTTATACATGAAGGTATAACTGACGCAGGGCCAGAAATCAGGCGTCCCGAAAATGGGTTTCGTGACTAATGACGTATGGTGGGTCATAAATGCCAAATTTGAATTATAGACTACTAATCCGCTATGGCGGGTCAGTAGTCCCAAATTTATTTTATAGTCTATCGGACAAAAGGCCCAAACGAAAAAAAAAAAAATACACAAACACTCGTCAATACTATGTTCGGAAACAAAAAATGTTCATCGTAAAAATAAAACGAAAAAACTTAAATTCGTGTACACATAACTGGTATTGGTATTGAAAAAGTAGTACTTACTACTAACGTCTGCATCCAAATGATATAAGAACACTGAACATCGCATCCCATCAATAAAAAATGTCTTTCTGATGAAATTTTTAATGCAATTGAAACAGCTCAGTTATTTCAGGGGACAAAAAGATGCAACAAGATGAAACTGGGTTCAAGCACAGTGTGCTTGTAGAATGCCCTACTCTCACGCAACACCAACTAAGAATAGTATTAGAAAAAGTTTTCCTTACGTCACATAAACTTAGAGCATGCGGTATATTTCAACCGTTATGCACTGAAAATATGTTAAAACTGTCCACTCAATTTATTCTTTTACAAAATGTTTAAAATTAAACGCGAAGGTCAGAATCACCGAACTTGATATCTGGACTAATGACCCACATAAGGGGTCAGATTCTTAAAAATTGGTTTCCGAATGACTAAATTTCTCAATATTTTTGTACAAGCGATTTTTAATAATTATTTTCAGTCTTTAAAACTGAACTTCGGAATGCGTTCGATTCTAAAAGATATTGGCGCAAAATTATAGTCCGCTAATGAACAATTTTAGTGTGATACTAGCTTAAAATGACATTTCAGGCATGACCCAAACGTCATTTTAAGCTAGTATCACACTAAAATTGTTCATTAGCGGACTATAATTTTGCGCCATTTATTTTAATTTCACCAAAAAACATTGCTCAGTATATCTACCTACTTGGATTCTTATTTTAATTTTTTCTCAATTAAAGTGGCAAACTTTTTCAAATTCGAAGGGAACTAGATTCACTAATTTTTTGGGGAATTAAATTCCCACTGTACACGAGAACTAACTCCCCTTTACAAAAGTGGAGTAAGTTCTCACTTGGTGGGAATTAAAACCATCAGTGGAGTTAGTTCCTGTGTAGTTATTTCCCCGCACCATCTCAAAAGCGGATCAATTATAAAAATCCAAATTGAAGTCTAATATGTATTTTTTTTTTACACACTATCAGAATTGGTCGTATAGGCTTATAGCAAGCACTATATTACGACCAATGGTTTGCCAACACAGGGACTGTGTTATACCACCGGCTCATCACTTAGTGTGGTGTTAGTTGTTAGAAAGCAAATAACGAAACTAAAACAAATAACACAATACACATATATAATTAACATAAATTAAAGAAAAAACATTACAAAATCAACATAAAACATTAAGAAAGTGGAACACTGGTTTTCAAAATTAATTTGAGTTGAATTTTACTTAAATTAAAATCAAAAAGTTTTGAGTTCCAGTTTATCGGGTTAAGATTTAAATTGTTCTTTACACACCATACGTGTCAAAGGCTCATGCATTCCATAATTAGTACGGTGAATATGTATCTTAATCAGATCCTGACTACGAAGATTATAACCTCCCCCTCGAGAGCAAAACAAAATTTTACAGAGAAGGTCAGGAGCATCAGTGACTCCAGTTATAATTTGATGGAAAAATACAATATTATTATTATTTCTTCTCTGTTGTAGTGTTTGCATGTTAAGGATTGACAAACGATTTTCGTATGGAAGGGGATTTAGGGGATCAATCCACTGAAACCCTTTTCACAAAAAACGGGTAAAATTCCGTTGCACAGATTCCAGTCTTTCAATGTGGACATCATATAAAGGAGACCACACCTGCGATGCATACGCTAGCTGGGGACGAACCAAACTGTTGTACAAAGCGAAGGTGACATTAGGATCCCGGAATTCCTTTGCCCATCGCTTAATAAAACCTAACATAGAATTAGCTTTATTGACTATGCCATTTATATGCTCAGAAAAATCTACATTATGTGTAAAAAGAACTCCTAGGTCCTTAACAGTAAAAACGAGAGCTAAAGTGTGGTTTGAAATGACATAGTCATAAGATGAAGGTGAACGTTTTTAGAGAAGGTCATTACTTGACACTTTATCGGGTTAAGATTTAAATTGTTCTTTACACACCATAATGTAAAGCGGTTAATATCATTTTGAAGTAAAATGTGATCATTTGCAGAAGTTATATTTTTATATATCGTCATATCATCAGCAAAGATGAGAATTTCACTATTATTTACACATAACGGTGCATCATTGATAGCTAATATAAAGAGAAGGGGCCCCAGATGGCTCCCCTGCGGAACACCTGATTTGGCCAAGTATGATTTAGAGTAAGTATTTCTGAATTTAACTTGATAAGATCTATTCTCAAGGTAAGAGACAATCCATGAAATTAAAAAAAGTGGGAAGCCGTACGAGTTTAATTTAAACTTGATAATCTCATGAGATAGTTGATCAAAAGTCTTCGAGAAGTCCGTGTAAACATAATCTACTTCTTGGCCACATTCCAAGTATCTAAACATTCATTTAAAAAAATAACCAGATTAGTAACCGTTGATCGTTTCTGCATGAAACCATACTGTTGATTGCATATAATATTCCTACAGTTGAATGCCAAATTGTCACATACTAATTGCTCAAACAACTTTGGAATACATGAGAGTTTAGAAATCGGCCTGTAATTACAGATATTGATTTTGTCACCTTTTTTATAAACGGGAGTTATAAAGGCACTCTTCCATACTGCAGAAAATTTACTTGATTTCAATGAAAGATCAAAAATATTACGCAAGGGAAGTGCTAAGACTGACCTACACTTTTTAAGAACTACGGGTGGAATTCCATCTGGTCCAACAGAATAGTCTTCTTTAAGGTGAGACATAAATTCTAAGATGTTATTATATTCTATTGTAATACTATTTAAAGACACTTGGGGGCAGTTTTGCAGATAATGGAAATAAGTTTCGTCCACAACGACAGGAGTATCAATGAAAGATTGACTAAAATTTTTTCCAGAACCGTCACAAATGTCAGAAGTAGTCAAGGTTACGTTATTATAAGTGAAGTTAATAGGATAACTGTCATACTTTTTCTTTGAGTTAATAAATTTCCAAAAGTTCCTTGGGTCTGATTTTAAAAAAGCCCCCATCGACTCTAGGTATTCATTATAAAGTTCGAAAGAGAGTTTCTTAAACTCTTCAAACAATGAGATATAAATGACTTGATTATGCACCGTCATATGCTTAACGTATTTCTTCCAGGCCTTTAAGGTCCTTAATATACCAGGGATGGAAAAGGGTATTTGAGGGAATCGTCCTTTTAATTGGTACAGCTTCTTTTATGCAATTTAACAAAACTGAATAAAAACTCGAAATTGTTACGTCAATATCGTTGGAGATCGGTAAGTGTTCTATACCGGATTTACTTAAACAATCCAAAAGCTTTTCAAAATCAGCTTTGCGAAAATCAAATGCATGTGAGCAGTCATGAGGATTACTATTTTCAAGTAAATGACCGCTCGTGTCAAGAAAAATGTCGAGAGGTGGATGGTAGTTACATAAAGCAGTGGAGGATTCAACCACTACAGTATTAACGGCGTCAGATGAAAAAACTAGATCCAGCATTCTATGTATTTCTATAAATTTGTATGCAACTTACTTGGTGCAAATCCGAAGATATAATATTATCTACCAATTGAAGCTCAAGTTGGGATGAGTTGGTTTAAGCTTCAAAATGAGAATCGTCTTCGGAAGGACCCCAGTCAATGTTGGGAAGATTGAAATCTCCCAATAACAGGGAGTATGTTTACATGGTCTTGAAAACAGCATACCCAAATTAAATTTAAGACATTTTTGAAAAATTTTATCTATAAAAAATTAATTTAAAAAAAAAAACAGCTCCGACGGTTTAAAAAAAAAATCAATAAATCAAAAATAAGGTTTGAATTTGTTAGGCATTTAAATTTTTGGAAATAAATGTATTTACGAGGTACATTTTCAAATTTTAATTTTTTTAATAAATTCTAATTATTTTATATATTGAGTTTTTTTTTGTGAGTTAAGTGTGAGCTGGTGCTTACACTTTCCACAAAAAGTGAAGGTGCAAGATTTAAAACGTGTAGGGAAAACATTTTTTCTTAATGTCAGTGTTAAAAGAAGAATTATACACTTTACTGATTGCATTTAACTTTTTTGCAATTTTTGGAGCATAAAATAAAAAAAATATTTAGTTTTAGCATGCAGTCGTGCACATTTTTATGTAAAGTGATCCACACAGATCCATTCTCTTTCATTTAATCAAACTTAAAGAACAGAAAAATGAGGTTTTTAATGTGTCAAAATCTATGTCATTAGTTGATGAAATTCGACCATAACGTTAAGTCTTACAATTAGTAAAATCAAAATCCAAAAGCACTTAAAAAAAGAGAAAAAACTAAATCGATTACCGAGTAGGCAAACTGAGTTGACACTCTAATTGGAATTTCTCAGGACCGATTTTTATGTTGACATAAGTGGGAACAGAGGTTCGAGTTAATAAACTTGCTTCTTTAACAACCTCATATGTATGAACTCACTGCACTCACGCGCCCCTTTGTTGCCCCTAACCACATGCCTAGTTTGCCTTAAGGATCGCCGCTTGCTTTATTGATTTACTCGTTAAAAAAATGAATTCGAGAGTTGAATATTAAAAGTTACTGAACAAAAAGGAATTCCAAAGTTAAAAAAGAAAATTTCAAAGTTAAGTTCAACTTTGAGTGAAGAAAATCAGCCTGTTATACTAACAGAAAAAATCTCTTAAAATTGCTCATTAGCGGACCTTGAATTTGCGTTACTGGATTTTTGATTTATTATTTACATATTTATTTGAAAATTTGCCGTCCTGGATATACATATGTTCCGTTGTTTTGACCTATCACCCTATTGGGATATATCTCCCAATAACAGACATATTAATTGATGGTTCCACATAGGTATTATATGTAATTACAATGGAAAAAATATGATATAAAGGCATAATAAATTGTACTTACTAGATAGAAAAGCAAACTCTCTTTTTTCATTTGTGCTTTTTTTTTCGAGTCTTTTTATTTCATACGATTTAGTTGTCCTCGGTACCTCTTTATCTTTAATTTTATTAGCATTGCAGTCATATTCACTTATGACCAACAAAACAAATACAAGAACCTATGTGGACAAAAAACGCTTATATAAGAATATAATATAATTTTGTTTTCTACTAACCCATATCCTATTCATTTTAATGTGTTGATTTTATTATCCACTAAATTATACTCCTACTTTATATACTATGAAATTAACCACGCTTAAAAGTAATGAAACCGCTTAGCACATGCAGCGATAATACTGACAGCGAATTAAGTAAAAAAAAAAACAGTGAAGAATATAGAAAGTTATATCAGAATATGTTTAGAAAGACTTATAATCACGCTTTAGTGTCGTTTTCTTATGTTCAAATGCACAAGTCGTTTAAAATTATGGAAACTCTTTCAACAATACAAATTCCTTCCTCGAAAAAAAATCCCGTTTGTAAAATATTTAATAATGATGCGCGTACACAAAAAGCTAGCTGGCTAAACTGAAAAGTGAAATTGTATCAGCTATTACTTTTGGTTTTATATCTGGGTACCATATTTTGTGCTTAGATAGGAAGTGGAAAAGTGGTGTGAGGATGTAACCTAACAGGTATATTGAGTAGTGAATTTAAAACCAGATAGATGAGTTCACAAAGCACAAATGTTATATTGTATTTGAACATTGTTGGCTCTTTAGGATTTAATATGAATTGAAGATACTCCGTTAGGGGTTATTCTCCAATGGAAGGATGATTTAAGCAAATTTCTTCAAAAGATAGAAAGATAGGTTTTTATATTTCTGTTTATGAAATTTATCAAATGAGAAGTTTTGAAGTTTGTGTATTGAATTTTTTTTCACAGATCCATGTTCTGCAACTTGGTCGAAAAGTTTCCCATTCGATTCGAGGGGGAAGACTATATTCCAACGTTCCCCTATTTTGGAAAATAAATTGTGTCTATAACATCATGCGAAAACAGCCTGTGTGAAAATAACAATTTCCAGTTTTCAACGGAATTAATATGGGTATTCATGCAACGTCGTATATCCCTCGTAAACTTCGTATAAGGCGTAAGTTTACGATTTCGTTTCTCAAATGTCAAAATTTGTATGGAAATTTTTTTACACAGGGCTGATAAATTTGCGCGCAAACGGGGTCGTAAACTTACGCAAATTTAAAATTTTAAATCCAGTTGTCTTTTTTAATGTTATTTTGCTAAATAACAAAATTCAAATTTGAAATCAAGTTCTCATTTTCTTTTATGTTATTTTCCTGTGTCAGAAGGTCAGAACAAAAAAAAAAAAAAAGAATTCAAAAGAAAGTTTTTTTCTTTTCTGAAATCATTTATTATGGAATACAGTATAATAAACACAAATATAGGTATGTATATATATTTTAATCGAAAAATACTTAATTTTTACTAAGCACTGATATTTTGAAGTTTCATTTCAAGATTTATGTAGTTTGCACAATTTGCCTTACGAGTGCGTTCATGCAAAGCGTCGTAAACTTACGCAAATACGTAATCGACAAAATTATCTTATTGCATGAATTCCCCTTATGTCTACTTTCCACTCACAGTGACTGTTTAAGGGCGATTTCGTTCACTCAAATTTGAAATCAATTTTGTGATTTGCATTTTCAACGTTTGAAAAAATAGAGAAAATCTTTTTTTTTATCGCTCAGCTTCTTTTTTTTTTTTGAAAATTGAGAAAACCTTAAATCGATTTACTCAAGAGTTCAAAACTAAAAGTTGAGTTATAAGACTTTGAGTGAAAAAAAAAGAAATTCAAAAGTCCCAAAGTTGATTTCAACCTTGAGTGCTTTAAAAAATAAAATCAAAATTGGCGATTATAATATTATCCTCAAAATACACACGCAACAAAAATTAATGCAAACAAGACGGAAAAGTAAAGAAACCAAGAGGTTTTGTTGGTGTGGAGCTCAAAAGATAAAATATTATTATGCGTTTTGGACTTCAACGCCACCAATTCTCGTCAAAATAGTCTCATGCATTTCTTTACTTCTGATTCTGATTCAATAAAAGACACCACACAAATATAAAGGGTCCTCCATATAACGTTTTTTTTTTCAACTTTAGCTTATTTCGTGAATGGTAACACTAAGCTCATGTCTGATTTGACAGATAATTAGTTTTATCTTTCCGCTAAATGAATATTGTTGTGTATACGCTTGAACAATGCTGAAAAATATTGCGACATTACTATGAAAATCATGGCTATGTTGCATAATGTGTGCGAAAATTGCATACGGTTTTTGGAAGAAGAGAAGCACCGTCAGCTCCGTATGTTTGTTATCTTGTAAAAAAAAAGTGAAAAAAAAACTGCATCCTCCTCATCTATTTATTCAATTCGTTAAATATCTAACGTGAACAGTACTTAATCTAATTCTTATTATCTGGGTTATATATTATACAAAACTATTGAAAAAGGAATCATTAAACTTTTTACATTTTAAGTTATTATTAGCGGATTCTTAACACATATAATATATATATATATATATAAATATATATATATAGTTATATGATATGACTCAATAAAACAAAATTGTAAATTAATGTACAATAAGTTCTTTATTATTAATAATAACGTATTTATATTAAGTTATTTAGTTATTAAGATAACTATGACATTAGTTGTAAGTATTTTAGGTTTAAGGTGTTATGAAACACAGCAGACAAACAGCACTTACAGACTAACTGACTGAAACGAAAAACTTTCCTACGACAGTGGATTAGAGAAGAGCTTATAATCCCTAAGCGTCGGTTTGTTGCTAGGCAAACATAAACGAGAGAATATCTCTCTAACTTAATCTTCGCTGAAGATTTAGTTAGACAGAATTGTGGAACTTATTAAGCAAACTAGGTTTTTGCTGAGCAAAAACCTTGATGATTTGAATATTTAGGATGAGTTTACATTTTAATGTGGTGAGAAGGTTTTATTATGTAACACTTCCCCCACCAAATTATTTTTGGTCCCCAAAAATATATATTTTCCTTATAACTACTTACATCTAAGGTATTGACATTATTTCCTTACATTTAACACGTTAATTTTAATCAAACAAAATCCAGGTCATAACAACTTAAATTAACAATTATTTTCTTGAAGGTTTATATTTTACAAGTTATATAATTTGATTTTTTCTTTTACGTTAAGTTATTGACATTTTAATTTAAACTTAATTTATCCAATTAGTCTATTGTATCTTCTCTAGTACATTTTACTAATATCTCACAACTTCAGTTTATCAGATTCCTACCAGAGTAACTCCCTTCCACAATGAAACACAACCGAACCAATTTATAACTAAATGGAACACGTCCATTTTCCAACCTTAACTCATTTATCATACTGGATGCATTCATTTTGTGAACGCACCCCTACGAAAAATCAAAAAAAAAAGACAAAAGGAAGTGACAAACTGTCTAAGATTTTGCTGTTATGAATTCAAAACGGCATTTGATAAATCACAACTTGATCTTTTTTCTTTGTTTCCAAATTAAATTAATTTCGCAATATATAAAAATAAATAATAGTACGACAATGAAGCTGTTCAAAACATGGAATTCTCAAATAGGAAAAAGAAAACTCCAAATAATTTGAAGAAGAAAAAAAAAACATCAAGACAAGAAGAAAATATTCGATTCGGCCGGTGCGATGTAATATTTTGTAATGGCGTTTTTAATTGGCAATCTGGAATCGAAAAAGAAGCATTCTGTTTTTGAAATCAGAAGGGAAATTCTCTTCTTTTCAGAATCAGAACTGTCACTTTTGCCCAATTGAACGCTTTCAGAATGCTTTTTTTTACTTCCAGATTGCCAATTAAAAACGCAATAAGTCTTTTATCTAAACGTTTAAATGTTCTGGTGTTTGTATCTACGTTTCAATTGTTTTTGTAATATTTTGTGTTGCGTTTGGTGGATCTATCCACGACATAATTTCCTTCTCTGGTAAATGTGTTTAATTTCTTATATTTTGGTTTGCTTTTCATCGGTGTTCGACTCCTAAACAATGTCCGGACATTGGTCTGTTGTTTTGCTGCCATTAGTGTCCCTATTCATTTTGAGAATGCGTATTTCCTTGTTCCGACTAAATTTCCTATATAAGTCTTCAATTTCTTCTTTTGGGATATTTTTGCAAATGAAGTCAATTGGTCTACATTTCGTGGTGGAGTGAAGTGTGTTGTTATACATATTTATAATTCTGAAAATTTTTTCACTCAGATCTGAGTTATCTTTAGCCGCATTGAGTAATCTAAGGTGCTCATTCAACGTACCGTGTAGTCGTTCAATGTCGGCATTGCCTGTTTTTATAGCAGCCGTTGTGTTATGAAAATGTATGTCGTTACTCTTAAGAAATTGTTCGACTGCAGTATGTAAGATACATGTTTCACCGTCCGAAACTATTTTATTCGGTTTACCTAAGTATTGAATTCTTAGTTTTATAGCTTCCAAAATCGAAATCCAATTTCTGTCTTCGAGGGGATGAATCGTTGCATACTTCGAAAATTTGTCGATCGTGGTGAAGTACATTTTTCCCCTTTCAGGGAACTAAATGTCGACGTGGATAATGTCGTTTATGTGTTGTGCACTTTCACTCACTTGAACGGTATTCGAAGTGGTTGCCGATCATGTTTCGCAACGTTGCAAACCTCACAATTGTTGACATATTTTTGTATCTCGATTTGAAGCTTTGGAAAATAAATTTTAGTTTTTAGTTCGCAAAAAATTTCATTGATGCCTCTATGATTCTTTGAAAGATGTTCACTTTCAATAATCTTAAGAAGCTGATTTTTGTCAGTGATGTCTGTGAGCTTTCTAGTTGATCGCAAGATTCTTAAGTTCTTATTTAGGGAAAAATATTTAACGTACAAATTTTGAAATTTTAAAAATAATTCAATGTTTTCGCAATAAATGCAAACAAGACCTTTGTCTATGAGAATTTTGTCATTATTTCAAGTAAATTATTTTTGTTTTTGTCTATTTGAATGTAGTTTTGAATTTTTTTGTGTTCTATGTTCTGTTATAAAGATATGGAGCGATTCATCCTCTAAAGCACTATGCATTGTTGCACCTGTAGACAAAATATCCTCATTGTCTGCTTGAGCGATTACAACATCTGCGTTGTTTTCGCTGTGCTGATCGTCGTCGTCGTTCGAGTTTTTTTCATTGATGTACAACTCTGCAAAATAAACTTCTTTGTTTTCAGGGTTGCAAACGAGCGATATATTCGATGATCTAACCTCTTCGTTAGATTCTGGGTCGAAATGTTGAATTTGGTCAATAAATCTACTAAGACCGTCAGCTACGCAATTCTCTTTCCCCTTAAGGTACTCGATACTAAAGTCGTACTCGTTCAACATTATCTTCCATCGCTGTAATTTCATATTTGGTTCTTTTATGCCACTCAACCACACCAGCGGCTTATGATCTGTTCTGACAGTGAACCGTCTACCATACAAATATGGCCTAAAATATTTAACTGCCCAAACCACGGCCAAGAGCTCTTTCTCTATGGTCGAGTAGCTGAGCTCGTGCTTATTCAGTGTCCTAGAAGCATAAGAAATCGGGTGGCAATTTTGGCTGAGGACGGCTCCAAGTGCATAATTTGAGGCATCGGTCGTTGGAATAAAAGGGACTTTGAAATCGGGGCTTTTTAAAATTGGGTCAGACGTAAGTAATTTTTTTAGCTTTTCAAATGAGTTGATATACTGTGGGTCTAAACAGTTGACTTTTACATTTTTCTTCAAATGTCTAATCAAAGGGTGTGCAATTTTTGCGTAGTCTTTCATAAATTTACGATAATATCCTGTTATCCCCAAAAATTGTTTTATACCCTTAACATTTGTTGGCAGTTTCATTCGCGAAATTGATTCAATTTTTTGTGGGTCTGGTTTAATACCGTTACCGGATAAAATGTGACCCAAGTAAGAAGTTGACAGTTCGGCGAAACGGCATTTGTTAATGTGTATTTTCAAGTTTGAGTTTTTTAAAACTTGGAAGATTTTTCTCAGAGATTGTAATTGTTCTTCGAAACTAGTGGAAAAAATTAGGATATCATCCAAATATACTACGCAGATTTTGTTAATAAAATCTCAAAGACGTGATTCATTAATCGTTGAAATGTTTTTGGGGCGTTTTTGAGGCCAAAAGGCATCCTCAAAAACTCGTAATGTCCCGTTTTAGTAGAAAAAGCCGTTTTTGCTCTGTCATTTGGTTCGACCTCTATCTGATGAAAACCTTTAATTAAGTCAATAACAGAAAAATAATTGCATTTGCCCAGCTTGTCGAAAATTTCGTCCGAGTTCATCATAGGAAAGCCGTCATCGATCGTCTGATCATTAAGCTTCCTGTAATCGATGACAACTCGCCATTGTTTATTGCCATGATGATCATCTTTTTTGGGGACGATCCAAATTGGCGAATTATACGGGCTGTTACTTGGTGCAATTATTTTTTGTTCCAACATTTCACGGATTTGTTTATCCACTTCATCCGAATGTATTTCTGGATAACGATAGAGTTTGCTGTAAATTGGAACTTCGCTTATTGTTCTGATTTGGTGTTTTATCTCGCTTGTAAAAGTGAGATCGCTTCCATCTTTGTAAAAAATAGTTTGGTAAGATCGAATAAGTATTTTAATTTTAGAAATGTCGTATGAACTTAAATGTTGACCAATGATATTATTGTTCGTCCCAGAGTCAGATACTTCACCAGAAAAAATGTTTAATGCTTCCTCTTCAAAACAGAGTCCACCATACATCTCTTCTTCCTCATTGAAATATAATGGAATTATTGCTGAATCTGTTTTCAAAACTCGGTTTTTGAAATCAATAACAGGGTTGAGTTGAAGGAGAATATTATTTCCTATCAACCCATCAAAATAATTATGAAAATTAAATTCTATAAAATTGACAAAACAGTTTGGCTTATTAAATTCTTTGAAAATGGGTATTTGAAATTCAACACTTGTATGGACATTGCGATCGAGAACTTTTAGGGTTATATTTTTTGATGGTATTTCCCATTTTGGGTGGCATACTTTTTCATTTACAATACTGTATTCGGCATCGCAATCAATTAAGAATTTAAGGGGTCTAATTTGGGTTTTAACAACTATATAGGGTAGTGGCTGATTGTTAGAATTATAATTCTGACGTGATTGAATACTTTGATTACTATTAGCTTTGTTTTATTGGGAACTCAGCTTAGCTTAGCAATAGGAATTACATGTCAAACAACAACAACCGAAAGCTGAGTAGAAATAAGTTAGGAATTTAAGTTAGGAATTTACACAAGATAAAGTACCGGCTACTCGACGCTAGAGTGAGCAAAATATGTTTTTTTTTTTTAATCTAAATGTTGGCAGAACCAAATGGGATTTTTGAGCTAGTGGTGAGCATAATGGAATGATTTCAATAATCGAGACAAAATTATTCGACTGATTTGAATAATCGAGTGATCATTTGAATTTCAAAATGTTTGCTTGAAATTCTTAATTGTAAACACCAAATTTGATAATATGTACTAGTTGTTTATCAATCGAATATTAACAGTCGTCATTCAAGTACTGCTCGTAATAATCATAATTCGATCTTTTTTTCATTCGAATACTAATAATCGATGGCTTTCATTTGAATGCTAATAATCGATTATTTTCATTGGAGTACTAATAGTCGTCATTCAAAAACTGCTCGTAGTAATTCGATTTATTTTCAAGAGGATGCTTATAATCGATTATTTTCAATCGAATACCAAAAGGTAGCAGTTGTAGCGGTACTAGTAGGTTTAAGAAATCATCCGAATGATTTCACAGTGCATAATCGAATGATATCAAATAGTTTCTTGAATCGATTAAATCGTTCGAATGCGTCCATCACTATCATCATGACATTTTTTTCTCTGACAGGATTTGACAGTTCTTGATTGCAGGGGTAACAACTTTTAAATATAAAATAGAAACTCAGTTAAAAGCTGAGTAAGGCGTTTTATTCAAATTCCTATTGCTAAGCTAAGCTGAGTTCCCAATAAAACACGGCTATTTATATTTTGACCTGACTGGTAACTTGAATTAGAAAAATTAAATCTGTTGTTAAAATTTTGACGCGGTTGAAAACCATTGTTTTGCTCATTGCTGTTATACCTTTGACTTGACTGACGATTCAGATTCGACCTATTGTTTTGAGAGCTTAGAAAATTATTGTCAACTCGATTATTAGGACCATACTTTTGGTGATTGATCTCAAGAATGATTTTGAACGCATTTTTTAAAGAATCGGGATTTCGGCTTAGAACGATGGACTTAGTAGGTTCCGGCAGATTGTGTTTGAATGATTCAAGGGCAATTCTGTTGTTGGACTCAATCATTTGAGTTATGTTATTCGCGTCGGTGCCCAACAAATAAACGTTATTAATTCTAGTTAGCAAAAAATTATTAATTCTATTATAGTAATCCTCAATATCCATCACAACCCTAGCCGTACGGATATTATCGATAAGTTTTTCAACTGATAATCTCTCCGTGAAACTATTTTTTAAGACTTCTCTTATCTCGGACCAAGTTGTGAGTCTGCCATGTTTATGAAGTTCACTTCTAGCTCTACCAATAATTTTATCCTTTATGTAACCAGTTAAGACTATTCTAGCAGAGTCTACAAAAGAGTTAATCATAAATGAAATGGAGTCCACTCTGTCAAGAAAATCTAATAAACATCTGTTGTTCCCATCAAATTCTGGAAGTTTCGTTACGAGTTCTAATGCTAATTTAAATTTCTCTGCTGGATTTAAACCTTCCATTTTTTATAATTTTATTCTAGTTTATTTTTTTTCGTATTTCAAATTTTTTTTTGTGTTTTTTTTTGTTATATTTATTTTTTTCTACAATACCTCAAATTAAGAATAATCTTTAATTAACAATTGCAAATGTCCTTAAATAATCTTAATACGTATACCTACATATATTTTTACGTTGACTTCGATTTTGATGAACTTTACCGTCGATTGGGATTTTCCGTTTTGCATGTGTCTTCGAGTGGGTTTTTGTTAAAAATATTTATTTAATGTACATAATTACTTTGTTAAAAAAACACTCTCGCTTTGTAAATCGTTTTTATGTTTTTAATATCAAACAGAAAATTATGAATATTTTATGTTATTCAATTCATTCCTAATAAAACCTCTGTTCGTCTTAGTTCTTTAAAATAAGTTTGCTCTTTTCTTGAACCTGAAGGACTTTCCACTAAATCTCAATATTCTTCACAGGTTATGGGCCCAGTCCACTATTAGGAGGAACAAGAAAATAAAACTTATGTAACAGAACATTCTGTTGAAAAAACGAAGAAAACTTTTTTAAAAAATTTAAATTTAAATTGATCGCTTGAAAAGGAAGTGCGGGTCGTATACGTACTGAAGAAAACTTTTCGCGAGGCAGATATGGACGGAGAATTAACTCGAATCAACAAACTTCAAGGAGGTGAAGGATGGCCAGTCAGGAAATTCCAGATGAAAGTGATTCTCAACGCGTTAGATATTTTCGATGTTGTAACCGGAGAAAATAAGATACCTATTTTACATGTACAAGGAGCTGAGACCAGTGAACAGTCTAATGCAAGGCACAAGACTGAACTTGCTGCTTGGAAGAAGTTAGACAGTCAGGGCCAAAAATGTATTGCTACTACAGTTGGTCAGCAACCTATGGCTCATATAATGTATTGCACATCAGCCAAAGAGATGTGGGACAAGTTACATGCAATTTATGAGCTGAGGTCATCCACAAACTTGCACCTTTTACAACAACAATTTTACAGTTTATCTCTTGATTCGTCAAAAGATTTGGCTAGTCATATATCCAAAATCGAAGAATTGGCTCAAAGACTAAAAGAAGCTGGGGAAGTGGTATCAGAGTCAATGATTGTTACAAAAATCTTGATGACCCTTCCGGAACGGTACAATCACTTCTTTAGTGCTTGGGAGTCAACTAGCGATGAGCGGAGGACTTTATCAAACTTGACAGCAAGGCTTATGATGGAAGAATCAAGATTGATAAACCAGAAAAATAATGAAAAGGAGGAAGTTGAGGTTTTTGTTGCAAAGAAATGGAAGAATAATGTTATTTCCAGAAGTGGTTCTGATAAAGACAAAAAGCCTACGTACAAATGTTTTTTGTGCCATAAACCAGGACATTTCAAGAAAGATTGTCCATTAAGAAATTCAAAAAGCAATGATGTCGTTGATCGATCAAGACGTTCAGCATTCGTTGGTGAAGTCCTTACAGCTGGTGTGAATGGAGATAGAAATTGGTTTTTGGACTCTGGGGCCAGTGATCATATGGCAATTCACAAGAGATGGTTCCAAAATTACAATGAACTTCAAAGCCCAATACCAGTTCGAATAGGTGATGGTCATATTGTATATGCACAAGGCAAAGGAGATGTAGACATTTTGGCTTATGCTGAAGGCAAATGGTCACCATGTGTGTTAAAAAATGTTTTATATGTTCCAAGTCTTCGTTTAAATCTTTTTTCACAAGGAACTGCACTTGACAAAGGGCTTACGCTAAAATCAGATAAGAATTCATGTCAGTTTTATTTGGAAAACACTATTGTTGCAGTGGGAGAAAGGCGTGGAAAAATGTTTCAAATGAAGTTTATGGTCGAAAACGATTTAAAGTCTACGGAGATACCAGAGGTTAATGTAGCAACAACTGACTCTTTGAAATTATGGCACGAGAGAATGGGGCATCAAAATATTCCTCAAGTAATTAAGAATCTGACTAAAATGAATATTAAAATTTCAGAACCAGTTAGAGTTTCTACTGTGATGCCTGTGATGCATGCATTTTCGGGAAGCAACATCGACTTGCTTTTGGGCGTAGTGAAACAGAAGTGGATCATCCAGATTTAAAAAAAACTGAATCAGCTGAAGAAAAAGAAACAATTGACACTGAGGTAATTCCGAACCATAAAGGAACAGATGAATCATCAAATTCGGATGAAGATCAACATAACATCCAGAATAATCCCGAAACGACAAGTGAAAAAGAAATAACTGAACAAGAATTAGAAACTATTGAAGAACCTCAAGAAAGACGTGTTTTGCGCGATAGAAGCTTGAATCGTCCTCCTAATAGATTCAACCATTACGACACAAGAAATGTGCTTGCAGCTACAGTTAGTGAACCAACATCATATGATGAAGCAATCAATAGCAAAGATTCAATAAAGTGGTGTTTGGCGATGGACGATGAAATTCAATCACTAAAAAGTAATCAAACTTGGGATTTAATAAATCTTCCAGAAGGTAAAGTACCAATAAATAATCGTTGGGTTTTCAAAATCAAATATGGAAGTATTGGAGAGGTAGAAAGATTCAAGGCAAGACTGGTAGCTAAATGTTATTCGCAAAAATATGGGATTGATTATAACGAAACATTTAGTCCCACTGTAAAATTTGATTCAATAAGAACAATATTATGCATTGCAGTATCAGAAAGACTTATATTGAAGCAGTTCGATGTGAAGACGGCCTTTTTATACGGAGATATAGATTCAGAAATTTATATGAAGCAACCAGAAGGATATGAAGACGGAACGAACAAGGTTTGCAAACTGCAAAAAAGTTTGTACGGCTTAAAGCAATGTTCACGTTGTTGGAACCAAAAGTTTTCACACTTTTTGAAGCTGTATGGTCTTGAAGCAAACAAAGCTGATCCATGTGTTTTTATTAATAATACAGGTAAAAAGAAAGTCATTTTATCTATTTTTATTGACGATGGATTAATTGCTGCAACTGATGAACTATGTGCGAATGATTTGTTGAATTATTTAAAAAAACATTTTTCAATAACTTTTGGCGAAGCTAAATCGTATCTTGGTTTAGAAATTTATCGATCTAAAAACGGATCTATTTTGGTTAATCAATCAACATATACAAGAAGAATATAAAAGAAATTTAATATGGAGAACGCAAATCCAGTCTCAACACCTTATGATGCCAATGCGTCATTGAACCTAGAAGATCATCCTGAGAAAGCTAATGTGTTGATGGAACATGTTCCCTATAGAGAAGTGGTTGGAAGTCTGATGTACTTGGCCATAGGTACAAGACCAGATATATCATTTGCTGTGGGTTATGTAAGCAGATATCTTGAAAATCACTAAAATACATTGGAATGCGGTGAAGAGAATACTAAGATACTTAAAAGGAACCGAAAAATATGGACTTGTATTCAAATGCGAAAACGAAATAAATAATGTGAAAGCTTTTAGTGATGCAGACTATGCAGGTGATATAACAACTCGAAAATCAACTTTTGGCTATATTTTTCAGATTGGCTCTGGAACTCTTGCTGGTGCTCTCAACGACAACAGATTGTAGCATTATCAACTACTGAGTCAGAATATGTAGCGGCTTGGCATGCAGTTAAACAACTTATTTGGATGGTTGAGCTGTTATCTAATTTTTATTTGACTTGGAACGTTGTACCTAAACTCTTGGTAGATAATCAAAGTGCTATAAAACTCATCCGCAATCCAGAGTTTCATAAGCTTATAAAACATATAGATGTAAGGCATCATTTTATACGAGATAAATTTGAAGATGGAACTTTCGAGCTGAAAAACGTATGCAGTGATGAACAGCTGGCCATATATTCACCAAAAGTTTGCCTCGTGAACGTTTTCAGCATTTAAGAAAACTCATTGGATTAGAAGATATGAACAATTTTTGATTCGATATTATTATGTGGCATTAATAAAAGTGGGAGTGTTAAAAATATTTATTTAATGTACATAATTACTTTGTTAAAAAAACACTCTCGCTTTGTAAATCGTTTTTATGTTTTTAATATCAAACAGAAAATTATGAATATTTTATGTTATTCAATTCATTCCTAATAAAACCTCTGTTCGTCTTAGTTCTTTAAAATAAGTTTGCTCTTTTCTTGAACCTGAAGGACTTTCCACTAAATGTCAATATTCTTCACAGTTTTTTTTCAATTTGTTCTGGGCTCTTTTTGCTGCCAATACTTTGTTTTAATTTTCCAATGTCGTTTTATTTATTGTTATTTTTTTTTTTTTTTTTAAATAATATTTTACTTTTTTTTCCAGCAGTAGTAGTTAGTTATTAATAAATTTCACGACTTTTTATTGTTTGTTCTTAATTTATTTTGTTTTTAATATTTAGATTTTAATTTGAGTGACAATTTTTCGAAGCGGTTGGGGCGTTTATATGTGGATTTTTGTCTATTTCGAACACTTCTTTTTTTAAAAGTTATTATAAAAGTGTAGTTTAGACACTATTTTTCTTTATTTTTACAATATTTCAAAACACAAACCACGTTTTTGTTTTACATTGTTAGTAAGACTGTACTTTTCAAACACCAAATTCTCCTTTTTTTTTCGACTGCGCCAGTTATATGATATGACTCAATAAAACAAAATTGTAAATTAATGTACAATAAGTTCTTTATTATTAATAATAACGTATTTATATTAAGTTATTTAGTTATTAAGATAACTATGACATTAGTTGTAAGTATTTTAGGTTTAAGGTGTTATGAAACACAGCAGACAAACAGCACTTACAGACTAACTGACTGAAACGAAAAACTTTCCTACGACAGTGGATTAGAGAAGAGCTTATAATCCCTAAGCGTCGGTTTGTTGCTAGGCAAATATAAACGAGAGAATATCTCTCTAACTTAATCTTCGCTGAAGATTTAGTTAGACAGAATTGTGGAACTTATTAAGCAAACTAGGTTTTTGCTGAGCAAAAACCTAGATGATTTGAATATTTAGGATGAGTTTACATTTTAATGTGGTGAGAAGGTTTTATTATGTAACACTTCCCCCACCAAATTATTTTTGGTCCCCAAAAATATATATTTTCCTTATAACTACTTACATCTAAGGTATTGACATTATTTCCTTACATTTAACACGTTAATTTTAATCAAACAAAATCCAGGTCATAACAACTTAAATTAACAATTATTTTCTTGAAGGTTTATATTTTACAAGTTATATAATTTGATTTTTTCTTTTACGTTAAGTTATTGACATTTTAATTTAAACTTTATTTATCCAATTAGTCTATTGTATCTTCTCTAGTAAATTTTACTAATATCTCACAACTTCAGTTTATCAGATTCCTACCAGAGTAACTCCCTTCCACAATGAAACACAACCGAACCAATTTATAACTAAATGGAACACGTCCATTTTCCAACCTTAACTCATTTATCATACTGGGTGCATTCATTTTGTGAACGCACCCCTACGAAATGTCAAAACAAAGGAGAACATAAAAGACAAAAGGAAGTGACAAACTGTCTACGATTTTGCTGTTATGAATTCAAAACGGCATTTGATAAATCACAACTTGATCTTTTTTCTTTGTTTCCAAATTAAATTAATTTCGCAATATATAAAAATAAATAATAGTACGACTATGAAGCTGTTCAAAATATGGAATTCTCAAATAGGAAAATGAAAACTCCTAATAATTTGAAGATGAAAAAAAAAACATCAAGACAAGAAGAAAATATTCGATTCGGCCGGTGCGATGTAATATTTTGTAATGGCGTTTTTAATTGGCAATCTGGAATCGAAAAAGAAGCATTCTGTTTTTGAAATCAGAAGGGAAATTCTCTTCTTTTCAGAATCAGAACTGTCACTTTTGCCCAATTGAACGCTTTCAGAATGCTTTTTTTTACTTCCAGATTGCCAATTAAAAACGCCATAAGTCTTTTATCTAAACGTTTAAATGTTTTGGTGTTTGTATCTACGTTTCAATTGTTTTTTGTAATATTTTGTGTTGCGTTTGGTGGATCTATCCACGACATAATTTCCTTCTCTGGTAAATGTGTTTAATTTCTTATATTTTGGTTTGCTTTTCATCGGTGTTCGACTCCTAACAATGTCCGGACATTGGTCTGTTGTTTTGCTGCCATTAGTGTCCCTATTCATTT
Organism: Sphaerophoria rueppellii; assembly: GCA_920937365.1. NCBI lineage: Eukaryota > Metazoa > Arthropoda > Insecta > Diptera > Syrphidae > Sphaerophoria > Sphaerophoria rueppellii. The sequence continues at coordinate 67,839,323 of CAKKXW010000001.1, forward strand.
TGAGAATGCGTATTTCCTTGTTCCGACTAAATTTCCTATATAAGTCTTCAATTTCTTCTTTTGGGATATTTTTGCAAATGAAGTCAATTGGTCTACATTTCGTGGTGGAGTGAAGTGTGTTGTTATACATATTTATAATTCTGAAAATTTTTTCACTCAGATCTGAGTTATCTTTAGCCGCATTGAGTAATCTAAGGTGCTCATTCAACGTACCGTGTAGTCGTTCAATGTCGGCATTGCCTGTTTTTATAGCAGCCGTTGTGTTATGAAAATGTATGTCGTTACTCTTAAGAAATTGTTCGACTGCAGTATGTAAGATACATGTTTCACCGTCCGAAACTATTTTATTCGGTTTACCTAAGTATTGAATTCTTAGTTTTATAGCTTCCAAAATCGAAATCCAATTTCTGTCTTCGAGGGGATGAATCGTTGCATACTTCGAAAATTTGTCGATCGTGGTGAAGTACATTTTTCCCCTTTCAGGGAACTAAATGTCGACGTGGATAATGTCGTTTATGTGTTGTGCACTTTCACTCACTTGAACGGTATTCGAAGTGGTTGCCGATCATGTTTCGCAACGTTGCAAACCTCACAATTGTTGACATATTTTTGTATCTCGATTTGAAGCTTTGGAAAATAAATTTTAGTTTTTAGTTCGCAAAAAATTTCATTGATGCCTCTATGATTCTTTGAAAGATGTTCACTTTCAATAATCTTAAGAAGCTGATTTTTGTCAGTGATGTCTGTGAGCTTTCTAGTTGATCGCAAGATTCTTAAGTTCTCATTTAGGGAAAAATATTTAACGTACAAATTTTGAAATTTTAAAAATAATTCAATGTTTTCGCAATAAATGCAAACAAGACCTTTGTCTATGAGAATTTTTTTCATTATTTCAAGTAAATTATTTTTGTTTTTGTCTATTTGAATGTAGTTTTGAATTTTTGTATGTTCTATGTTCTGTTATAAAGATATGGAGCGATTCATCCTCTAAAGCACTATGCATTGTTGCACCTGTAGACAAAATATCCTCATTGTCTGCTTGAGCGATTACAACATCTGCGTTGTTTTCGCTGTGCTGATCGTCGTCGTCGTTCGAGTTTTTTTCATTGATATACAACTCTGCAAAATAAACTTCTTTGTTTTCAGGGTTGCAAACGAGCGATATATTCGATGATCTAACCTCTTCGTTAGATTCTGGGTCGAAATGTTGAATTTGGTCAATAAATCTACTAGGACCGTCAGCTACGCAATTCTCTTTCCCCTTAAGGTACTCGATACTAAAGTCGTACTCGTTCAACATTATCTTCCATCGCTGTAATTTCATATTTGGTTCTTTTATGCCACTCAACCACACCAACGGCTTATGATCTGTTCTGACAGTGAACCGTCTACCATACAAATATGGCCGAAAATATTTAACTGCCCAAACCACGGCCAAGAGCTCTTTCTCTATGGTCGAGTAGCTGAGCTCGTGCTTATTCAGTGTCCTAGAAGCATAAGAAATCGGGTGGCAATTTTGGCTGAGGACGGCTCCAAGTGCATAATTTGAGGCATCGGTCGTTGGAATAAAAGGGACTTTGAAATCGGGGCTTTTTAAAATTGGGTCAGACGTAAGTAATTTTTTTAGCTTTTCAAATGAGTTGATATACTGTGGGTCTAAACAGTTGACTTTTACATTTTTCTTCAAATGTCTAATCATAGGGTGTGCAATTTTTGCGTAGTCTTTCATAAATTTACGATAATATCCTGTTATCCCCAAAAATTGTTTTATACCCTTAACATTTGTTGGCAGTTTCATTTGCGAAATTGATTCAATTTTTTGTGGGTCTGGTTTAATATCGTTACCGGATAAAATGTGACCCAAGTAAGAAGTTGACAGTTCGGCGAAACGGCATTTGTTAATGTGTATTTTCAAGTTTGAGTTTTTTAAAACTTGGAAGATTTTTCTCAGAGACTGTAATTGTTCTTCGAAACTAGTGGAAAAATTAGGATATCATCCAAATATACTACGCAGATTTTGTTAATAAAATCTCTAAGAACGTGATTCATTAATCGTTGAAATGTTTTTGGGGCGTTTTTGAGGCCAAAAGGCATCCTCAAAAACTCGTAATGTCCCGTTTTAGTAGAAAAAGCCGTTTTTGCTCTGTCATTTGGTTCGACCTCTATCTGATGAAAACCTTTAACTAAGTCAATAACAGAAAAATAATTGCATTTGCCCAGCTTGTCGAAAATTTCGTCCGAGTTCATCATAGGAAAGCTGTCATCGATCGTCTGATCATTAAGCTTCCTGTAATCGATGACAACTCGCCATTGTTTATTGCCATGATGATCATCTTTTTTGGGGACGATCCAAATTGGCGAATTATACGGGCTGTTACTTGGTGCAATTATTTTTTGTTCCAACATTTCAAGGATTTGTTTATCCACTTCATCCGAATGTATTTCTGGATAACGATAGAGTTTGCTGTAAATTGGAACTTCGCTTATTGTTTTGATTTGGTGTTTTATCTCGCTTGTAAAAGTGAGATCGCTTCCATCTTTGTAAAAAATAGTTTGGTAAGATCGAATAAGTATTTTAATTTTAGAAATGTCGTATGAACTTAAATGTTGACCAATGATATTATTGTTCGTCCCAGAGTCAGATACTTCACCAGAAAAAATGTTTAATGCTTCCTCTTCAAAACAGAGTCCACCATACATCTCTTCTTCCTCATTGAAATATAATGGAATTATTGCTGAATCTGTTTTCAAAACTCGGTTTTTGAAATCAATAACAGGGTTGAGTTGAAGGAGAATATTATTTCCTATCAACCCATCAAAATAATTATGAAAATTAAATTCTATAAAATTGACAAAACAGTTTGGCTTATTAAATTCTTTGAAAATGGGTATTTGAAATTCAACACTTGTATGGACATTGCGATCGAGAACTTTTAGGGTTATATTTTTTGATGGTATTTCCCATTTTGGGTGGCATACTTTTTCATTTACAATACTGTATTCGGCACCGCAATCAATTAAGAATTTAAGGGATCTAATTTGGGTTTTAACAACTATATAGGGTAGTGGCTGATTGTTAGAATTATAATTCTGACGTGATTGAATACTTTGATTACTATCTATATTTTGACCTGACTGGTAACTTGAATTAGAAAAATTAAATCTGTTGTTAAAATTTTGACGCGGTTGAAAACCATTGTTTTGCTCATTGCTGTTATACCTTTGACTTGACTGACGATTCAGATTCGACCTAGTGTTTTGAGAGCTTAGAAAATTATTGTCAACTCGATTATTAGGACCATACTTTTGGTGATTGATCTCAAGAATGATTTTGAACGCATTTTTTAAAGAATCGGGATTTCGGCTTAGAACGATGGACTTAGTAGGTTCCGGCAGATTGTGTTTGAATGATTCAAGGGCAATTCTGTTGTTGGACTCAATCATTTGAGTTATGTTATTCGCGTCGGTGCCCAACAAATAAACGTTATTAATTCTAGTTAGCAAAAAATTATTAATTCTATTATAGTAATCCTCAATATCCATCACAACCCTAGCCGTACGAATATTATCGATAAGTTTTTCAACTGATAATCTCTCCGTGAAACTATTTTTTAAGACTTCTCTTATCTCGGACCAAGTTGTGAGTCTGCCATGTTTATGAAGTTCACTTCTAGCTCTACCAATAATTTTATCCTTTATGTAACCAGTTAAGACTATTCTAGCAGAGTCTTCAAAAGAGTTAATCATAAATGAAATGGAGTCCACTCTGTCAAGAAAATCTAATAAACATCTGTTGTTCCCATCAAATTCTGGAAGTTTCGTTACGAGTTCTAATGCTTATTAAAATTTCTCTGCTGGATTTAAACCTTCCATTTTTTATAATTTTATTCTAGTTTATTTTTTTTCGTATTTCAAATTTTTTTTTGTGTTTTTTTTTGTTATATTTATTTTTTTCTACAATACCTCAAATTAAGAATAATCTTTAATTAACAATTGCAAATGTCCTTAAATAATCTTAATACGTATACCTTCATATATTTTTACGTTGACTTCGATTTTGATGAACTTTACCGTCGATTGGGATTTTCCGTTTTGCATGTGTCTTCGAGTGGGTTTTTTTTTAATTTGTTCTGAGCTCTTTTTGCTGCCAATACTTTGTTTTAATTTTCCAATGTCTTTTTATTTATTGTTATTTTTTTTTTTTTTTAATAATATTTTACTTTTTTTCCAGCAGTAGTAGTTAGTTATTAATAAATTTCACGACTTTTTATTGTTTGTTCTTAATTTATTTTGTTTTTAATATTTAGATTTTAATTTGAGTGACAATTTTTCGAAGCGGTTGGGGCGTTTATATGTGGATTTTTGTGTATTTCGAACACTTCTTTTTTTTAATAGTTATTATAAAAGTGTAGTTTAGACACTATTTTTCTTTATTTTTACAATATTTCAAAACACAAACCACGTTTTTGTTTTACATTGTTAGTAAGACTGTACTTTTCAAACACCAAATTCTCCTTTTTTTCCGACTGCGCCAGTTATATGATATGACTCAATAAAACAAAATTGTAAATTAATGTACAATAAGTTCTTTATTATTAATAATAACGTATTTATATTAAGTTATTTAGTTATTAAGATAACTATGACATTAGTTGTAAGTATTTTAGGTTTAAGGTGTTATGAAACACAGCAGACAAACAGCACTTACAGACTAACTGACTGAAACGAAAAACCTTCCTACGACAGTGGATTAAAAAGAGCTTATAATCCCTAAGCGTCGGTTTGTTGCTAGGCAAATATAAACGAGAGAATATCTCTCTAACTTAATCTTCGCTGAAGATTTAGTTAGACAGAATTGTGGACCTTATTAAGCAAACTAGGTTTTTGCTGAGCAAAAACCTAGATGATTTGAATATTTAGGATGAGTTTACATTTTAATGTGGTGAGAAGGTTTTATTATGTAACAATATATACATATATCTAAGAAACTTAACGATCAGTAGGTTTATGTGAAGAGTTTTTCTAACAAGAATCTCAACTCCAAGCAGGCTATTAAACTAGCAGGACATGTCGGTCGCTAATAAATTAAGTGGTTTTTTATCTATATTTTTCCACTCAAAACACGTGTTTTATTTTTCTACAAGATTCTGGTTTTACTTAGTTCTAGTTTTGTGAGAAACATTTGGTCAATCGAGCCATATTTTGAAATTATGACCTATCTCTAATCATACGTTTTGCTACACAACAAATACATACACAAAATCAAGAGAGAGCAAGTAGGTATGAAATAAAGTAGGTAATAAATGAGTCAAGTATTGTTTGTAAGTTTTGGGTATTTACTAAAAATAAACAAGTTTGGTCAAACTGAGTCAACGATCAAACAAGTAATTTCGATTTATATGTTTGAACAACGATAGCAACTTAGAGGTGCTTCCACCAATGGCTTTTTCCGTCAATTCCTTTATTAGGCTGTAGTTATAGCTATTTCACTATATTATGAAAACTAAGATATTGAACAAAAAAAAAAAAAAACTTTCCGAAAATTTTGAATTTTATAGGAAAAAAATTTTCGGAAAATTTTGATTTTTATAGGAACAAAATTTCCGAAAATTTTGATTTTTATAGGAAAACAATTTTGCGAAAATTTTGATTTTTATAGGAAAAACATTTTCCGAAAATTTTGATTTTTACCTGTAGGAAAAAAATTTTCCGAAAATTTTGATTTTTATAGGACAACAATTTTCCGAAAATTTTGATTTTTTTAGTGAAATTTGTCATTTTTTGAATTTATCCGATAGATTATGAAAACTAAGATATTGAACAAAAAAAAAAATTTCCGAAAATTTTGATTTTTATAGGAAAAAAAATTTTCCGAAAATTTTGATTTTTATAGGAAAAAAATTTTCCGAAAATTTTGATTTTTATAGGAAAAAAAATTTCCGAAAATTTTGATTTATATAGGAACAAAAATTTTCCGAAAATTTTGATTTTTATAGGAAAACAATTTTCCGAAAATTTCGATTCATAGAGGAAAACATTTTTCCGAAAATTTTGATTATTATAGGAAAAAAAAATTCCGAAAATATTGATTTTTATAGGAAAAAAAATTCCCGAAAACTTTAATTTTTATAGGAAACAAATTTTCCGAAAATTTTGTTTTTTATAGTAAACAAATTTTCCGAAAATTTTGATTTTTATAGGAAAAAAATTTTCCGAAAATTTTGATTTATATAGTGAAATTTGTCATTTTTTGAATTTATCCAAGATTATGAAAACTAAGATATTGAACACAAAAAAAAAATTCCGAAAATTTTGATTTTTATAGGAAAAAGAATTTTCCGAAAATTTTGATTTTTATAGGAAAACAATTTCCGAAAATTTTGATTTTTATAGGAAAAAAAATTTCCGAAAATTTTGATTTTTATAGGAAAAAAATTTCCGAAAATTTTGATTTTCTTAGTGAAATTTGTCATTTTTTGAATTTATCCGTTAGATTATGAAAACTGAGATATTGAACAAAAAAAAATTTTTTCCGAAAATTTTAATTTTTATAGGAAAAAAAAATTTTCCGAAATTTTATTTTTATGGAAAAAATTTCCGAAATTTTGATTTTTATAGGAAAAAAAATTTCCGAAAATTTTGATTTTATAGGAAAAAAAATTTCCGAAAATTTTGATTTTTATAGGAAAAAAATTTCCGAAAATTTTGATTTTCTTAGTGAAATTTGTCATTTTTTGAATTTATCCGTTAGATTATGAAAACTGAGATATTGAACAAAAAAAAAATTTTTCCGAAAGTTGTGATTTTTATAGGAAAAAAAATTTTCCGAAAATTTTTATTTTTATAGGAAAAAATTTTCCGAAAATTTTGATTTTTATAGGAAAAAAATTTTCGAAAATTTTGATTTTTATAGGAAAAAAATTTCCGAAAATTTTGATTTTTATAGGAAAAAAATTTTCCGAAAATTTTGATTTTTATAGGAAAAAAATTTCCGAAAATTTTGATTTTATAGGAAAAAAAATTTCCGAAAATTTTGATTTATATAGGAACAAAAATTTTCCGAAAATTTTGATTTTTATAGGAAAACAATTTTCCGAAAATTTCGATTCATAGAGGAAAACATTTTTCCGAAAATTTTGATTATTATAGGAAAAAAAATTTCCGAAAATATTGATTTTTATAGGAAAAAAATTTCCCGAAAACTTTAATTTTTTATAGGAAACAAATTTCCGAAAATTTTGTTTTTATAGTAAACAATTTTCCGAAAATTTTGATTTTTATAGGAAAAAAATTTTCCGAAAATTTTGATTTATATAGTGAAATTTGTCATTTTTTGAATTTATCCGATAGATAATGAAAACCAAGATATTGAACACAAAAAAAAAATTCCGAAAATTTTGATTTTTATAGGAAAAAGAATTTTCCGAAAATTTTGATTTTTATAGGAAAACAATTTCCGAAAATTTTGATTTTTATAGGAAAAAAAATTTCCGAAAATTTTGATTTTTATAGGAAAAAAATTTCCGAAAATTTTGATTTTCTTAGTGAAATTTGTCATTTTTTGAATTTATCCGTTAGATTATGAAAACTGAGATATTGAACAAAAAAAAAAAATTTTCCGAAAATTTTAATTTTTATAGGAAAAAAAATTTTCCGAAAATTTTTATTTTTATAGGAAAAAAAATTTCCGAAAATTTTGATTTTTATAGGAAAAACAATTTCCGAAAATTTTGATTTTTATAGGAACAAACATTTCCGAAAATTTTGATTTTTTTAGTGAAATTTGTCATTTTTTGAATTTATTCGCTAGATTATGAAAACTGAGATATTGAACAAAAAAAAAAATTTTCCGAAAGTTGTGATTTTTATAGGAAAAAAAATTTTCCGAAAATTTTTATTTTTATAGGAAAAAAATTTTCCGAAAATTTTGATTTTTATAGGAAAAAAGTTTTCCGAAAATTTTAATTTTTATAGGAAAAAAATTTTCCGAAAATTTTGATTTTTATAGGAAAAAAATTTTCCGAAAATTTTGATTTTTATAGGAAAAAAATTTTCCGAAAATTTTGATTTTTATAGGAAAAAAATTTTCCGAAAATATTGATTTTTATAGGGAAAACATTTACCGAAAATTTTAATTTTTATAGGAAAAAAATGTAGCAAATTTAAAATTGACCAATAAACTTTATTTATGACAAGAACTTCTTTATTGAGTAAAAGTACAGAAGAGAATGAAAATTTAGCTATTGAAATTCATCATGAAAAAATTAATATTTTTGATACGTTACAAATAAGCAAGTTGATTGAAATAAACAAAGTAATAATTATTAAAGTACATATCTAATGAATTATGCGTTGTATTCAAATTTACAACAAAACCCCTCAACGCATATGACTTTAAAACAAAAAATAATATTTATAATAATTATGTAATAGGAATACCACATAAGGCCGAAAATTTTTGGTGTTTAACTCTTGCTACATTTTTTGTAAATATATCTGCGGCCATCTCGTTAGTACTCAAGTATTCAAGTTTTATTATGCCATCTTCATGAAGTTCTCGAATTTGATGGTAACGAATGTCTATGTGTTTGCTTCTCGGATGATGAACCGGATTCTTAACTAATTGTTGTGCACTTTAATTGTCGTTGTACAAAACAATTGATTCATAAGCTGTTGATTGATTTTCGATTTCTTGAATTAAATTTCGTAAATACACAGCTTCTTTGCCTGCTTGAGAGAGCGCCATATATTCAGCTTCTGTGCTGCTGAGTGCTACAGATGTTTGCTTCTTTGATTCCCAAGAAATTGCTCCTTCAGCTAAGGTAAACATAAAGCCAGTATAGGATTTTCGATCATCTGCACTGCCAGCCCAATCTGCATCTACAAAGCCTTTGATATTGTGTATTGATTTGGTGTATATCAAACTGGAGCCACTCGTCGTGTTAATGTATCGCATAAGATATTTCAAAGCACCATAATGTTCTTCATGAGGATCAATATTAAATTGTGATAACTTGCTGATACTGTGCATGATATCGGGTCTAGTTGATATGGCCAAATACATTAATGCTCCTACTAAAGATGGATACCGTGTTGGGTCTTGTTTCTTACATGATGGATTTGTGCATTTTACTAACTTTGTGCCAGGATCAAGTGGAGTATAAGCTGGTTTACAAGTTTCCATTCGATGTCTTCGCAAGAAGTTGATGAATGGCAATCTGATTTTTGGAATGATTTCGCTCAATTTCGATACCAAGGAAATATTTTGCTTCTCCTTTATCGTCAGCAGCTATCACCATTGCACCTCTTAAAACCGATTTCGAGGAGACAAGAATTCAGTTTCTTGTTCCACTCCCTTCCAGCTTGTTTAAGTCCGTATATTGCTTTTTTCAACTTGCATACTTTGTCAGGATTTTCTGGATCAATGAAGCCTTCTAGTTGTTTCATAAAAACAGTTTCCGTCAAGTCTCCATTAAGGAATGCGGTTTTAACGTCAAGGTGATGTAAGAAGAGATCATGATTCACTACTAACGCCAGGACCAAACGTATGGTGGAATAACGCACTACTGGTGAAAACGTTTCGTAATAATTCACCATGTACCTCTGAGCAAATCCTTTTGCGACAAGTCTACATTTGTAGCGCGAAATTGTTCCATCTGGATTTTTCTTGATAGTAAAAACCCATTTGCATCCAATGACGGGTTCGTTTTTAGGTACATCTACAAGATCCCATGTTTGATTTTTCATTAGAGCATCATACTCATTTTTCATAGCGTTTTTCCAATTTTTAGCATTCTTGTCCGACAAAAGCTTCGGAAACAGTCATTGGAATATTGTCAACTTCTTTAACGGAATTTAAGGAATTAGCCATTTTGTATTCTTTTCTTGGACGACCTATCGAACCAGTTCTTATAATTTTGGGACGTCCAGGACCACGCTGACGTTGTTCTTTCTTTGGTGTAAGATTCGGATCAATTTGTTCATTTGTCTCTGTCGTTTCAATTCAATCAATTCAATTCTTTATTATAATTTAAGAAAATGTAGTTACATAGCAATAATATTTAATTTAAGAAGTACAGCATGGCTATAAGCCGTCTGCCGGATGTTATCTTGATTTATATTTTTAAAAGAGATAAAATAAAGTTAAGTAGTAACATAATTTGATAATGTACATAGACACACTTTGATGAATAATTTAAAATAATTTAAAATAAAACAACATTGATTTATACAAGGCAAGAAAAAAAACATAAATTATTTAATAGTTGAGTTAATTTTAAAATTTTAATTTAGTTTAAACGTGGAAAAAGTTTAAAAAGGTTAAGAAATGCAATATTGGGGTATAAGCTTTCAGTTTGGCTAAAACAAAAGAAAAAAAAAGCAAATAAAATGGAGTTATTAGTGTTGGTATATTATATTGGGCTTTTAGTTTAGCTAAAACAAATTGTTTTTTTTTTTTTTTATGAAAATTGTTGGACTCAAAACAAATTCACATATGAATCTCTATAATTCTTTGCGTGTGAAACATATCGCACTAGTAGATTCCAGCCACTCTCACCATTTAAAATACTGATAAGCTCGTCAAAGGATAGGAAGCTTTTACCAAAGTAAAGTCTACGAATTTCCTGTAAAATGGGGCATATAGCGATAAAATGAGTAACGTCTTCGTTTTGACGGAGGTTCTATGCAACCTCATATAGAGTCTAAATCTGTTCTGTGTGGCCTATAATTAAGTTCAAGCATTTCAGTGCGGATTTTAAAAATTAAACTCATATCTGATATTGAAATTTCTTCCCTAAAATAATTA
>CAKKXW010000001.1:67961534-67999034 GCA_920937365.1 Sphaerophoria rueppellii
CGCGAGGCCCCCTACGGTGCATTGTTCTGCAGCCACCAGCACGCGGCCACTTCCATCCGCCATCAGCACCCCACCGCAAGAAAAGGCTACCGTCGGGTCCACCACCTTCCCAGCCCAAACTATCGCGTTGGATTTAGCAACCGTGACCAGCATCGCCACCACCACTACCGACCATGTAATGACGGACATGGTAAACCGAAGCCCTCCACAACCAATCTCCACCGTAATTGGTATCAGATCTTCACCTGGCAGCACCGAGGCAGCATCTGAAGACAGTATGGCTAGGAAGGAGCCCAAAGGGCGGTATGACCCTTTTATCGGAATATCCCTCCGAGGACCGCAGCTTCGCCAGTCTTTCTATATCCATCAGCCGTGGGGAAAAATTTCTGTGAGGCTTAATAAAAATAGGACGCAGGCGAGCTTACGTTTTAAGGGGCAAGTTAAGGTGATCGACGTCGAGCAGTAATTCACTCATTCCGATCAAATGAATTATGTTTATTTTTTTTTTCCTTTTGAAAATATTGTTATGTTCTTTTTTTTATTAAACGAATTTTTTGTTTTCCCTTTCGAATAAGTTATTGTTATTCTTTAAAAAAAAAAAAAAAAAAAGAAAAGGAAATTTATTTTTTTTATTATGAAGTAACACTTATTATTTCTTTTTTTTTCCGATAGAGTTTACGACGAGAGGTCTCGTCTCCTAAAGAAAGGGGGGAGTGTAACGAAGTTACAAATTAATCAAAACAACAATCGCCACCATCCATCATCCCAACAACAACAAACACCAAAAAGAAAAAAAAACACAACGACCGACACCAGCCAGCAACGAAATCAAGAGCAACAACAAGCACACAGTCGAATTTTACAAAACAACAACTGCCCGTCAATAACAGAAACAGCAACAAACACACGAACGAAGAACAACAAAGCAGAGAGGCAGCCGCACAGAAGTTGGTCGCACGGTCGCATGGGCAAATGTACGAATATTTCTTGCATGTGTTTTTTTTCAATTCACTCCTACTTTTTACGCAAAATGTATCAAGTAGGGGTGATAATTGTATGACTTTGACTGTATTTGACTAGCTCTCTGTTGGTTTATGCGGACCAAATCGTATAGAGCGCGCATTCGTTCTGAATACTCGTTGATGCTCTCCGGCGGACCATCGTTTGGATGATTAATATGAAAATCGTTGGGGCCATGAATTTCGCGTCCAAAATTAAGCATGGCAGGGGAGAACCCGGTTGACTCATGGCGGCTTGAATTCAAAGCGAAAGTAAGCTCTGGGATGTGTTCATCCCATGTCCGTTGATTTTCTTGTATATACTGCGCAATCATTGTTTTGAGTACCCGATTGACTCTTTCTGTAGGGTTCTCCTGAGGGGTATACGGTGCGGTGAAACGGTGCTGGGTACCCATATCGGCAAGAAACTTATTAAACGACTGGCTTGTGAATTGTGATCCATTGTCGGACAAGAACACTCGGGGGACTCCAAAACGATTCGTTATTTGTTCACGTACTGCCTTAATCAACCCGGCGGTTGTTGCGGCTCGCATGGGGGTAGCCTCGACCCATTTTGTGAATTTGTCTGTCATTACTAATAACACGGTATTACCTTTCATGGATCTAGGCAAGGGACCGACAAAATCTGCGCAGACTATTTCCCAAGGCTGCTCTGCTTGTCTCGAATACATTAACCCACTAGGTTTTTGTTGCGAATTTTTGTACCGATTACATATTTCGCATTTCCTGACGTACTTGCTTATGTCTCTAAACATTCCTGGCCAGTAATACTTCTGTGCCATGCGTGACGTTGTTTTTGCGACGCCTAAATGGCCGGCCGTGATGGCGTCGTGGTTTTCTCTTAATTTTTGGAGTCGGTCGGAACTCGGGACACATAATTTCCAAACGTATTCATTGGGCCTGGCTAAAGGTTGCAAATTAGAAAAACGGCGGAACAACTGGTCATCCTCTACTTTGTATTCTGGGTGTGTAGTGGGATCATGAGTGACTTGAATTTTCATCTTTTCCCACCAATCGAGTTTGACGTCGGTTACAGCTGCGAGCTTGTCTACCTCCGTAATCGGGAGTGGGTCGCGGGACAATGCATCAGCCACGACATTCATCGCTCCCTTTCGGTAGTGAATTTCGAAGTCATACTGTTGCAACTCTAATGCCCAGCGTGCCAATCTGCCTGATGGATTCTCCAAAGAATGTAACCACTTCAAGGAGTGGTGGTCGGTAATCACGTTAAAGTGATACCCTTCCAAATATGGGCGCATTTTTCTAATACCCCAGAGAACGGCCAAACATTCCTTTTCAGTAGTCGCATATTTTCGTTCTTGCTCTGTAAGGGAGCGGCTGGCGTAAGCTATAACTTTTTCGTGGCTCTCTACCAGCTGAGTCAAAACTATACCCAAGCCGAAATTGCTGGCGTCGGTTTGTAAAGTAAACGGTAGTTCAAAATTTGGGCATGCTAAGATGGGCGCTGCAGTCAGTTTAGCCTTGAGCGACGCGAATGCGGATTGTTGGGAAGGTCCCCATTCCCATTTAATGTTTTTCTTTAGTAACTGGGTCAGCGGGGTGGCTTCCAATGCAAAATCTTTTATAAAACGTCGATACCATGAACAGATTCCCAAGATGCGACGTAGTTCCCGAATAGTTGTGGGAGCCTTCAGTTCTTGGACAGCGGAGATCTTGTCGGGGTCGGTGTGAATTTGTGATGTTCTTTTGTTTTTCCCAGCTAAGGTAGGTCAGCGAGTCCAGGATTTTCCGAGGAAAGAACAAGTAAAACTCGGTTTTTAAAGAAATTTAAGGTTCAGTTTTATTTATCGTATTAATAGAGTATAATAAACGGCGGATTCCTAGAGCGAACGGCGGCGGATGGGATTCAATCCCTAGCTCTAGGAATTTAACGGAGGGATAGCTTCCCTAGTTCCGACACGGTAAATGGGATTCAATCCCTAGTCGGAACATAACCTTACTTATACAAATACTCTAATGGGATAACTTCCCTAGCCTTGACAGAAAAAGTGGGATTCAATCCCTAGTCTCGGCAATAACCTACAATGGGATTATATCCCTAGCCTTGACAGAAAAAGTGGGATTCAATCCCTAGTCTCGGCAAATAACCTACGATGGGATTATATCCCTAGCCTTGACAGAAAAAAGTGGGATTCAATCCTAGTCTCGGCAATAAACTATAAAACAACCTACGATGGGATTATATCCCTAGCCTTGACAGAAAAAGTGGGATTCAATCCCTAGTCTCGGCAATAACCTACGATGGGATTATATCCCTAGCCTTGACAGAAAAAGTGGGATTCAATCCCTAGTCTCGGCAAAAAAGAAACGAAAAACCAAAAAGTAAATTTGAGACTTCTTATGGCGAACCAAGAGAGGCCTCAGGAATACTTGATTAAAAATATTTATTTACTCAAGCACCTGAATGGTCGGAGACCGAAAGAAGTCTGATTTTTGCGATCAATATCACCCCTACTTGATACATTTTGCGTAAAAAGTAGGAGTGAATTGAAAAAAAACACATGCAAGAAATATTCGTACATTTGCCCATGCGACCGTGCGACCAACTTCTGTGCGGCTGCCTCTCTGCTTTGTTGTTCTTCGTTCGTGTGTTTGTTGCTGTTTCTGTTATTGACGGGCAGTTGTTGTTTTGTAAAATTCGACTGTGTGCTTGTTGTTGCTCTTGATTTCGTTGCTGGCTGGTGTCGGTCGTTGTGTTTTTTTTTTCTTTTTGGTGTTTGTTGTTGTTGGGATGATGGATGGTGGCGATTGTTGTTTTGATTAATTTGTAACTTCGTTACACTCCCCCCTTTCTTTAGGAGACGAGACCTCTCGTCGTAAACTCTATCGGAAAAAAAAAAGAAATAATAAGTGTTACTTCATAATAAAAAAAATAAATTTCCTTCTTTTTTTTTTTTTTTTTTTGTTATTTTTTTTTTTCTTTTTTTTTTTCTTTTTTTTTTTGTTGTTTTTTTTTTTTTTTTTTTTTTTTTTATTTTTTTTTTTTTTTTTTTTTTGTTTTTTTTTTTTTTTTCTTTTTTTTTTTTTTTTTTTTTTTTTAAAGAATAACAATAACTTATTCGAAAGGGAAAACAAAAAATTCGTTTAATAAAAAAAAGAACATAACAATATTTTCAAAAGGAAAAAAAAATAAACATAATTCATTTGATCGGAATGAGTGAATTACTGCTCGACGTCGATCACCTTAACTTGCCCCTTAAAACGTAAGCTCGCCTGCGTCCTATTTTTATTAAGCCTCACAGAAATTTTTCCCCACGGCTGATGGATATAGAAAGACTGGCGAAGCTGCGGTCCTCGGAGGGATATTCCGATAAAAGGGTCATACCGCCCTTTGGGCTCCTTCCTAGCCATACTGTCTTCAGATGCTGCCTCGGTGCTGCCAGGTGAAGATCTGATACCAATTACGGTGGAGATTGGTTGTGGAGGGCTTCGGTTTACCATGTCCGTCATTACATGGTCGGTAGTGGTGGTGGCGATGCTGGTCACGGTTGCTAAATCCAACGCGATAGTTTGGGCTGGGAAGGTGGTGGACCCGACGGTAGCCTTTTCTTGCGGTGGGGTGCTGATGGCGGATGGAAGTGGCCGCGTGCTGGTGGCTGCAGAACAATGCACCGTAGGGGGCCTCGCGCACGGATTGGGGACCATCGTCACTGGTGCTCGTCGTCTCGCCCAATTTTCTTCTGCCTGCTCACGCTGCTTTCTAACTTCCTTCATCACAGCTTCGGGTGGTGGCGGAGGACGAATCGGCTGCGCGGTGTCGCGGTTGTGTACTGGCTGAGCTGGTCTCCTGGCATTAAGGCGTGCTTTTGCCTGCAGTTGGGCACGTAACGTGGTTAATACTTTACTGGGCTGTGTTGGTCGTCGAACTGTTGGATCAAGCTTCTCAGGTTTAGTAAGCGTAGGCCTGGTCCCCAAAATTTGGTCCACGGGAGCACGTGCGACCCTTGACTGCTTGCTTGTCCCAGGCTTTGCGATTTCGTCCGGACTATGACTGGCAATTCTTTCCGGCGACGATAGCCTGTGGAATCTGGTGCTGGGAGATCGCTTTCTCCGCTTCTCATCTGGCTTTGGTGGTGAGCTGCGCCTAGGCTGGTTTCGACTGTCCATGGCAATTTTAATAGCAGTTAATTTGTCTTTATTTGGTCCGCGCGGTTCGGAGGTTGTGCTCAGACTGATGCAATTTTCGTTGTTTTCCTGTTCATCTGAGTAAAAGCCTTTTAAATCTCTCACGTGAGCTCGAATAAAAGTTTCCTTTTTCTTAGATCCGTTATTCTTAAAATTCTTTCTTAATATTGCAATGACGGGGGAAATAAATCTCACTACCACGTATGGCCCGTCGTACTTCGGTGCCAGTTTCTCCGCAAAGTAGTTGGCTCCAGATGACAGTACCCTAGACTTTTTATAAACTTGTTCTCCGATAGCCGGCCGCCAAGATCTCTTTCGTAAATTATATGACTTTGACTGTATTTGACTAGCTCTCTGTTGGTTTATGCGGACCAAATCGTATAGAGCGCGCATTCGTTCTGAATACTCGTTGATGCTCTCCGGCGGACCATCGTTTGGATGATTAATATGAAAATCGTTGGGGCCATGAATTTCGCGTCCAAAATTAAGCATGGCAGGGGAGAACCCGGTTGACTCATGGCGGCTTGAATTCAAAGCGAAAGTAAGCTCTGGGATGTGTTCATCCCATGTCCGTTGATTTTCTTGTATATACTGCGCAATCATTGTTTTGAGTACCCGATTGACTCTTTCTGTAGGGTTCTCCTGAGGGGTATACGGTGCGGTGAAACGGTGCTGGGTACCCATATCGGCAAGAAACTTATTAAACGACTGGCTTGTGAATTGTGATCCATTGTCGGACAAGAACACTCGGGGGACTCCAAAACGATTCGTTATTTGTTCACGTACTGCCTTAATCAACCCGGCGGTTGTTGCGGCTCGCATGGGGGTAGCCTCGACCCATTTTGTGAATTTGTCTGTCATTACTAATAACACGGTATTACCTTTCATGGATCTAGGCAAGGGACCGACAAAATCTGCGCAGACTATTTCCCAAGGCTGCTCTGCTTGTCTCGAATACATTAACCCACTAGGTTTTTGTTGCGAATTTTTGTACCGATTACATATTTCGCATTTCCTGACGTACTTGCTTATGTCTCTAAACATTCCTGGCCAGTAATACTTCTGTGCCATGCGTGACGTTGTTTTTGCGACGCCTAAATGGCCGGCCGTGATGGCGTCGTGGTTTTCTCTTAATTTTTGGAGTCGGTCGGAACTCGGGACACATAATTTCCAAACGTATTCATTGGGCCCGGCTAAAGGTTGCAAATTAGAAAAACGGCGGAACAACTGGTCATCCTCTACTTTGTATTCTGGGTGTGTAGTGGGATCATGAGCGACTTGAATTTTCATCTTTTCCCACCAATCGAGTTTGACGTCGGTTACAGCTGCGAGCTTGTCTACCTCCGTAATCGGGAGTGGGTCGCGGGACAATGCATCAGCCACGACATTCATCGCTCCCTTTCGGTAGTGAATTTCGAAGTCATACTGTTGCAACTCTAATGCCCAGCGTGCCAATCTGCCTGATGGATTCTCCAAAGAATGTAACCACTTCAAGGAGTGGTGGTCGGTAATCACGTTAAAGTGATACCCTTCCAAATATGGGCGCATTTTTCTAATACCCCAGAGAACGGCCAAACATTCCTTTTCAGTAGTCGCATATTTTCGTTCTTGCTCTGTAAGGGAGCGGCTGGCGTAAGCTATAACTTTTTCGTGGCTCTCTACCAGCTGAGTCAAAACTATACCCAAGCCGAAATTGCTGGCGTCGGTTTGTAAAGTAAACGGTAGTTCAAAATTTGGGCATGCTAAGATGGGCGCTGCAGTCAGTTTAGCCTTGAGCGACGCGAATGCGGATTGTTGGGAAGGTCCCCATTCCCATTTAATGTTTTTCTTTAGTAACTGGGTCAGCGGGGTGGCTTCCAATGCAAAATCTTTTATAAAACGTCGATACCATGAACAGATTCCCAAGATGCGACGTAGTTCCCGAATAGTTGTGGGAGCCTTCAGTTCTTGGACAGCGGAGATCTTGTCGGGGTCGGTGTGAATGCCATCTTTGGTAATAACATGTCCTAAGAACTTTAAACTTTCTCGGCAGAAGTTGCACTTCTCGTTATTTATTTTCAAATTTGCATTGCGTAATTTTTGGAACACCTCGGCTAAATGTTGAATATGCTCTTCGAATGTACTACTAATCACAATGATATCGTCCAAATAAACGAACACATGGCTCAACATGTCTGCTCCGAAAACTGCGTCCATCGCCCTCTGAAATGTCGCTCCAGCGGAATGCAAACCACATGGCATGACATTCCATTCGAACAGGCCTCTGCCTGGAACAGTAAATGCAGTGTATTGGCGACAGCTCGGGTCCAACGCGATTTGCCAGTAACCTTGCTTCAGATCTATCGTTGACATAAACTTAGCTCCTCGTAACTTGTCTAAGATCGCGGCTATGTACGGTAACGGATAGGCATCTTTATAAGAAATTTCGTTCAACTGCCTAAAATCGACACATACTCTCCAGGTTCCCCCCTTCTTCTTCACCAATACGATCGGCGAGCTATAAGGGCTTTTTGACGGGCTTATCTTACCGGTCCGGAGTAGATCGTCGATTTCGTCGTTAATGATTTTCTGCATTGCGGGGTTGCGGGGGTAGTACCTCTGTTTGAAGGGTTCCTGGGTCTTTAGTTGAATGCGATGCGGGGGTACGTGGGCCATCCCTTTCAATTCTTCAAACTTATGTAGTTCGTTATTCAGAATAGGTCGAGTCGTTCTTGTTGCTCGCTTGAGAGGTGTTGGGCGACTGAACATACCTCGGTATCTTTGCATGGTCGTTTTCCGGTTATAGGTTTATTTCCTATAAACATTTGCAACCCGGCTTGTAGCAGTAGGTCCATCCCGATTATGGCATCCTCATCGAGATTGGGCATGAACGTTACTTCTCCACTAACGACATGACCCTCTAGAGATAATGTGACTGTGTAATGTTCACAGGTCATAATTGGGTTACCGTTGGCTAAATGAATTGGCTGTTCCTCTTCACGCATTGATATGCCCCATGCTTTGAACTTTTCCCTTAAGGCTTGACCTATAAAGGTTTTTGTAGCCCCGGAATCCACCAACGCATGATATTCTTCTCCTTTTATTCGGAGAGCGATGAAATACCGAGGATCTTGAAATGGAGGTGCAGTGACGATAGCGACGGGGGTTCGATGACAAGTGCAATCTTTTGTTAATCTACCATCCACGCCACACCAGGAACAGAATAGCCTATATGGCCTACGGCAATTGTCTTTACGATGTCCTCTCTGCTTACAGTTCCAGCAGTGCGTATTGCGATCGTAAGGCGTTTCTGCAGCCGGACCGCGGGAACCGTGTGAGGGCATTGCGGGTGGTGGTGGGGGGCGTGCGTTGCGTTCATCATTCTTAATTGTTTCGAACTCCTCCGCTAGTAGGGCCAGCTCATCTAAGTTGTTAAAGTCGTGTCTGCGTATATAATATCTATATTCCGGGCGCATATTATCGAAGATGCGGTCGATGTTGTCTTCGATCTTGATGCGGGGGTGCTGCCTTATGAGATACTGGGCGGACAGCAAATAGTCTTTAGCTTTCTCTCGAGGCCCTTGACGCTTGCGGAATATTTCTTCCTCTAGCCTATGTAAGTACCTGGCTGGCAAGAAATGTCGGATAAATGCTTCTTTGAATTCGGCCCAATTCGAAAGGCTGTCTCCTTTAATGCGGAGCCACTCCAGCGCGCTGCCTCTAAAAATCTCCGGTAGAGCCCGTAACATGTGATTCGACGGGATATTGTAACAATGGGTTAACTCTGATAACCTTTCGAGGAATTCCAACGGATTTCCCTTGGAATCAAATCTAAGTCCCCATTTGCGGACTATATTCATTAGTTCAGCTTCATAGCTCAACATAATCCGGTCCGATGAAAGTACAGGCGGTGGCGGTGGTGAAAACTGGTTATGTATTGCTTCTGTAGAGGTTGACTGGTGCGTTCCAGTGGCAACAGTTTGACTTAACGTATGCTGGCGGGATGAAGATGGTATGGGTGGCGGTGGTGGAACCTGGTAATGCAGCGTTCCTGTCGGAGTTGCCTGGTGAGTCCCAGTGGCAACAATTTGACCTGTCATTTCAGGAAGGACCGTCGTTGATTGGTTCGGCACCGTCAACCATGCCAGTGCGGGAGGAAAAATTTTACTTTTGTCCGGCGGGGGTTCGGTTTCGTCGGCGTCGTTCCTCTTTGCCACGGTTTCTTCCCATTCTTGGCACAGATTTTGCGTAGACTTATTAGCCCGCAATTCCTTGAAATGTTGGCTAAGTCTTTTTCGGAGCTCTTGTACGTTGCCGGTGGCGTCCAAATTTCTCTCCACTAAAACTTTGATTAACTCAGATTTATTGAGAAAATAGATAAACCCTAGATTCTTGTACGGGTTAAATTCGGCGGTGTCTGGGGACTGGTCTTCGGATTCGGAGGCGGACATGTTGCGGATCGGTGATAGGTTCGGATTGTCACGGTATGATAAGATTTTCACGGTGGAACCTTTTTCTTTAAAAGTCCCTGCTCGGGCGCCAATTTGTGATGTTCTTTTGTTTTTCCCAGCTAAGGTAGGTCAGCGAGTCCAGGATTTTCCGAGGAAAGAACAAGTAAAACTCGGTTTTTAAAGAAATTTAAGGTTCAGTTTTATTTATCGTATTAATAGAGTATAATAAACGGCGGATTCCTAGAGCGAACGGCGGCGGATGGGATTCAATCCCTAGCTCTAGGAATTTAACGGAGGGATAGCTTCCCTAGTTCCGACACGGTAAATGGGATTCAATCCCTAGTCGGAACATAACCTTACTTATACAAATACTCTAATGGGATAACTTCCCTAGCCTTGACAGAAAAAGTGGGATTCAATCCCTAGTCTCGGCAATAACCTACGATGGGATTATATCCCTAGCCTTGACAGAAAAAAGTGGGATTCAATCCCTAGTCTCGGCAATAAACTATAGAAACAACCTACGATGGGATTATATCCCTAGCCTTGACAGAAAAAGTGGGATTCAATCCCTAGTCTCGGCAATAACCTACGATGGGATTATATCCCTAGCCTTGACAGAAAAAGTGGGATTCAATCCCTAGTCTCGGCAAAAAAGAAACGAAAAACCAAAAAGTAAATTTGAGACTTCTTATGGCGAACCAAGAGAGGCCTCAGGAATACTTGATTAAAAATATTTATTTACTCAAGCACCTGAATGGTCGGAGACCGAAAGAAGTCTGATTTTTGCGATCAATATCACCCCTACTTGATACATTTTGCGTAAAAAGTAGGAGTGAATTGAAAAAAACCACATGCAAGAAATATTCGTACATTTGCCCATGCGACCGCGCGACCAACTTCTGTGCGGCTGCCTCTCTGCTTTGTTGTTCTTTGTTCGTGTGTTTGTTGCTGTTTCTGTTATTGACGGGCAGTTGTTGTTTTGTAAAATTCGACTGTGTGCTTGTTGTTGCTCTTGATTTCGTTGCTGGATGGTGTCGGTCGTTGTGTTTTTTTTTTTCTTTTTGGTGTTTGTTGTTGTTGGGATGATGGATGGTGGCGATTGTTGTTTTGATTAATTTGTAACTTCGTTACACTGGAGTCGGTCGGTTAATCAAGTATTCCTGAGGCCTCTCTTGGTTCGCCATAAGAAGTCTCAAATTTTACTTTTTTGGTTTTTCGTTTCTTTTTTTTGCCGAGACTAGGGATTGAATCCCACTTTTTCTGTCAAGGCTAGGGATATAATCCCATTGTAGGTTATTGCCGAGACTAGGGATTGAATCCCACTTTTTCTGTCAAGGCTAGGGATATAATCCCATCGTAGGTTGTTTTATATAGTTTATTGCCGAGACTAGGGATTGAATCCCACTTTTTTCTGTCAAGGCTAGGGATATAATCCCATCGTAGGTTATTGCCGAGACTAGGGATTGAATCCCACTTTTTCTGTCAAGGCTAGGGAAGTTATCCCATTAGAGTATTTGTATAAGTAAGGTTATGTTCCGACTAGGGATTGAATCCCATTTACCGTGTCGGAACTAGGGAAGCTATCCCTCCGTTAAATTCCTAGAGCTAGGGATTGAATCCCATCCGCCGCCGTTCGCTCTAGGAATCCGCCGTTTATTATACTCTATTAATACGATAAATAAAACTGAACCTTAAATTTCTTTAAAAACCGAGTTTTACTTGTTCTTTCCTCGGAAAATCCTGGACTCGCTGACCTACCTTAGCTGGGAAAAACAAAAGAACATCACAAGCCAATTACTACCACCTTCAAGTTTTTCAATGCTAATTCTTTCGTTATCCATAATAATAATTTTTCTTTAAAAAAAAAACTTATTTCGCTTGAAAAACCTGGACTTGATCAATTAATTCTTGAAAGTTGTACAAATTCGCTTCGAATTGTCTTGTACTCCGTGAATTGGCACATAACCTTTTGTTTTAAGTCTTTCCGCAGCCAATTGAATCAATGCCCAAATCAATAATAAGCTTTAGCTATTTTAAAGAAGTCTTTATTGTTCGAAAGTTTAATTTGAAGTGAAGATCAAAAATATTTATTTTGATAAATACTAAAAAGTGTTCTTAGTTATTTTTGAAACTTGAAACTAAAAAGTAAAGTAAAATTTTCAAAGTTCAATAAACTGACATTGTCAAATAGAAAATCCAGACAAATTTTTTCGCTTAAAGTTAGCACATAATGAATAGCATTGCATTGTTTGTGTTGTTAAATAATCCGCAATAAAAAAATAACAGAAAACGTTGCAATGAATGAATTTAATTCCTAGGAGATAGCTTCCCATTTTGTTTTTTTTTTTCTTCAGTTTGAAAGACTCCTCTTTGAAAATTGATCCCCAACTATGAACGCCGCACAATCAACTCGACGAGGCGCTTCATCTGCTCTGGTTTGGTTATTTTCATGTTGAATTTCAATTCCAATTCCAATTTCGCCAATGAGTCGTTTGAAAATTTGTGTTCGACAAAAAATAGCGTTTTGAGAGTCGAAGTAGGCGAGTAAAACGACAGTTGTAATACAAATGAGTGACATTACTCAATTTCTCATAGACGATGTTCACATTGGACTATTTCCGCCGACTTATTTTGAAGTAAGGCCAATCTGTCGTGTTCAAACACAAAAGTAGTGTGAACGCTATAGACTCACTTTGACGTCTTATAGTTGTCATAAATTGACAATAGGCCAGTTCCACTTAACAACATCTCACTGATGATGTGAGACCAAGAAGAATTGCTACTGAAATTCAATGTTTTAGTTTGGTTTGAAAATCCCGCCTCACTTTGTTGTCTTTTTCTTACCAGCAAGTGCGAAAGAGAAAAAACATATAGACGTCGAGATAAGTCGGAGGAAAGACTCCAATGTGAACATCGTCAGATACAGAAACTTACGTTCTACACAGAGCAAGGCATTACGACTCAATAAACGACTCTTAAACGCCAATCAAAATACAAATTTTTGAAAATGAAATTTGTCGTTCAAGTAAAACGCCTACTACAATAATGGTTATTGCCTGCCGTGCTGCGTGTCACCAGGGGCCGTAAATATACCTGCTGATCTGCCAGAGCTATTGCCTGCCGTGTAGTGCCACCAGGGGCCTTAAATATACCTGCTGATCCACCAGAGCTATTGCCTGCCGTGTAGTGCACCAGGGGCCTTAAATATACCTGCTGATCCACCAGAGCTATTGCCTGCCCTGTAGTGCCACCAGGGGCCTTAAATATACCTGCTGATCCACCAGAGCTATTACCTGCCGTGTAGTGCCACCAAGGGCCTTAAATATACGTGCTGATATCCCGGAAATAAACCGGTCGAGTAATAACTGCCAGACGCTCAAACGGAAACAGGAGCAGGAAGCCCAGTAGTGAAAGCCCTACCGCCACGCCGGCCAAGACCGCAAGGAAGCCGGACACTACAGGCGGACGCTAGACCCAGTTCCGATCGCATACTGGAAGTAGCACATTAAATTTAAGAAGAACCAAGTCAAACATACACAACATGTCACAACAGGAGCGAGGTTCGAAAATTCTACAAAAAGGTGAAATAAACATGCAGGGCTTATACACCCCGAACTGAAGCCCATGGGAACATCGTTGTAGATCCGCAGTCAGTGCTGAGGATATGGAAAGACCACAGCTGTATAGTGGCGATGACGACCAAAACTCCGTCAGCAATACAGAACCATTTGGGTGCAGAAGGCCAACAATTCCACCCACCCGACATGGACGAAGTGAAGATAACGATATCTAAACTAAAGTCGAACAAAACTCCTGGAGCAGACGGGCTAGCCGCCGAACTGTACAAAGCAGCAGGAGATGATTCGGTTAGGAGCATGCACCAGCTCATCTGCAAAATTTGGTCGGAGGACAGCATGCCCGATGAATGGAACCTCAGCATCATATGCCCGATCCTCAAAAAAGGAGATCCCTTGAACTGCACCAACTACTACTAGGTATAAGTCTCCTTAACATCGCCTATAAGATCTTGTCTGCCATGCTGTGTGAACGTCTGCAGCACTTCGTCAACAACCTGATAGGTCCTTATCAATGACGCTTCAGACCCGGAAAGTCCACCATCGATCAAATATTCACCCTACGGCAGATCTTGGAGAAGACCCAGGAACTTCAAATCGATACCTACCATCGATTTCAAGACCGCGTATGACAGCGTCTATAGAGACCAACTATATAGAGCAATGTCTAGTTTTGGCATCCCAGAGAAACTCATCCGTCTGTGTAAGATGACAATGGAAAATTCACGCTGTTCCATCATGGTCGGAAGAAACCTAACGGACGCTTTTGATGTCAAAAAAGGTTTTAGACAAGGCGATGCGTTGTCATGTGATTTCTTCAACATCATTCTTGAAAAGATTGTGCAAAGCTCCAACGTCAACACCAGAGGCACAATCTTTCAAAAGTTCGTCCAGCTACTAGGACGCAGACGACATTGACATAATTGGAAGAACACAGCGTGATGTCAGTGGAGCGTTTGTGAGCCTTGAGACGGAGGGCAGGAAAATGGGTCTAGCGGTTAACGGCGGCAAGACCAAGTTAATGCCGTCGACAAGAAAGGACTACCAACATCGACGTCTTGGAGCAAACGTCAACATAGACAGATTAAACTGTCTCGTCAACATAGACAGATTTAACTTCGAGGTAGTTAAGGACTTCTGCTGACTGGGCTGCTTCGAGTGAAGATTCAACCAAGAACTGTACGAGTTGTAGAGCGACACTGACCTAGCCAGAAAAGTTAAGGTCCAACGACTTAGATGGTTGGACAATAATGCTCCGGCTCATAGAATCTTCGAATCCAACCCGGAATAACGTCGCAGAAGAGGAAGACCGCGACTCAGGGGGAGCGCACAGGTGGAAGAGGACCTGAACAAACTTGGTGTGCGAAACTGGAGACAACTAGCTAGGGACCGAGCTGGCTGGGGAAGTAGCGCTACCATAAGTAAGTAAGTAAGTAAGGGAAAAAATAACTCATGAACTTTATCCACTTAAATAATTTTCCTTAAGAAGTAAAAGAAATTCAAATATCTTGCCACTTCATATGTAAACACTGCTAAACAAAACTTGACCGTTATTTAGAATTTCTCAACAGCCTTATATTATAATCAAATATATTGACGAGATTAATTTTGCACACACGCACACCTTTGTGTATACATTTGACAAGACATACAATTTCACGTGAATAGACACATTCACTAACGTACTCAACCACAACCACGCACAATGTTGCAAAACTCCAAAAAGCTACCCAAAAAAACACTTCAACATCTGCCACAGGAGCCCATTGATAATATCTCCCTCGCAAACCGAAAGCAAAAATGAAGATGTGTTTTTCGGGAGCGATGAAGATTTCTTACCTTTTTATATCGTTTATTTATTAAATGTATTTTTATGTATAAGAAAAAAATATTTCAAAATGATAAATGAAAAAACAAAAAAAAAATATAAACGATAATCATAAAATAAAACGATATACAAAATTTAATTAGTGGCAACCCTAAATTTTATTCATTTATGATTGCAATTATATTCAATGCATTTTTTATAATAGACAATTTGAAGATTTTCAGAGAAATGTTTAAAGCTTTAAGATTGTGTGAGGGTGGTAACCCTAAAAATGGGCATGGCCATTCGACATTTTGACAATAGGCGTTTTTCTTTTTATAGCTCTAAGCAAGGTGCGAAGTAGAGCCTGAGCTCATCAAGCTCGGTCTGAGCAGAGTAAGCTCAGACCTTTCCGAGTGAATAAAGAAACAAACCTGGAACTGCCACACATAAAAAAAAATTGACAAGCTGACAAAAATAATTTTTTATTAACCAGAAGTTTTATATGTCTTCCCATTCATCTCTGGATGGAGTGGATATCTGGATGTTTTTACCAAATTGGGGTTTTGGAGTGGTGTAGTCTATGTACCTTGGTATAGAACCGAAGAAGTTCAAAATGATGGAATGTCCCACATTATTGTTGGTCCATTGAGATGAGGTGTGAGTCTTATAGCTGTACTCGCTACCACTGTTTGCTAAAAATTTCGAGGAGTGTCAGATAGAGGAGAGTGCCTAACGCTGCTGAGGGTGTGGTTCTCAATGCCCCGCTTATGCAGAGACATGCAGTGCGTTGCACTCTGCTGAGTTTGTCGCAGTAAGTGACTTTCTCCAGTGCAGTCCACCATACTGTAACCCTGTACATGAGTATTGGTTGGATGACCGATGTGTATAGCCAATAGCACAGATAAGAAAGTATACAGATGTCTCATCCATATGGGAAAAAGTGTTCTATGAAATCGAATTTTAGCAAAAAAGCTTTTTCCTATGTCCTATCCGAAGTCTTTTTGTTATTTTTCGTTTTTTCTTTTTATGTATCTCACAAACATGGAGAGTAAGATTTGTTTTTGTTTTGTTTTTTTTCTTTCTTCATCCCCTATTTTGAGCTAGCCAACGTGTAAAAGCTGTTTTTATTGTATGCTTTTTACATTGAAACATTCCTGGAATTCTTTAAACTCAGTTCAAAAAAAAAAAGAAAAACAGATATATTTGGATTATGACTAAGCAAAAGTGATCAAACACTACATTTTTTGCCAACCATCACGGCAGCATGTTATGCACTGATCTCTATAATACACTGGATAGTGGATTCCATACAAATTATAACAATTTTTTTCTGGCTCTTATTGATTTTGACATGGTACTCTTACACTTCTGCATCTCTTTCTATATATAAACTTTAAAATACATTTACTGAAAAATTGCTATTTTTAACTAAAGGGGCCAACCACTAATTAAAATAAATAACAATTAAATATTAAAGCAGCAAGGTACTTATTATTTATCATTTAAGAAGTTTCACAGCACAGCCATAGTTATGTTTTTTTTTCAGCTCTCAGTGGGAAAGAGTTATATTTTGCTATAACTGTTATACCTGGATGGTACCTTTACAATTATAACAGTCTTCTATGGGAGTCAAACTTTTTGCTCCTATCCACTATCCAGTTATAATAGAGATCAGTGATGTTATGATGTAATGTAACAGAGCAAGATAAAGAAAATAAAAATTTTGATATAGATAAATAAATGCTACCAAATAGAAGAAATCGAAAGGTTAAGAATTTTTTTTTTAAGGGTGACACTGTACTTGGATTTTAAATATTTTTGGTTTCCTGTTTTTAAAATAGTAGTACGGGCTTAAGAGGAGGAGCACGGGAGTACGAAGGTCCCAAAAGGAGGATAATCTTCCGATAGGAGGACTTTCGGCAACTCTGATACGCTTGAAGATCTGTGATTGTATTAACGATTGACAGTAAAAAAGTATTAAAAGTCTCGATGGCCGTTAAAGTATTAACGAACAATGAAATTGAAAATTTTGATCAATCCTGAATCCTGATCTCTTGTAGATATTTAAAAAATAGTTTCAAGGACATGTTAAATAATATTTTTTCGTTTGCAATTAAAATTGAAAAAAAGTATTTTTCAAAATGTTGATCGGCTGTTTTTCTCCTGGGTAGATGGGTCGATTGTCTTTAGATCTGGTATTTCATAATCAAGGCATATTTAGACATTGGTTTTTGAAAGTATTTTTAAGGAAAAATATAAAAGTGGTTATACTTTTTTTGGGAAACAAATTAAAGGGTTGATGTTTTTGAAGCTTTTTTTTTATGTATTATGAAAATACAGAGTTCTTCATGGATCTCTTTTTTGCTAAGCAATTTTTTTGGAAAACTTTGTGAAAGCGGATGAAAATTCCTTTACAAGTTCTTTTTTCACAAAGATAATAAGAAATTCTTTTTTTATGATTCTCACTTTTCTTAGAAACTCAATCGAATTTAAATATTCGATAGCTTTCTTTCTAACGTCTATTAAGCTGGCAAACCAATATGGGCACAAACGATTGGGACCTTTACCATAATTATGTGTTAATTATGTATGCAGTTCGCGATTTTTGTGCTGATCAATTTTAGTAGATATATAAAATTATGCCACCTTAATATTAAGCTAGCACAACTTCTTCATTTTCCAACAGAATTCAATGAAACCTAGATAATAATTATGTGTAATTTATGTGTTAATTATGTGTGCAGTTCTCGATTTTGGGGCTGATCAATTTTTGTGTGAATTCAATGAAACCTAGACCATTATTATCTCCTATTTATGTGTTAATTATGTGTGCTATTCGCGATTTTTGTGCTGATCAATTTGTATGTACAGTGAAATCTCCAATAAGCGGACACTCATGGTCACCGATTTTTTGCCCGGTTACGGGAGCTGTCCGGTTATGAGAAATAATTTTTTTTTTAAATATTTTTTATTAAAGAAAATTAAGGAAAAAGTTATAAATGCATGTACAGTACATTCATGTATTTCAATAGTAGTCGGTAATCTACAATTTATAAAAATTTAAAATTGAGGACTGGCGTAGTTTGCTTGCCTTATGCTCCATAACTTTATGTTCAAAATGGCTTTCAAGATGTTTTACATAATAAGTATAAGTGGGTACATTTCAGATCATAGGAGGCTAAGAATATTCAAAACCTGACGATATTTTTCGTTTCAAATTTTCGAATAAGCTAAAGAACTGGGGATTACCCTTTTTAACTCACAACAAATCAGCGTAGCAAGCTAACGAAAAAAAAATTCTGTCCCCTTATTAGAGCTTCGGGTCCGGCTATTGGTGATTTTAAACGAATTCGCTTCTACATTAATTAACGAAAATTCAAACGAATGAAATTTGTTTTGAATGTGTCCGTTTATGAGAGGTGATGAGATGAGAAAAAAGGAAGAAACTAATGTCCGTGTCCGTGAGTGTCCGTTTATTAGAATGCTTTTTATATGGGAAATTATAAATAAAAGGTGGTTCCCAAAAAATTGTCCTTTTAAGGGAACTGTCCGCTTATTGGAGCTGTCCGCAGGCGGAGCTTTCACTATATATATAAAATTGTGTCAGCTTCATATGTACACTCGGGCGTATACGTGTTTTTTACGCTTCTTTTAACTTTTTGTTTGAGAACCTTAGGCTTTTTTTGTATCAATTGTTACTATTATTTTTAACAACCTCAAAAGAGTTGTTGTTAATTACGACGATGAGTGAGTAAGTTAACGGTTTCAAAACGATTTTTATTTAAAAAATAACAAAATTACATACGGAAAAGTGTAAAGCTCCTTCTCTAAAATGTCCATAAAATATATTTTCATATGTTTTGCGGTATTTTAAAGATAGATGCGTTAACATATGTATATGAATACAAACTCTAATATTTTGATAATATTACGTCTCTCGAAATACACTATTTCACTGTTTAAGCTAAATACAATTCTGTACATTTCAGGTAATATCTTCTTTTTAGAAATATTTACTGATGGCCCTGAATTATAAGATTATCCCTTGAAGCAACTTCCTCTGTATATCGAAGGTATAAGAACTCAGAGTAAAATGTATCTGGTTGGTGCAATTTCTTACCGAGGACATGTGGCCCGTCATAGTCACTCAGAAAAAAAACTTGGGCATTACACCGCCATTGCCCGTCGGCAAAATCAATGGTATGAGTATGATGGGTTACCACCAGCAAAAGAAAAATACCTGTTACCAAAAAAAAAAAAAAAAATATCTCCTGTAATGTTGATATTTATAAAAATATAAATCTCTAAGCAAGTGATCTGAGGAATATAATTTGTTTTCTTAGACAACTGACAGTTCAGATACGCTTTTGAATTGTGGATTTCCGACTATGTTTTATATCTTGTTTTCTTCTTAATTACATGAATTTATCGCATCACATTTGTGCTTGAAGCTGAAAAAGAAACTACTGTAATTTTTAAAAAGAGTTTGTCCATTTGATGTACTTGTAGACTGGAAATCGGGTTTTGGTTTGCATAATTGCGTACACCGTAGGGTAGGTTTGGAAAAAGAATAGAAAAGTCATTATTTGAAGAATTGGAGCATTAAAGGCCATACGATGAAATTTGCCAGCTACAGCAAACATTTGAGAAGTGTCAGGTTTATGATCATTACACCAGAAATAGAGGTGTAAAATTTATAATTGATATTTTTTGATATTCTAGTATGAAACGATTTCAAAACGATTACCGAGGAGTCAGTCGGACGCTTTTTTTAATCATTAACTCGGCTTACTCATCGTCGTTATTAACAACTCCTCAACTTTTGAGGTTGTTAAAATATCAGTAACAATTGATACAAAAAAAGCCTAAAGTTCTCAAACAAAAAGTTAAAAGAAGCGTAAAAAAAACACGTATACGCCCGAGTGTACATATGAAGCTGACATAATTTTATATATACATACAAATTGATCAGCACAAAAATCGCGAATAGCACACATAATTAACACATAAATTACACATAATTATGGTCTAGGTTTCATTGAATTCTGTTGGAAAATGAAGAAGTTGTGCTAGCTTAATATTAAGGTGGCATAATTTTTTATATCTATACTAAAATTGATCAGCACAAAAATCGCGAACTGCACACATAATTAACACATAAAGAACACATAATTATGGTAAAGGTCCCAATCGTTTGTGTCCATATTGGTTTGCCAGCTTAAAAGACGTTTCTTTCTAAGCCATTCGAAAGAAATGTTTGCTAAGACTTTGCAAAAAAAATGTAATACATACATGAAACGGATAAATATAATTTTTTTTTCGAAAATTAATGAAGACATCCGCTCAATCGTCTCCAAATAAATAAAAAAAATCTCTAATTTTTTCACATCTTTATCATACCCCTTACTGGCCCTGTATCGATGTGAAATTGTAGTACTAGGGACTTTGCGGCTGATTTTTTGATTATTCCCGTATATCTCCATTTCGGCTTTACCGATTTTGTTAAAATTTTGCACAACCCCTTCTCTTCTTCCTAATGCACTCACTGTGTCTCTGGCATAAAAAGCGTATACAAATCTCTTGAGTGGGTGCAAATTATAAAATAAAAAAAAATAATACATAACATTATCCTTAGTGATATTGCATTCCAGGATAATATTTGAAAATTATTCTTCTTTAACAAAAACATCGGAAAATAGATACATTTTTGTAGTACCTTTTGGGTTTATAAGACTCTTTTCTAGATTTCTCAAAAACGGCTCAACCAATTTTTTCGAAATTTCGTCAACACGTTTATATGCAATGTCTTAATAATGTTGCATACCAAAAAATTTCATAAGTGTCTCAATTTCCTTGTAAAAAAAATTAGAGAAATTAAAAAAATTAAAACACTTATGAAATTTTTTGGTATGCAACATTACTAAGCTGTTTTTGAGATATCTAGAAAAGAGTCTTATAAACCCAAACGGTACTCCAAAAATGGATCTCTTTTCCAATTTTTTAGCATTATCCTCGTATAAGATATTTTAAAATTTTATCTCTTACCCAATAAATCAATTACTATGATATCAATATCAATCGGAATTTCACCCACTTTTAAATAAACAAAAATAAAATAAATAGAGTGGCGCGACAGCTCTTGAAGAGCCAAGGCTTTTACTCTCATCAACAATTCTCTAGGTGCGGTGCGTGTGAAGAATTGAGGGGACCTACAGTTTAACGCCGATTCCGAACGACAAAGTAGAGAAACTCTTTTTCATGACGGATGATACTCTTGGAAGTTTTGTTAGTTCTTTGAAAGAGGCAGTGCCCGTGAAAGAAAAAATAAAAACTATGAGCACAAGTAGGACTTGAACCCACGACGCACGTTCGGCTTAGCAGCCAACGCACCTTACCACTAAGCTACGGACACTACTGCTTTTAAATAAAAGCGTTTTTAATTTCACTTCCATGCAATCAATGCCTTTTCACTGAACAACTGACATATTCAAAAAAATAGGCCAGAATGATTTGTCTACAGAAAATTATTATATACATATATAATTATTATATAATAATTATAATTACACATAAACAGCTGGTCAAAAAAATAGGTGTGAAGAAATGTCTGATGACCACTGTCGACTTGTAGCTAAATAGCGGTTGTTTTGGTTGCATATGATGCAAAACTAGTTTTTGTTACAAAAGAACGGTCATTCTCTTAAAAATGAAGCCAAACTTAACGCATTTAAGTGATGTGTAAGGTAGGTTGCTTTCAATAAAATTAAACGCTGAAAACAAAATATTTTTTGTTACTAAGCCTGTCAATATGGGTCGAGGATACTGTTATTCTATATCCCAGCAGACTATGCCAAAATTGGTGGAATCAATGCCGGGTCCTAAAAAAGGGAGATCCTCTAAACTGCGCCAACTACTGAGGAATAAGTCTACTAAACATCGCCTGCAAGATCCTCTCTGCCGTAATATGTGAACGTCTGAAGCCTTTCGTCAACAATCTGATTGGTCCTTATCAATGTGGCTTCAGGCCAGGAAAGTCAACTATAGACCAAATTTTCACGTTGCGGCAGATCCTGGAAAAGACGTATGAACTCCAAATCGATACCCACCACCTTTTCATCGATTTTAAGGCCGCGTATGACAGCATCTACAGAGACGAACTGTACAAAGCTATGTCTAGTTTTGGCGTCCCTGCCAAGCTCGTTCGCTTGTGCAAAATGACGATGGAGAACTCACGCTGCTCCATCAAGGTTGGCAACGAGCTTACGGAATCTTTTGACGTCACAAAAGGATTCAGACAGGGCGATGCACTGTCAGCGATTTCTTTAACATCGTTCTTGAGAAGATAGTGCAGAACTCCACCGTCAACACCAGAGGCAATCTTCCAAAAATCTGTTTAACTTCTCGCGTGCGCCGATGATATTGATATAATGGTAAAAACACAGCGTGATGTCAATGGCGCCTTTGTGAGAATTGAGACAGAAGCGGCAAAAATGGGCTTAGCGGTAAATGAGGGAAAAACGAAGTATATGCTGTCTTCGAGGAAGGACACCCAACACCGACGGCTCGGGCAGAACGTCACAATAGACACTTATAACTTCGAGGTAGTAGAGGAGTTTGTCTACCTAGGCTCCGCTATAAACACGGGCAATAACACCAGCGCCAAGATCAGATGAAGAATAACTCTTGCTAATCGCTGTTTCTTTGGGCTAAGAAAGCAATTGAGTGGAAAAGCCCTCTCTCGAGCAACTAGGGTAAAACTGTACAACACACTCATCATCCCAGTCCTGCTGCATGGTGCGGAAGCATGGACCCTGACAAAATCGGATGAAAGTGCCTTAGGCTGTTTCGAGAGGAAAGTTCTTCGGGTCATCTCTGGCCCCATGTGAACTTTACGGGTTGTACAACGACATGGACCTAGCCAGAAGGGTCAAGGTCCAGAGACTCAGATGGCTCGGTCATTTAGAGTGAAAGGACACCAATGCTCCGGCCCGGAAAGCCTTCAACACTATTCCCGAGGGACGTAGGAGGAGAGGAAGACCGCGACTCAGGTGGCGCACTCAAGTGGAAGAGGACCTCAATCAACTTGGAGTGCAAAACTGGAGACGACTAGCTAAGGACCGAGCTAGCTGGCGGAGACTGTTGTTGATTGAGGCCCACGTCCACAACGGACTGTAGCGCCACCTTAAGTAAGTAAGTAAGTAATGCCACGTCAAAACCGTGAAGAATTATTATTCTACTGAAAAAATGTTTAAAAAAATGAACTAATAACAAAAATGTAGTCACACCTTTATTTTTAACCGGCTGTGTATATGACGGTTACATTAGAGCAAAAATCTATTCAAACACATATCCTTAGAATAAATTTTGGCGTTATTATTTTTCGTTTTCTTTTGCATTCATTCGATATTTCATGCAACATTTCTTTCATGAACGTTCTTCTCATCTACAGTCCACAGAACAAAAAGTGCATGCCAACATGATAGGTTTGATTGTATGTGTATAGATACAACAAGCCAACGCAAACCCAACCCTGCCTGAACCAAGTTCGCAAGCGTTACCACCTACCACGTTAAAAGAAGAACCGAATTAGATTTGGGAGAAAAGCGAGTTTGATTGAGAACAAGGGAAGATTTTATATATAATATTGACCCTGATACATTGACGCATAAACAAATGCACAAAGAAGAAAATATTAAAAATAAACTTGAAATCACTCATGCTGCTTGCACAACCACATTCTGCCCCATACTCTCGCAGTTTGCTTGCACAGTCATTGGAATGTGCATGCAAGCATGTGTAATATTTGGCCTATATTTTTTTTCTGAGTGAAGTAGATTTCAAGAAATTAGAGATGGTTCGATGTAAGATGTAAATTTTCAACATTTTTTAAAAATCGGAGTAAATCTACTTCGAAAGGAGTAAAGTGGTAACGCTGATGCTCACACACAATATTAAAGACGAACAAGAAATGAAAGAAACAACTACCAAAACAAAAAAAAATAAAATTGCTTATGAGAGCTTTCATATGAACAGGCAGAGCTTTTTTTATGAACTTAAAGAGCTTGACGATGAGCAGAAGTGCGTTTTTGCGCTGACTATAGTTGACTATTTCTCGTTTTTGCACGCCAATAGTTACGTTTCGTAACCACAATTGTCGTTTTTGCGGTCAGTGTTAAAGTGTCAAATCGTAACTATTTCTAACTATTCCCAACTCTACTCAGGAGGTGAGTTGAAAATGGTTGATGTGTCAAAGTCTTTTTTTCTGTTTAATGGTGTTTTTAATGACTGTCAATCTGGAATCTAAAAAAAACATTCTGTTCGTGCATTTTTTACCGTCGTAGTTGTCCGTATCCGTGCTGCCGCAAATTTAATTCCAATCAAAGGATTTCTGTTCGTCTTCAATTAAAAATAATTCATTATAAAAACTAGTCAAACTGAAAATCCTCAGTCACTACGAGGAGATTCACACCAAGGAAATGATCGCATTTCCAAGTGACTTAAAATTCAGCGCCAATTTCAAGAATCTCATTTTCTCACCGGTCACAAACCCTTCCAATTGAATTGGCTATACTGCAATCCGCAAACACCCCTATTTCAACTGCAACTGCGTGGCGACTTGCAGGCCGCCAAAGATGGCCAAAACAGTCAGCGTCTACGTTCGGTTAATTTACAAAAAGTCATCGAAAAATTCGAAGACATGAACATGGTTTTGGAGGATAAGTTGGCCACTGCCCATGAGCATCATGATTGTCGAACGTCAGTCGGCACGAACGGCAAATGGAAGTTGATCTGCATGAGAAGAAATTCACGCAGCGGTGAATGGAGCTGACTGAGGAGAAAATTACGAAGATCACAGGAGAGAAGAACAATTCGGAGAGGAAGCTCAATGACGCTCTCGCAGTGGGTGACATTGTACTTGGATTTTAAATATTTTTGGTTTCCTGTTTTTAAAATAGTAGTACGGGCTTAAGAGGAGGAGTACGGGAGTACGAAGGTCCCGAAAGGAGGATAATCTTCCGATAGGAGGACTTTCGGCAACACTGATACGCTTGAAGATCTGTGATTGTATTAACGATTTGCAGTAAAAAAGTATTAAAAGTCTCGATGGTCGTTAAAGTATTAACGAATAATGAAATTGAAAATGTTGATCAATCCTGAATCCTGACCTCCTGTAGATATTTAAAAAATAGTTTCAAGGACATGTTAAATAATATTTTTTCGTTTGCAATTAAAATTGAAAAAAGTCTTTTTCAAAATGTTGATCGGCTGTCTTTCTCCTGGGTAGATGGGTCGATTGTCTTTAGATCTGGTATTTCATAATCAAGGCATATTTAGGCATTGGTTTTTGAAAGTATTTTTAAGGAAAAATATAAAAGTGGTTATACTTTTTTTGGGAAACAAATTAAAGGGTTGATGTTTTTTTTGGAAAAACATCGCAGTTATGTATTATGAAAATACAGAGTTCTTCATGGATCTCTTTTTGTTTAAGCAATTTTTTTGAAAACTTTGTGAAAGCAGATGAAAATTCCTTTACAAGTTCTTTTTTCACAAAGATAATAAGAAATTCTTTTTTTATGATTCTCACTTTTCTTAGAAACTCAATCGAATTTAAATATTCGATAGCTTTCTTTCTAAGCCATTCAAAAGAAATGTTTGCCAAGACTTTGCAAAAAAAATGTAATACATACATGAAACGGATAAATATAATTTTTTTTCGAAAATTAATGAAGACATCCGCTCAATCGTCTCCAAATAAATAAAAAAAATCTCTAATTTTTTCACATTTTTATCATACCCTTACTGGCCCTGTATCGATGTGAAATTTTAATACTAGGGACTTTGCGGCTGATTTTTTGATTATTCCCGTATATCTCCATTTCGGCTTTACCGATTTTGTTAAAATTTTGCACAACCCCTTCTCTTCTTCCTAATGCACTAACTGTGTCTCTGGCATAAAGAGGGTATACAAATCCCTTGAGTGGGTGCAAATTATAAAATAAAAAAAAATAATACATAACATTATCCTTAGTGATATTGCATTCCAGGATAATATTTGAAAATTATTCTTCTATAACAAAAACATCGGAAAATAGATACATTTTTGTAGTACCTTTTGGGTTTATAAGACTCTTTTCTAGATTTCTCAAAAAAGGCTCAACCAATTTTTTTGAAATTTCGTCAACACGTTTATATGCAATGTCTTAATAATGTTGCATACCA
The DNA here is from genome assembly GCA_920937365.1 of Sphaerophoria rueppellii. Classification (NCBI taxonomy): domain Eukaryota; kingdom Metazoa; phylum Arthropoda; class Insecta; order Diptera; family Syrphidae; genus Sphaerophoria; species Sphaerophoria rueppellii. The sequence continues at coordinate 67,987,738 of CAKKXW010000001.1, forward strand.
AAAAATTTCATAAATGTCTTAATTTCCTTGTAAAAAAATTAGAGAAATTAAAAAAATTAAAACACTTATGAAATTTTTTGGTATGCAACATTATTAAGCTGTTTTTGAGATATCTAGAAAAGAGTCTTATAAACCCAAACGGTACTCCAAAAATGGATCTCTTTTCCAATTTTTTAGTATAATCCTTGTATAAGATATTTTCAAATTTTATCTCTTACCCAATAAATCAATTACTATGATATCAATAAACATTTCTTTCATGAACGTTCTTCTCATCTACAGTCCACAGAACAAAAAGTGCATGCCAACATGATAGGTTTGATTGTATGTGTATAGATACAACAAGCCAACGCAAACCCAACCCTGCCTAAACCAAGTTCGCAAGCGTTACTTCCTACCACGTTAAAAGAAGAACCGAATTAGATTTGGGAGAAAAGCGAGTTTGATTGAGAACAAGGGAAGATTTTATATATAATATTGACCCTGATACATTGACGCATAAACAAATGCACAAAGAAGAAAATATTAAAAATAAACTTGAAATCACTCATGCTGCTTGCACAACCACATTCTGCCCCATACTCTCGCAGTTTGCTTGCACAGTCATTGGAATGTGCATGCAAGCATGTGTAGTATTTGGCCTATATTTTTTTTTCTGAGTGAAGTAGATTTCAAGAAATTAGAGATGGTTCGATGTAAGATGTAAATTTTCAACATTTTTTAAAAATCGGAGTAAATCTACTTCGAAAGGAGTAAAGTGGTAACGCTGATGCTCACACACAATATTAAAGACGAACAAGAAATGAAAGAAACAACTACCAAAACAAAAAAAAATAAAATTGCTTGTGAGAGCTTTCATATGAACAGGCAGAGCTTTTTTTATGAACTTAAAGAGCTTGACGATGAGCAGAAGTGCGTTTTTGCGCTGACTATAGTTGACTATTTCTCGTTTTTGCACGCCAATAGTTACGTTTCGTAACCACAATTGTCGTTTTTGCGGTCAGTGTTAAAGTGTCAAATCGTTACTATTTCTAACTATTCCCAACTCTACTCAGGAGGTGAGTTGAAAATGGTTGATGTGTCAAAGTCTTTTTTTCTGTTTAATGGTGTTTTTAATGACTGTCAATCTGGAATCTAAAAAAAACATTCTGTTCGTGCATTTTTACCGTCGTAGTTGTCCGTATCCGTGCCGCCGCAAATTTAATTCCAATCAAAGGATTTCTGTTCGTCTTCAATTAAAAATAATTCATTATAAAAACTAGTCAAACTGAAAATCCTCAGTCACTACGAGGAGATTCACACCAAGGAAATGATCGCATTTCCAAGTGACTTAAAATTCAGCGCCAATTTCAAGAATCTCATTTTCTCACCGGTCACAAACCCTTCCAATTGAATTCGCTATACTGCAATCCGCAAACACCCCTATTTCAACTGCAACTGCGTGGCGACTTGCAGGCCGCCAAAGATGGCCAAAACAGTCAGCGTCTACGTTCGGTTAATTTACAAAAAGTCATCGAAAAATTCGAAGACATGAACATGGTTTTGGAGGATAAGTTGGCCACTGCCCATGAGCATCATGATTGTCGAACGTCTGTCGGCACGAACGGCAAATGGAAGTTGATCTGCATGAGAAGAAATTCACGCAGCGGTGAATGGAGCATACTGAGGAGAAAATTACGAAGATCACAGGAGAGAAGAACAATTCGGAGAGGAAGCTCAATGACGCTCTCGCAGTGGGTGACATTGTACTTGGATTTTAAATATTTTTGGTTTCCTGTTTTTAAAATAGTAGTACGGGCTTAAGAGGAGGAGTACGGGAGTACGAAGGTCCCGAAACGCTTGAAGATCTGTGATTGTATTAACGATTTGCAGTAAAAAAGTATTAAAAGTCTCGATGGTCGTTAAAGTATTAACGAATAATGAAATTGAAAATGTTGATCAATCCTGAATCCTGACCTCTTGTAGATATTTAAAAAATAGTTTCAAGGACATGTTAAATAATATTTTTTCGTTTGCAATTAAAATTGAAAAAAAGTCTTTTTCAAAATGTTGATCGGCTGTCTTTCTCCTGGGTAGATGGGTCGATTGTCTTTAGATCTGGTATTTCATAATCAAGGCATATTTAGGCATTGGTTTTTGAAAGTATTTTTAAGGAAACAAATTAAAGGGTTGATGTTTTTTTTGGAAAAACATCGCAGTTATGTATTATGAAAATACAGAGTTCTTCATGGATCTCTTTTTGTTTAAGCAATTTTTTTGAAAACTTTGTGAAAGCAGATGAAAATTCCTTTACAAGTTCTTTTTTCACAAAGATAATAAGAAATTCTTTTTTTATGATTCTCACTTTTCTTAGAAACTCAATCGAATTTAAATATTCGATAGCTTTCTTTCTAAGCCATTCAAAAGAAATGTTTGCCAAGACTTTGCAAAAAAAAATGTAATACATACATGAAACGGATAAATATAATTTTTTTTCGAAAATTAATGAAGACATCCGCTCAATCGTCTCCAAATAAATAAAAAAAATCTCTCATTTTTTCACATTTTTATCATACCCTTACTGGCCCTGTATCGATGTGAAATTTTAATACTAGGGACTTTGCGGCTGATTTTTTGATTATTCCCGTATATCTCCATTTCGGCTTTACCGATTTTGTTAAAATTTTGCACAACCCCTTCTCTTCTTCCTAATGCACTAACTGTGTCTCTGGCATAAAGAGGGTATACAAATCCCTTGAGTGGGTGCAAATTATAAAATAAAAAAAAATAATACATAACATTATCCTTAGTGATATTGCATTCCAGGATAATATTTGAAAATTATTCTTCTATAACAAAAACATCGGAAAATAGATACATTTTTGTAGTACCTTTTGGGTTTATAAGACTCTTTTCTAGATTTCTCAAAAAAGGCTCAACCAATTTTTTTGAAATTTCGTCAACACGTTTATATGCAATGTCTTAATAATGTTGCATACCAAAAAATTTCATAAATGTCTTAATTTCCTTGTAAAAAAATTAGAGAAATTAAAAAAATTAAAACACTTATGAAATTTTTTGGTATGCAACATTATTAAGCTGTTTTTGAGATATCTAGAAAAGAGTCTTATAAACCCAAACGGTACTCCAAAAATGGATCTCTTTTCCAATTTTTTAGTATAATCCTTGTATAAGATATTTTCAAATTTTATCTCTTACCCAATAAATCAATTACTATGATATCAATAAACATTTCTTTCATGAACGTTCTTCTCATCTACAGTCCACAGACTGTATGGTTTGATTGTATGTGTATAGATACAACAAGCCAACGCAAACCCAACCCTGCCTAAACCAAGTTCGCAAGCGTTACTTCCTACCACGTTAAAAGAAGAACCGAATTAGATTTGGGAGAAAAGCGAGTTTGATTGAGAACAAGGGAAGATTTTATATATAATATTGACCCTGATACATTGACGCATAAACAAATGCACACAGAAGAAAATATTAAAAATAAACTTGAAATCACTCATGCTGCTTGCACAACCACATTCTGCCCCATACTCTCGCAGTTTGCTTGCACAGTCATTGGAATGTGCATGCAAGCATGTGTAGTATTTGGCCTATATTTTTTTTTCTGAGTGAAGTAGATTTCAAGAAATTAGAGATGGTTCGATGTAAGATGTAAATTTTCAACATTTTTTAAAAATCACAAACCCTTCCAATTGAATTGGCTATACTGCAATCCGCAAACACCCCTATTTCAACTGCAACTGCGTGGCGACTTGCAGGCCGCCAAAGATGGCCAAAACAGTCAGCGTCTACGTTCGGTTAATTTACAAAAAGTCATCGAAAAATTCGAAGACATGAACATGGTTTTGGAGGATAAGTTGGCCACTGCCCATGAGCATCATGATTGTCGAACGTCAGTCGGCACGAACGGCAAATGGAAGTTGATCTGCATGAGAAGAAATTCACGCAGCGGTGAATGGAGCTGACTGAGGAGAAAATTACGAAGATCACAGGAGAGAAGAACAATTCGGAGAGGAAGCTCAATGACGCTCTCGCAGTGGGTGACATTGTACTTGGATTTTAAATATTTTTGGTTTCCTGTTTTTAAAATAGTAGTACGGGCTTAAGAGGAGGAGTACGGGAGTACGAAGGTCCCGAAAGGAGGATAATCTTCCGATAGGAGGACTTTCGGCAACACTGATACGCTTGAAGATCTGTGATTGTATTAACGATTTGCAGTAAAAAAGTATTAAAAGTCTCGATGGTCGTTAAAGTATTAACGAATAATGAAATTGAAAATGTTGATCAATCCTGAATCCTGACCTCCTGTAGATATTTAAAAAATAGTTTCAAGGACATGTTAAATAATATTTTTTCGTTTGCAATTAAAATTGAAAAAAAGTCTTTTTCAAAATGTTGATCGGCTGTCTTTCTCCTGGGTAGATGGGTCGATTGTCTTTAGATCTGGTATTTCATAATCAAGGCATATTTAGGCATTGGTTTTTGAAAGTATTTTTAAGGAAAAATATAAAAGTGGTTATACTTTTTTTGGGAAACAAATTAAAGGGTTGATGTTTTTTTTGGAAAAACATCGCAGTTATGTATTATGAAAATACAGAGTTCTTCATGGATCTCTTTTTGTTTAAGCAATTTTTTTGAAAACTTTGTGAAAGCAGATGAAAATTCCTTTACAAGTTCTTTTTTCACAAAGATAATAAGAAATTCTTTTTTTATGATTCTCACTTTTCTTAGAAACTCAATCGAATTTAAATATTCGATAGCTTTCTTTCTAAGCCATTCAAAAGAAATGTTTGCCAAGACTTTGCAAAAAAAATGTAATACATACATGAAACGGATAAATATAATTTTTTTTCGAAAATTAATGAAGACATCCGCTCAATCGTCTCCAAATAAATAAAAAAAATCTCTCATTTTTTCACATTTTTATCATACCCTTACTGGCCCTGTATCGATGTGAAATTTTAATACTAGGGACTTTGCGGCTGATTTTTTGATTATTCCCGTATATCTCCATTTCGGCTTTACCGATTTTGTTAAAATTTTGCACAACCCCTTCTCTTCTTCCTAATGCACTAACTGTGTCTCTGGCATAAAGAGGGTATACAAATCCCTTGAGTGGGTGCAAATTATAAAATAAAAAAAAATAATACATAACATTATCCTTAGTGATATTGCATTCCAGGATAATATTTGAAAATTATTCTTCTATAACAAAAACATCGGAAAATAGATACATTTTTGTAGTACCTTTTGGGTTTATAAGACTCTTTTCTAGATTTCTCAAAAAAGGCTCAACCAATTTTTTTGAAATTTCGTCAACACGTTTATATGCAATGTCTTAATAATGTTGCATACCAAAAAATTTCATAAATGTCTTAATTTCCTTGTAAAAAAAATTAGAGAAATTAAAAAAATTAAAACACTTATGAAATTTTTTGGTATGCAACATTATTAAGCTGTTTTTGAGATATCTAGAAAAGAGTCTTATAAACCCAAACGGTACTCCAAAAATGGATCTCTTTTCCAATTTTTTAGTATAATCCTTGTATAAGATATTTTCAAATTTTATCTCTTACCCAATAAATCAATTACTATGATATCAATAAACATTTCTTTCATGAACGTTCTTCTCATCTACAGTCCACAGAACAAAAAGTGCATGCCAACATGATAGGTTTGATTGTATGTGTATAGATACAACAAGCCAACGCAAACCCAACCCTGCCTAAACCAAGTTCGCAAGCGTTACTTCCTACCACGTTAAAAGAAGAACCGAATTAGATTTGGGAGAAAAGCGAGTTTGATTGAGAACAAGGGAAGATTTTATATATAATATTGACCCTGATACATTGACGCATAAACAAATGCACAAAGAAGAAAATATTAAAAATAAACTTGAAATCACTCATGCTGCTTGCACAACCACATTCTGCCCCATACTCTCGCAGTTTGCTTGCACAGTCATTGGAATGTGCATGCAAGCATGTGTAGTATTTGGCCTATATTTTTTTTTCTGAGTGAAGTAGATTTCAAGAAATTAGAGATGGTTCGATGTAAGATGTAAATTTTCAACATTTTTTAAAAATCGGAGTAAATCTACTTCGAAAGGAGTAAAGTGGTAACGCTGATGCTCACACACAATACCGAAGTGTCAGGAGGCCTCATACTGCTTTCTCGTGAAAACGAAGCAAAAATAGCTCCGATAAGACCTTTTTTGGCTTACTAATAACAGTCTGCAATTATTTAACACGAATAAGACCTTCTTTTGCATATTATAACAAACGAAATTTCAAACCTGTCACTTCGCGTATCAAGTTGTTGTTAAGGCCTTATTCGCAATTCTTGTGAGAAGCTATTGCTTCTTTAAATTAATTGTTATAAGATCTTGTAGAGATTTCATACTATTACTTCCTTAAATAAATTGATATAAGGCCTTGTCATCATTGATTTAAAGAATCAATAGCTTTCATAACTTGCGCCAAACGTATTTGTATAAGGTTTCATAAGCAAGATACAAATCAAGAAATAGCTTCGCTAAGGCCTTATAGAAGTTAATTTGTTAGTTGGGCTCATAAGGGCGCTTTGTTTGAATGAAAGCAAAAAAAAAACATCCAAGCCATATGATTGTGAATTGCAACTTCATATTTATTAAAGACTAACACGAAAAAAGAAATGAAAGAAAAAAACTACCAAAACAAAAAAAAATAAAATTGCTCATGAGAGCTTTCATATGAACAATCAGAGCTTTCATATGAACAGGCAGAGCGTTTTTGCGCTGACTATAGTTGACTATTTCTCGTTTTTGCACGCCAATAGTTACGTTTCGTAACCACAATTGTCGTTTTTGCGGTCAGTGTTAAAGTGTCAAATCGTTACTATTTCTAACTATTCCCAACTCTACTCAGGAGGTGAGTTGAAAATGGTTGATGTGTCAAAGTCTTTTTTTCTGTTTAATGGTGTTTTTAATGACTGACAATCTGGAATCTAAAAAAAACATTCTGTTTGTGCATTTTTTACCGTCGTCGTAGTTGTCCGTAAATTTAATTCCAATCAAAGGATTTCTGTTCGTCTTCAATTAAAAATAATTCATTATAAAAACGAGTCAAACTGAAAATCCTCAGTCACTACGAGGAGATTCACACCAAGGAAATGATCGCATTTTCAAGTGACTTAAAATTCAGCGCCAATTTCAAGAATCTCATTTTCTCACCGGTCACAAACCCTTCCAATTGAATTGGCTATACTGCAATCCGCAAACACTCCTATTTCAACTGCAACTGCGTGGCGACTTGCAGGCCGCCAAAGATGGCCAAAACAGTCAGCGTCTACGTTCGGTTAATTTACAAAAAGTCATCGAAAAATTCGAAGACATGAACATGGTTTTGGAGGATAAGTTGGCCACTGCCCATGAGCATCATGATTGTCGAACGTCAGTCGGCACGAACGGCAAATGGAAGTTGCTCTGCATGAGAAGAAATTGACGCAGCGGTGAATGGAGCTGACTGAGGAGAAAATTACGAAGATCACAGGAGAGAAGAACAATTCGGAGAGGAAGCTCAATGACGCTCTCGCAGAAGTCAAGCATAAGGAAACCCAAATCAATGAATGAAGGACGAAATCGGCATACATATTTGAATTCATTGTTCTTTTGTATTCTGTCAGCAATAAACAATGTTTAATTAGTTCCAGAGAATAAAGACTTTTTTCGTTTATTTATATAAAATCACGAACTAGATATTGGTTTTGATCGTTTTTCGCTAAATCTGGGAGCCGCAATTAGGAGAATATCAGGAGCTGGCTTACTTGGGACAGCTTGAAGATTCCTTTATGGAGGGTGGTCTTCAGCCTCTTTCTCTTTTCTTTTCTTGTTGTGGGTTGTTCAAAAATAAATAAATATGTTCTCATCTTAATTGTCTTTAAAATCTTATCATATCAAGATCATTCTTGAATTTTTCAGTAAACTTAGAGCAACAAAAATTGTTATGATCAAAAGAAAAGAAAAATGTAACCTCAAAAGATTTGTTTTTTTTTTTTCTTGTTTGACAGATCAACCAAACCTAACTAAAAAGAGTTTTTGGATGATTTCAACTATTTCTAACTATTTCAACTATGGCACATCAACCATTTTCTTTTTGACATAAAAACTATAGTCAACTATCGTCAGCGCAAGAACGCACTTCAGGCAACTGCCTGTTCATAGTCGATCGTGAATTGAAAAAAATGACTTCATTTTTTTATATGGAGATGAGACATCTGTATGTTTTCTTATCTGTGCCAATAGGTTAAGTGAGGTTGAAAACCCCATTTGCTTCCTATGGCTTTCTGGCAAGACAACAGAGCTACTGTAACTTTCTTAACTCCTTCCAGAATATTAGTTTTCCAACTTAATTTTTTTTCTAATATCAGACCAAGATATTTGGCTTCATATATAATTAATTGAACAATATTAATAAATAATTTATAACGTTTTATATTTTATTTTCTTAATTTTATTTTCACTTGTAATTTTAGTCATATTAATTTTAACTTTTCTTTTGTTAAAATAAATAATAATAGCTTATGTACATAATAATGTAAATGAAATCTTTTTTTGTTATCCTTTGGATAATGATATATTTATATAAATTTGGCGCGTTGGAGATGACAGCCTAAAGTCCACCATCAGGTTAGGGACAAGGAAGAGTGGGATTTGGGGCTACCACACATTACTGGAGGTAGTGGTAGCCATGGTGGTATCTTAAGGATACATTGGTGGTAAATCCTCCGAGGGTCCATCAGGACCCTCGGACTTGCTGAAGTCGCCCCTCCCCTAAACATGGGTCATCGGGTTCCCAGATAGTTTTTTTTTATTTTTTGAATAAGCATGATTTTTTTTTTCGTAATGCTCGTCCAGAGCTTCGTTTCCAAGGACTCACCCCATCCGACGAGCATCCAGCCGGTTGCCAACATGCCGAAAAGGGGTAGGAGCATGGACACCCCTCTACCTCTTTCTGGACGTAAATCCTATTTCGTTATAAGCCAGAAAAGTTAAGGTCCTACGACTTGGATGGTTGGATCATGTTGAGAGAATGGAAAATAATGCTCCGGTTCGTAGAGTCTTCTAATCCAACCTGGAAGGACGTCGCAGAAGAGGAAAACCGCGACTCAGGTGGAGCAAACAGGTGGTAGAGAACCTGAAAGAACTTGGCGTGCGAAACTGGAGACAGCTAGCTAGGGACCGAGCTGGCTAGAGAAGTTCTTTGGGTGAGGCCCTGGTTCGACCTGGATTGTAGCGCCACCATAAGTAAGTATAAGTAAGTAAGGGAAAAACTAGTTCATGAATTTTATCTCACATTTAAATTGCTGGCGAGTTAAACTGTAGCCTTCGTGAAAGAATTTAAAAAAAAATATTTTTTTTTTATTTTTATATTTTTATTTGCTTTATTACTCTCAGACAAAGTTACAGTGGTTGCTTAGTACTATTATTTATTAACCATGTAAGTCTGGTTCTGATCAAAGTCGATCTTACTGTTCACAATAATTTAACTGTACTAAGTACAATTTCGTTTTGTCCTGAACCTATATTTATATGTTGTTTTGCTCACGATGAAGCCAAGCCATTCCTTGGGAATTTTCCTTGTTTATTTTTATTACATACTTCCATCTGGTCAGCGTTTGGTATCTTTCGAGATAACGATGATGTTTGGGTTGCTGTTGACATATGGTGGTTCGGGTTACGGTTATTGTTTGGGAATTGTTTGGGATTTTTTGAATTTACATCTGTTCGACGTATGGTATCTTGGGTTGCTTGTTTGTTTCTGGTATTAACTCCCCCCTTGGTTAAAATATAGTGTCCTCACTATCATTAATTCCAAACCTATTTAATATTTTAAAATATTCTACTTGGTTTTGAACAGCTCTTTTTTCACTTATTCGTTTTTGTATTTTTGAATATATTGATACGCTAAACATTATAATACCTATTAGGATTATTGTATAAAATGTGTATAGTATTGGGTGTTGCTCCAGTGGCAATATACATTTGTTCAGTGATTTTATATTATTAAATTTAAGTTTTGATTCTGATTCCAGTATTTCATTTATGTAAATATTATCTTGATTTTTATTTTTTGCATATTGTAATATTGTTTCTTTTTCATTCCTGTATTCTATATCGTTTATAATAACTGATTTATTTATTTTAATTAAATGGGTTCCAAAAACTGTTTCATTATTTATTTTATTCGAACCTGATATTATTATTGAGTCGTCAGTATATTGTCTGACCTGTTCATTTTGTTCCTGAATCACTTTACAATTGGATTCTTCATTTTCTAACACATTTGTTGTACAATTGTCTTTATTTTTTACAAGCTTACATATATTGGAATTCAAAAATTCCTTACATTTATTTACTCTTAAGAAGTTTTTACATTGTGCAATATTTGAATCTAGAACAAGTTTCCCATGTCTGAATTCTAAAGGGACAACTTTGAAAAATTTACATTTGTGTGTTATTATAGGATATTTGAATATTGTTACATATAAGTCTTGATATTTTAGCATATGAATTTCTGAATACTCTAAAATATTGATTACGGGTACATTTATTTTTTCATTTTTTACAATTTCTCTTACATCTTTAATGTCAATGCTTTTAGACACAAATGTTCCTTTTTTAGCAAAGTTTATTGTCTCCAATAAGTTATTAATTTGTTCTAATGTTTCTCTTAATATAAGAACTCTATGATTTTCATAAGAACGGATATTTTTGAAGAATTCCTCAAAGTGCTCGTTTATTATTACTTGCTTATTATTATTTTCTATGATGTTATTTAATGTTGTTTTGATTTCTTTTAAATCGTAAGCGTCTGGATTTCCAGCTATGAACTTTACTGCAGTTCCAATGAAATCTAAACTTCTTTTTGTTTCGTGGTGTGTTTCTAACTGTTCAATATTATGTTCTATTTTGCTTATTAAATATTTTTCCTCCTCATTGAGCTTAACTACTTCAACATGATCGGGGACTGGTCCTAACAACTTACTTATGTTTGTTATATGGTATAAGAACTTTGTTGAATTGAATAAATAGACCGGATCAGTTTCTAAAAGCACGAATTTACTTTCTTTAAGAGGAAGGATTTCAACGGTATTACTGTTTTGAACCACTTGGCCCTGTATGCGGTTTATTAGGTATATTACCATTACTAACCACATTATTATTTTTAATAATTCGTTGGCGGATGTCATCTTTATGATATGTTTTATTGTTTTTTGTTAAAATAACGTTCTCTTTATTTTCTTCC
>CAKKXW010000001.1:68004034-68025183 GCA_920937365.1 Sphaerophoria rueppellii
ACTGAAGTCGTCTATTATGAACTTCAACACCCTGATCAAGGAAAACTACGGGTTATCTATTAATTTGTATTGGGACAAGAAAATTTGGGCCCTTAATTCTAGCGACCCGAGTATGTTCCCTCAAATTAATAAGATATTTAGGTCCAAGAATCAGAACGACCTTCCGTGTCTTAAGTTCCAGAGGACAGTAGAGAACAGAGACGTTCTTCTGACAGCGCAAATTGATCCTGAGGAAGCCGTCTTGGACGATGACTTCTTTATTATCGAATACCCGCAGGAGAAAGTGGAGACAGTGGGAGCTGCTTTTCAGTAAGTGTATAAGGTGAATGCTAGCATTCACCCGAATCACGACCTGGAAAACAGAGCCTTACTTCATCACTTCTACCTTCGGAACGATATGGTGCAGTGGCGATCTGAGAACCGCGGTTTCATGCGGTTCAATGACGACTTTTTGACAAATGCTATGATCGCCAATCAAACGGAAGCAAGTCCTCTGTTAGTAACGAAGGTAGATCTCCAGCTCATCTTCGATTCAATGAAGAATAAGAAGTCAGCAGGTGTCGATGGTATATCCAACATTGTACTTAGACACTTACCGATTGAGGCAATAGACATCTACGCCACTCTGTTCAACAACGCGCTGTATAATGCATATTATCCTGAGCGTTGGAAGACAGCTGTGGTTCATACTCTCCCGAAAAAGGGAAAGGACAACTCCAATCTGTCAAATCTTCGGTCGATAAGTCTTCTACCAAGCATCAGCAAGGTATTCGAAAAGGTAATCAATAGGGCTCTGAATGATAGGGCTGCAGACGGCAAAATAATTCCGGATAACCAGTTCGGGTTCAAGGCGGGACATGATACCATTCATGCCGCGTCTAAGCTCGTTTCTGATATCTAATGGAACGAGTCCAAGAAACAATGCACGGGTGCTATTCTGGTGGATTTAGAGAAGGCCTTCGACACCGTATGGTTAGAAGGTTTGTACCTAAAATTCACCAGACTAGGCATCAGTAAACCATTGTTGTATATGCTTTATGATATGCTCAATGGTAGAAAGTTTGTTGTCAAAAGTGGCAATGTAACTTCTACCACCACCTTTGAGATCAAAAACGGTCTTCAACAGGGAGCGGTTAATTCACCGATCCTCTTCAGTATTTACACCAGCGATCTGATAGGTAGCCTTACCCAGGCAATTGCGTATGCCGACGACCTAATTGCGTACAGAACTGCCCCAAAGGTCGAAGTCATTAGAATTCTCTTGCAACGTGATTTCGAGAAGATTCAGCGATATTGCGATGACTGGAAACTGAAAATAAATGTCCAGAAATGTGAAACAATTCTGTTCCGGACCTCGTTGGGTAAGGCCACGAGGGATACGCGCAAGAATTGGCGCAAGATGGTCATCGTTGCACCTCACGGACAGCGATTAACGAGCAAAAGTGAAGTGAAGTACCGCGGAATCTGATTGGACCAGCATCTGTATTTCGACAGACATATAGATGCTGCTCTGACTATGGCCAGAGGAGCCCTTGCTCTGACGAAACGGCTATTTTACAGCAGTCGGCTTGACCCCAGAGTGAAGGTAATTTGATGGCCCTCATACGGCCGATGATCGTTTATGGCTGTCCAGTGTGGTTCAACGTTGCACTATCTCAAATGGAGAAGATTCGGGTGGCCGAGAGGCAGTGTCTTCGGCGCTATCTCGGTTTGTATCGGACACCGGAATCTTCTTATGTACATTACTATTCTAACGAGGTTCTATACAACGAAGCTCGGATCAACAGAATTGACAATTTCATGATAAGACTTGTTCGGGGTCACAATGCGAGAGCTTTCACTTCGACGAATAATTTGATCTTTGGGGCATTCTATCCGAACGACGAATATTTTGATAGTGCATGCTTGAGCGGCTTCATTCCACCAGAGGCATTCCTCTATTTAGATAGATGCGGTCTGATACAGGGCAGATTGGCGGTGCCGCTAATCTACCACGTCAGGCGAAGATCCGTCGATCGGCGGCTCCTTTACAGTCGAGACGTCCTCGCACAAGACGGAGCAGAGCTCCTTCGGTTCAGTAGGGCTGTGTCTGAACGGGACCAAATCGATAGGGTGAAGCAGGAGAACCAGTTCTGGTGGCTTCAGTCAGCACTTGATAATGAGTAGTCGGGGTGGCGTTTTGAGCCTTGGCAGGCTTACATACTTGTTTTAGTTTAAGGGTTTTGGGTTTAGGTTTAAGTAGAGTAGGCATGGTGGCACAAACATTGACATAGGCAACAAACATGAAATGCTAAAATAAAAAGGAAATAAAAAGAATAACAAAAAAAAACAAAAAAACAAAATAGAAAAAATAGACTCAAAAAAAAAAAAAAAAGAGAAAAAATATACAAAAAATGAAATAAAAATGATAGAGATTTGCTGCTGTGGTTGTTCCAGTTCGTAAGTAGTTGTTTTATTTTTAAGTACCTAATTTTTTAAGTAGCAATGGATAATGGTGTTAGTTTTTATACTTACAAATGTTATAGCAAAAAACAAAATAAATTATTAAAAAAAAAATTAGCTCATAGGCCGAAAGGCATTACTTTTAAAAAAATCATGAATTCCTTAGAGCGCCCGATTGGGGCCAGTAAGTTAAATATAAGATTTTAGATAATAAGCTAGTTTGAATTCTTTGTCTAGTAATAAGCAGTTTTATGTGATTATGAATAGAAATGAATTTTGAAAAAAAAAAAAACAAAAAAAAAAGAGTAGTTGATTGCTAAGCCGAACGCTATGGGTTCAAGCCCCAGCTTCGGTAGCATTCTTTTTCCACAAAAATCGCCAGCTTATCTGAGGCCGATAATATGAGACAATATAAATCTATGTCTCCTCCTATGTGCCACGTAGGTTTCTGTTATGTGTTCTTTCCTTCTATGTATCTATCTGTCCCTCTCTATTGTATTAATGTCTTGTTCTGTCTCAGCCGATGGCCTCAGTCGCCAGTGCTGTATGTGTCGGTAGTTCGTTGCATTTATGTGCGAAGTACTGTGGTGTCAATAGTCAAATTATATTTTTGCAATTGAATTCCGACGTATCACAAACAACTCATTCAAATAGCTTTTCATGACACTTTGGATAATTTTATAATTTCTGATATTGGTTTCATCTACCTTCTTTAATATATTCTTCTAAATTTAATGACATGTTCCTGATTCCAACAACAAGTCAAAGTTCTCTATAGCAACTTTGGCACTACACCCTTATTTACAGGAAACAACTCAGGGCATTTTTCACACCCCTCTAACTTATACCAAAGAAGCTAAATGTTTCAAACTCACATTATTTGTTAAGCTAGTCAAGAAAAAGCACTTAAGTAGATTTCAGATATTTAGCATAAGTAGTTTCTAAGATACAATGTTCCAAAAATCACGAAAACCGTAACTGACTGACTGACTCACTCACTCACTCACTGACAGATCATCAAAATTATGAAGCACTTCCCGTTGCCCTAGAAACTTGAAATTTGACACAGTGACAGGTCATGTGGTACATACAAAGAAAAAAATCGAAAATTAAAAATGTTTCAGTCAGGGGCGTGGTAGCCGCCTACTTTTACATTATTAGTATAAATTATATGGAGCACTTTGGAGTACAGTAGATTCATGAAATTTGGCATACAAGTACAACGTGCAATAGAACAAATAAAATATGAAATTTATGATTTTCAACTGAGGGGGCGTGGTACCCATCCATTTAAAAATAAATTTTATAAAATATATGGGGTACCTCTGATCATCGAAGGATATTGTAATTTGGCAAACTAGCAATTCTAGCAGTCAATATAAGGATATAAAATTAATTTTTAAATTTTTCTGCTAAAGAGGCATGGTACCTGCCTATGTTTTATGAATTGATATAATATTATCAAAAAAAAAAAACCTTTGCAAGAAACAGTGATATCACACCAACAACATAAATGTAAAAAAAGCCAAGTTCTCCCATACAAAAATTCTGCCTAACAAAACAGCCACGAAAAGTAATGAGATCTTAAAGGACACCAAGTTCTAAGATTCAGCAAGTACAAATATTTTAAGTGGACTGGCATCGAATCAACAGTTAGTTTTGAAAGAAACTTGTGTTTACAAGTTTAGTTTAGTTTTAATGTAAATTAGTTATTTTTTTTGTTACTTGGCAGGTTTTCTGTGTTAGTTCGGTGTTAGTCTACTTAAAACATTTGCAATGCACCTACGAGCACTTGCTGAATCTTAGAACTTGGCATTCTTTTAGATCTCATTACTTTTAGTGGCTGATTTGTTAGGCAAAATTTTTGTACTGTAGATCTTGCTTTTTTACAGTTATGTTTTTGGTGTGATTATATATTAGAGCAAGAGATAAATAATACTTTCATTTTATTAAAACAATAGGTGTAATGTCATCTGGTCCACTAAAAAAATTTTCCTTAAGAAGTAGAAGTAAAAGAAATTAAAATATCTTGCCAATTCATATGTAAACACTGCTAAACAAACCGTTTCTTAGAATTTGTCAACAGCTTTATGTTATGATCAAATATATATATATCATATAGTCAAATATATATAGTCAATATATTGACGAAATTAATTTTGCACACACGCACACCTTTGTGTATAATATGTATATTTGACAAAACATACAATTTCACGTGAATAGACACATTCACTAACGTAGTCACTACACGTAATCAACCACGCACAATGGGGCAAAACCCCAAAAATCTGGCATTTGATCGATTAATAAAGTTGAGCTTTGGCGTAAATAACTGATCTTTTTCTCTTCGAAATATAATAAAGAATAAAAACGGAGAGAGATATAATTATTGATGTGCAACACGTGGTATTTAAAAGATCGTTTTAAATGAGGAGAAAGTCCACGTTTTGCATCAGGCTTAGGCCTCTTTTTGTCATATAATGGCTGACATATTCACTTAATTTTTGTGTTCTCGTGGTCAGTGTTTACCGCGGGGAACACTATAGTGCCAAAAGGGAACTCATGTTTTTTTTTTAACGTTGACTCAGGGACTGCACCAAATTTTAAGATTTGGGCTCTTTTTTACTGAATCCAAGTTACCCTTGCTCATCACCTCTTCATCAATTCACTCATCTTTACTCCTGGAAGTCCAATGTTTAATTAATAATTTCCCTAAAACTTGGTTCCATTATGCTAAAGAAAAAGTAATTTTGAGAAAATGCATATGTAAACCCGTAGCCTTGAACCTCAGTATCAGCATTCAAACATTTTCTTTGATTCGACTACCCGAGTAGCAATTTAATCTTGTAATAAGGTCGAAATTTTCGGAAAGTCGGAAGCATTAGCTTTCATAGTATTATTTGTAAAGGCGTCCGCATGGACGAATAAATTTGTTAAGAAGAACCTATTGTTTTTTTTACTTATAGAAGTCTGCAATTACATAACCACGTACAACCACATCCCTGGTGCAAAATAAAACAAACTGGCTTGCCAACAAGATTGTTTAAAAACCAAAGTGTCAGGAGGGGGGCCTCAGAACTGCGATCGTTCTCGTGAAAGCGAAGGCAAAAAACTAGCTCCGAAACGACCTTTTTCTTTTTTGTTGGCTTACTACTAATCACGTCAGCTGCAAGTAATTTTAACAAACACGAATAATAAGACCTTGCTTTTGCAAATTATAACAGAACCCGAAATTTAAAACCAGTCACTACTATCGCGTATCAAGTGTTGTTGTTAAGGGCCTTAAGTGGCAAATCGTGTGAGAAGCTATTGCTACTTTAAATAAATTGTTGATAAAGATCTTGTAGAGATTACATACATATTAACTTCCCTTAAATAAATTAGATCTAACGGCCTTGTCATCATTGATTTAAGGAATCAAAAGCTTTCATCAACAGTTGCGACCAAACGTAATCTTGTATAAGGTTTCATAAGCCAAGATCACAAATGCACAAGAAATAGCTTCGGCTACGGCCTTATAGAAATATAATTTGTTTTATTTTTGGGCTCATAAGGGCGCTTTGTGTTTGAAAGAAAAGCGAAAAAAAAATCCAAACCAATATGGATTGTGAATTGCAACTTCATAGTCTTTTTAATAGGCCAGTTTCCACCGAACAAAACATCTCCCTGAGATCTCCAATGTCATTTTACTTTGGCTGAGCAAAACCCTTTTGGGGGACACAAAATTCACTCAGTTTCTCATTGAGCATAAAATGGTTTACCTTACAAATTGTATGTTGTGCATAAATGTCAGTCCCGGACCTCAAAATAGCTGAGTGAAAATCGAATCCAAAAATTTTCGTCTCAGAAATCTCAGAAAAAACATCTCCAATTCCTCAGCTGAGATTTTTTTGTTCCACCTAAAAAAATTATCTGAGATCTCCATTGAGGATTTTGTTAGGTGGAACTGGGCCTATATCTCGGGCTCTCTTGTCATCGTTTTGGTTTTTATGAATTTTAATAGTTTTGTTTATGTTTATATTTATAAATAAGTGTCACCGTATTGTTACTAATTAGATGTAATTTTTAAAATGAACTCTAAAAAAGAAAACAGAAGTGACGCATTTTTTTGTCAAAAGGACTCATTTTATCAAGCTCCTAGGGGACGCATTTAAAGTTTGAAGCCCGCGTAACCCTCGTCGGTGTCGGATCCACAAGTGCTAACTAGTTACGCCGAAAGCTACCCAAAAAATAAATTCAACATCTTCCAAAGGAGGCCATTGATTATCATTGATATTATAATATCTCTCTCGCCAAACGAAAGCAAAAATGAAGATGTATTTTTCGGGAGCGATGAAGATTTCTAACCTATTTATTTCATTTATTTATTAAATGTATTTTTATGTAAAAAATATTAACGATAATCAGAAAATAAAACGATATACAAAATTTAAATAGTGGCAACCCTAAATTTTATTCTTTTTTTATGATCGCAATTATATTTAATTCATTTATGATAATAGACAAAAAGGTATTATTTGCACAATTTGAAGATTTTCATAGAAATGTTTAAAGCTTTAAGATTGTGTAAGGGTGGTAACCCTAAGAGTGGGCATGACCATTCGAAATTTTGACAATAGGCGTCAAGCAGGGTGCGGAGTAGAGCCTGAGCTCATCAAGCTCGGTCTGAGCAGAGTAAGCTCAGACCTTTCCGAGTGAATAAAGAAACAAACCTGAGCACGGAACTGTCAAACATAAAAAAAAATGAGAAGCTGACAAAAATAATTTTTATTAACCAGAAGTTTTTTTGTCTTCCCATTCATCTCTGGATGGAATGGATATCTGGATGTTTTTAACCAAATTGGGGTTTTGGAATTGTGTAGACTGTGTACCTTGGTATAGAACCGAAGAAGTTCAAAATGATGAAATGTCCCACATTATTGTTGGTCCATTGAGATGAGGCGTTGAGCCTTATAGCTGTACTCGCTGCCACTTGCGTGCCAAAAATATCGAAAGAAGTCAGATGGAGGAGAGTGTCTTACGCTGCTGAGGGTGTGGTTCTCAATGCCCCGCTTATGCAGAGACATGCAGTGCGTTGCACTCTGCTGAGTTTGTCGCAGTTAGTGACTTTCTCCGGTGCAGTCCACCATATTGCAAACCCGCATATGAGTATTGGTTGGATGACCGATGTGTATAGCCAATAGGTTAAGCGAGGTTGAAAACCCCATTTGCTTCCTATGGCTTTCTGGCAAGAAAAAAGAGCTACTGTAGCTATCTTAACTCTTTCCTGAATATTAATTTTCCAACTTAATTTGTTGTCTAATATCAGACCAAGATATTTGGCTTTATTGGTAAAAAGTGGTACACCTTTTATTGAAGGAGGAACAATTACTGGGTTTTTGTATATCCATGTAAGAAGGACGAGATCTGTTTTTGAGGATTTATATTAAGTCCATATTGATCAGCCCATCTAATGAGCATATTAAGCGCGTTTTGGAGGAGGTCTCTCAGTGAATAACGATGTTTTCCTGTGACGGCGATAGCAACATCATCGGCATACGAAATCACTCTGTAGCCTTCAATCTCAAGTTATATTAGCAGTTCGTTAACTACGATGTTCCACAGGAGAGGGGACAGAACACCACCTTAGGGAGTGCTTCTACTGACAGACCTTTTCGTACAAAAATCCCCCATCTATGAGTTTTTGACCCTGCTTTTTAGCATTAGATTAATCAACTCACAGAGTGAGTATGCGACGTTTAGAGTCGTCATAGCAGAAGTAATAGCAGATGTGTCAACATTGTTGAAAGCACCTTCAATATCCAGGAAGGCAACCATAGCATATTTCTTTTGATCTAGGGAGTATTCGATAGTTCTTACCAGTGTATGGAAGGCTGTTTCTACCGATTTTCCTTTGCAGTAAGCATGCTGAGACATCGATAGTCTCTTATCAATGCTATTTCTATATGATTATCAATCAATCGTTCCAGCGTTTTGAGAATGAATGATGATAGGCTAATAGGTGTTAGATCTTTAGGGTTGACATGCGAGCATTAGCCCGCCTTGAGAATAAATTCTACCTTTACTTCTTTCCATCGCTGAGGTATATAGACGAGATCTAGACAACTTTTGAAGTTCATCTCAATGATGGGCAAAGTTATATAGCTGGTATGATTTGATCTGGACCTGGAGATTTATAAGGTTTGAAACTATTCAGAGCCATGTCAATTTTGCTTTTGTAACAAGACCTTGAGGAAAAGTTTAGTTAATACCCGACCCAGGACGGATTGTTGTATTAACGGATTCGGAGCTATCTGGGAAGTGGCTATCTAATAGCAGGTTTAGCGTTTCTTCGCAAGAGTTAGTCCATGTACCATCTGAGTTTTTAAGACAACTAGGCATGGTTGGATTTGTAGAGAGAATCTTCCTTAACCTCGATGCCTCCGAGGATTCAGCTATTGAGCTACAGAAGGATCTCCATGAGGATCTTTTGGCTATTCTCTAACTAACGAAGGTTGGTTCATTGCCTACGTTACTTACTAGATTAGTTGTTAAAATATAATCAAAAATAGACTCACCTCTGTCATTTATATCGGTACTACCCCACGTAGTATGGTGCGCATTGGTGTCACAACCGATAATTAGGTTGGTTTTCTGTCTTCTGGATTCAGCGACCGTCTTCTCCAAAATGGTACCAGGCAGTGGGCCCTGGTGGTCGTAGCCCAAATACGGTGATACCAACCTGTAGGTATGGTTGTCTATTACCATACTGGCTGTGGCGTATTTATCACTGGAATTAGGGAGTAAAAATACATTTAGACTAAATTTTAATTTTTGTTTTTTTTATTTTTTGGTCTTAACACCTTTACGTCACATACTTGCAACCATAAAATACAGAAATCGATTTATAAAACTTTTATATTTTATTGTGCTTATTTTAAACCCGTATAATAGTTTCGGCACCGTCGCGGTGTCATCATCAGGGAGCTTAAGACTAAAAATGCAAACATAAAGCTTAGAAAATATAGGTAATCCATGTTTTTGAAGAGAAGAACACAAATTCTAAGAGAATTATTAGCATACATAAAAGATTAAACTTGATAAATTATATTAAGGAGAGACAAGACTTTGATTAAAGTAAGTGAAAAAGTGGTAAGAAAGCTGGACCTCCATCTCTGTTGACATTGTTGTTATGTTGATGAATATATATAGTTATATAAAATAATATTGCCAATTACCATCCACAAGTCACCAGAAACAACGATGGTCACCTTAACGACACTTGGTGTTATTTTAGCATTTAATAAGATCCAAAGTGTCATATTCATAATTTAGAGCACGCAACAACAACAGCTTTGATTTCTCCAACTTAATCTTCCAAGAAGATTAAACTGGAGATCATTCTTAAGCTTTCTTCCTAGCAACTAATGCACGCTAGACAAAAAGCTTTCGATCCTGTTGTTTCTGTTGGCTTGGGTTGGCTAAGTTAAGTAGTCAACAATTATGCTCGCTATAAAAGCACTGCTTGTTTTACTTTCTTCTATTCAAAACCTTCGTAGTGTAAAGTTGTGCTCAAATATAAAGAAAAATAAATTTTGTTAAGTAAAAGGTGTGTTTTATTTAAACTCATTATATTAAATTTATAAAATAAATTAAATAACTGGCGCAGTCGGAAAACAAAAGTTGGTGCGTGGAAAATAAATTAAAAACAATAAAAACGATTTTGAATAACTAATTTTTGGTGATTTCATAAAAAAACGTGTTTGCCATTAAAAAGCATGCAAATCAAACCAAGAAAACTGTACAAAAACTAAAATTTGAAAAAAAAAAACCAAAAGCTGAAATGTAAGACAAGTGTTTTATAAAAACTAATAACAAAAAGCAAAAACAAATATATCCACCACCAAACTTTTACTGGTAAAACTCCCATTTTAAATTAAAAGTAAAATAAAAACTTTGTTCTTTCTTAAAATTAAGAAAAATACTTAAACTTGAAATAAAATAAAATCTAAAAAGAAAAAAGAACTATAAGACAAGCACCTAGACAAACCAAATAAAAACAAAATTTAATTGCTCGATTCTTGAAAAAGAAAAAAAAAACAGCGATTACGAGAGAAAATTCATCAAATTCTACCAAAAAAAAAAGAAGAAGAAGAAGCCCTAATTACAAGAAAAAATCCATCAAATTTAAAAACAGAAGAAGAAGCTCTAAAAACAGTCCATTTATCCAAGGAAAAAAAAACACACTAAGATTGAGTAAGGTAGCAAGTAAGCCAATTTGGTTTTGTAATTGTATTTATAATAGTTTTTAAGAAATTAATATAATTTACTAAAAATATCAAATTTGTATTTGTAATAATGGAGATCTTAACACCATCAGAGTTGTTTAAAGTAACTTTAGAATTAATTTCTAAAATTCCTGAATTTAATGGAAATAGCAATAATTTGATTAATTTTCTGGACAGGGTAGATTCCATAAATACTATTATAGACTCTTTTGATGAGCCTCTCAAAATAATTTTAATTGGGTTTGTTAAAGATAAAATTGTTGGAAATGCAAGGTGCTTACTTCAAAGACATACCGAAACTACAACGTGGTCTCAGATAAAAAATATTTTAAAATCAAATTTCGGTGAGCGTGTTTCAGTTGAAAGACTTTTGGATAATATTCGAACCTTAAGAATTTCATCAACAATTGAAGACTTTTACAATAAAATGAATAGTTTACTCAGTAGAATTAATAATGTTTATCATATGGAAAATCAAGCCGCAAATATAACGCAGATGATTGAATCCAATCAAAGAATCGCTTTAGAAGCATTTAAGAACAATTTACCAGAACCAACAAAATCTATTATATTAAGCAGAAACCCAAATTCACTTGATGGAGCTTTTAAAATCGTTCTCGAGATTAATCACCACCGATTAGGTTCTGTCAATTCGTTTTCAAATCCACTATTTTCAAGTCAACCCACTAGTATTTCAAATAATGCTTCGAACAACCAAGTTTCTTTTAATAATTTTTCGCGAAATCATCAAAACGATTCCCACTTTCCATCTTCCTCTAACAATTTAAGCTCACGAAATTATAATAGAAACAGTAATTTTTACAACCATTCTAACCAAAATAATACTTATAGTCAGAACCAACGACATGATTCTGTTGCAAGTATTCAAGACCGTAGAAACTCGAACAGAAATTTCTATGATCAATCACGTCAAAAAAATAATTCTTCTAACAGTGGGCGATCACATAATACTGATAGATCCAGACAATCAAACATAAACGAACCAATGGACGTTTCATTTAATGAACAAAACCAGGAAGAGAGGAACGAAAGCTATGAAAATTTTCAGAGAGATCAGGGAAACGATTACCCTATATAACCTGCGAAACTCCTATTAAAACACTAAGATTCATTATTGATTGTGGTGCCGAATATAGCATCATTAATCAAAATTTATGTCATCCGAAATGGAAAATTGCTTTCAATAATCTTAGCCTTAAAGTTCTCAATAGAAACATTCAAACAAATACTGTGTGTCGAATTCCTCTTTTTAAAGAATTCAATAAATCAAACTATTTTGTAAATTTCATTGAGTATCAGTTTCACGAATTTTATGATGGTTTGTTAGGAAACAATATTCTTTTGGATCTGAATCCAATAATTGACTTTAAAAATCGTATTCTTAAAACTGATACGGCTAACATTCGAATATATTTCAACAAAGAAGAAGAAATATATTTCAAAGAATGTTCTAAAGCTGGTTCTCAACAAATTTTTTGTATTGAAAGTTTTGAAAAATCAATTGATGAAAAAATATTTGCAAATCACTTAAATTCTAATGATATTTCCAAGTTAAGATCTCTTCTTCATTCATTCAAGACCTTGTTTTATAAGGAAGGAGACGATTTAACATTTACTAGTAAAATTACTCACAAAATAAAAACGAAAAATGAAATACCGATTTACTCAAAAATGTATAAATATCCCGAAATACACACACAAGAAGTCGACAGACAAATTAAAGACATGCTAAGACAAAATATAATCGCTCCAAGTTCTAGTCCATACAATTCGCCGCTTTGGGTTGTTCCAAAAAAGGACGAACCAAACGGAAATAAACAGTGGCGAATTGTTATCGATTATAGAAAGTTAAACGAAATAACTATCGACGATGGCTATCCAATTAACGGCTCAGATGAAATGTTCGATAAACTTGGAAAGTGTAACTACTTTTCAGTTATAGATTTAGTGAAAGGATTTCACCAAATCGAAGTTGAGCCTTGTGATAGACCAAAAACTGCCTTTTCTACCAAGACAGGGCACTATGAGTTCCTAAGAATGCCTTTTGGGCTAAAGAATGCACCAAAAACATTCCAAAGGTTGATGAATGATATTTTGAAAGACTTTATAAATGTAATCTGTGTGGTATATTTGGACGATATACTTGTCTTTTCGACAAGCTTTGAAGAGCACATACAATCATTGACTAAAATATTCCAAGTTTTAAAACGCTATAATCTGAAAATTCAAATAAATAAGTGTCGATTTGCAGAGCTCTCAACACCTTATTTAGGTCACATAGTTGTTAATAACGGTATTAAACCAGATCCACAAAAAGTTAAAGCAATCACTGAAATGCAATTACCAACTAACATCAAAGCTATAAGACAATTCCTTGGCATTACTGGGTATTACCGGAAATTTGTCAAAGACTATGCGAAAGTAGCTCACCCATTGATTAAGTATTTAAAAAAATCAGAAAAGATAAACATCTCTGATAAACAATACATCAAAGCTTTCAATAACTTAAAAATTTTATTAACTTCTGAACCTATTCTTAAAAATCCTGATTTTTCCAAACCTTTTTTTCTCACCACCGACGCATCAATCTTCGCTCTTGGGGCAGTTTTAAGTCAAGGTAGTCATCCAATCTGTTATGCTTCACGAACCTTAAATAAGCATGAGCTCAATTACTCAACAATTGAGAAAGAACTTCTCGCAATAGTTTGGTCTGTAAAATACTTCAGAACCTATTTATACGGCAGACGGTTTACTGTAAGAACAGACCATAAACCTCTGGTTTGGTTGAGCGGTATTAAGGAACCAAATATGAAGCTGCAGAGATGGAAGATTTTACTGAACGAATATGACTTTAACATCGAATACATTAAAGGTAAGGAAAATTGCGTAGCGGATGGACTAAGTAGATTTATCGAACAAATACAAGACTGTAATTTAGTAAATAATAATGAAATTGACTCTGCGTCCAAAAAAGAAATAATGTTTGGTGAAATTTTTAATAACGAAGTCAATACAGACACTGACACTAATGGGAACAATGTTGATAAACTACTTTTAACTCAAAACTACCAGGATGACAACGATTTTTTTTCCACGAACGCAACAATCCATAGTTCAAACGAAGATGATACACTTCACATATTTATGACAGAAAAACCCATAAACTTATTTAAAAATCAGGTCTTTTTGTCTTATGGTCAAAGAGAAAAGCTTACTATCAAAATTGTTCACAAAAAGATTCAAAACTTTGTTCAAATTCAAAAGAATAAAAATAATTTATTGGATGTTATGCGTAAATTTCTTTTGGATAAAGGTCTTATGTGCATTTACTGTCAAGACCTTGAATTATTTAAGGAATTTCAAGACCTGTATGTAAAATATTTCGCTTCGAATAAAAACTTTAAGATTTTGCGTTCCACTATCAAACTCCAAGACATTACAGACAAAAATGAGCTTTTTACTTTAATCAAAACCGAACATTTGAAAACAAACCACCGTGGTATAAACGAAATATTTTTCGAATTGAAAAAAATTATATATTTCCCAAAGTTACAATATGAAATACAAAAATATATTAACAATTGCAGTATTTGCAATCTTGCAAAGCACGATCGAAATCCAATAAAAATACCCATGCAAATCACAGAAACACCGAAATGTTTTAATGACATAATTCACGTCGATATTTGGTTTCCCGTGCGCGGAAAAATGTACTTTACTACAATCGACAAGTTTTCTAAGTACGCGACCATTCATGCTCTTGAAGATAGAAATTGGATTGAAATTCTTAACGCTATTAAGCAAAGAATTCAATTTCTTGGAAAGCCAAATAAAATTGTATCTGACAATGAATCTTGCATTCTGCACACGGCGGTGGAACAGTTCTTAAATGAACACAACATACTTTTTTATCAAACCACTGCGTCACTTAAAACTGGGAATGCAGACATAGAGCGATTGCATGGAACTCTTAACGAACACCTAAGAATTCTCAATGCTTCAAAAGACAATTCGGAAATTAACGAAAAAATATTTCGCATAATTAACATCTACAACAACACTATTCATTCAACCACAAAATTCAAACCTATAGATTTCATTTGCAACAATATACCTAGAGAACATATTCAAGAATTGGTAACGAAATTCCAAGCACAAAAAGAAATTTATGTAAATAAAAAAAACTCCACTTTGTCGAAAAGTAACAACGAAACCAATCACTGCCCGAATATCGTAAAAAACAGATGCATAATAAAAAGCACACCAAAATATAAACACTTGAAAGAGTTCAAGGTTCATGGTAATTATGTTATAGATAAGTCAACCAAAAGAAACACGAAATATTTTAAAAAACAAATTAAAAGAAGATTTAAATACCAAAATTTGTAAATAAACATTTCTTTATCTCACCATTCAGATCACAACATATTTGTAAACACAAACCTTTCTTTTCCTCCTCTTCTTTCCATGGTTGGACAATCTGCCATGCAACAGATACTTATGTGTATGTATGTGTATGTGTTGCATCCAAATGCAAGCACAGATATTTATTTTTCCAGTACACATTGAATATGTGTAATTTCTTTACTTCCATAAAATATATGCAAATATTTATTCACTTAAGTTTCAACTTTGAGAATTGCTTCCAACTTTTTTCAAAAATTTAGCAAATCTTGGATTAAAATAATTCCGGAAACTATTTGCGTCTTTGATTTTGATTTTGAATGAAAATGACGACGTTAAAGAAAATGCAACAAAAAAAAAATAATAGAGAAACCAACAAACATGTCTTCTCTTTCTTTTCTTCCGAATGACTGCGTTCAGCAGTAGTAAGGAAATCCATACTCGACATTAATTGAGAGTTTAGATGTGCAAATTTCAAATTCAAGATCAAAATGGTAGTTCCTTGTCCAGAACAATGAAAGAATATTCGCTGTAATTATAACAGTTATAAAACAAAAATGTTAATGAGAATTAAATATTGTTTTTTTGGAAATTAATTAAGGACCTTTTAAAGATAAGTTATAACAAAGTATTAATAGTTACGATAGTGGAAAATGTAAATACGTTAAACAAATTGTATAAAATTTGAAATATTGAAATAAGAAAAGGTTTCTTAAAGAAAATAATGTGTTAAGTTTCTATAAAAATATTTTTGGGGACCAAAAACAAATTGGGTGGGGAGAAGTTATATAAAATAATATTGCCAATTACCATCCACAAGTCACCAGAAACAACGATGGTCACCTTAACGACACTTGGTGTTATTTTAGCATTTAATAAGATCCAAAGTGTCATATTCATAATTTAGAGCACGCAACAACAACAGCTTTGATTTCTCCAACTTAATCTTCCAAGAAGATTAAACTGGAGATCATTCTTAAGCTTTCTTCCTAGCAACTAATGCACGCTAGACAAAAAGCTTTCGATCCTGTTGTTTCTGTTGGCTTGGGTTGGCTAAGTTAAGTAGTCAACAATTATGCTCGCTATAAAAGCACTGCTTGTTTTACTTTCTTCTATTCAAAACCTTCGTAGTGTAAAGTTGTGCTCAAATATAAAGAAAAATAAATTTTGTTAAGTAAAAGGTGTGTTTTATTTAAACTCATTATATTAAATTTATAAAATAAATTAAATAACTATATTGATTCCAATACATTGAGACGTCGTCTGTTTGATTCCGGTTCTAATAATTTAAAGTTTGATGCATCGATTGTATGTTCTTCAGAGAGAATGTGGTCCGCTAACCCGCTTGCATATGCTTCTTTGTTTTTTATATGACGTAGGTGTTCATTTGTTCTTGTTTTTAAACGGCGAATGGTTTGACCCACATATGCCTTGTCGCAATCAGCTGTGCCGCACTCAGCAATATATATACCACTTTTTTCGTCGTTTGGTATAGAATCTTTTGTTGAGCGCAGCAAATTCTTTATTTTCATAGAACTTTTCGGAATTAAATCAATACCATAAGCTTTATAGAACGAGCCTAGTTTGCGAAAAAATGATTGGATGATATTCGATTGCTAAACGTTGGTTTTTTGTTTTCAGCGGTGTTAATGATGTTATTTTTAGTTTTTGTTTAGCTTTTCTGTGTTTGTTTATTATTTTCATGATGTCATTCTTTGCATAGCCATTAATGTCTCCAATGTGCAGGATTCGGTGGAATTCCATGTCAAAAGCAGAAGGTTTCAATGGAACATTACACAGTCTGTAAGCCATGGAATTAAATGCGGCTCGTTTATGTGATTCATGGTGGTTTAAGTCACTAGTTATATAACGATCGGTGCTTGTTGATGTTCTATAAATTTCAAATTCAAATCTATTGTTGTTCTTTTTTACTAATAAGTCTAAGAATGGTAGCTTATTCTCATTTTCAATTTCAATTGTGAACTGAAATTTTTCACTAGCACTGTTTATGGTTTCAATTGTGTTTTCAATTTTATTCGTCTTAACAATTGCTAACCCATCGTCTATATATCTTAGCCATACTCTTGGTAATTTGTTTTCATGAAATAGCTTCTCTTCCAATCTGTAGACGTACAAATTGCACAAGAACCCCGAGAGGGAATTTCCCATGGCCATACCTTCAGTTTGCTGGTAGTAACTGTCGCGAAATTGGAAAAATGTTTGATCAACATATACGTTGGTCAGATCGTATAATACATTGCTCTCAATTGGGTTGAGGTTTTGTTTATCGAGGAACATCCTCAACGATGATAAAGCTTCACTCACTGGAACATTAGTATAATAAGACGTAATGTCAAAGGAAACTATACTCTCGTCATTTTCTAACGTGACTCCCTCCAGCTTTTTTGTTAATTCTATCGAGTTTTTGATAGAAAAGTTATCAAAATATTTGAGTTCGTTAAATCTTCTTATGAGCCATTTAGACAGCAAATGGCAAGGTGATTTTATATTCGAGACAATCGGTCGAAATTTTTCACTTTCAGGCTGTGAAGTTTAAGTAAACCATACATACGTGGTACATTGTTATGTGATGTTTTAACTTTCCACTTCCAATTTTTGCCAAATAAGTCAACGTATTTGTCGATCGCCTCATGTGTATGACTCGTCATTTTATTCAGTGGATTTTACTTCGTTTTATCCATCACAACGACAGCGTTGCCTTTATCCGCTTTTGTGACGAAAATTTCTTTTTTATTAAGCGATTTTATAGCGATAAACATATTGGTTGGTTTATTTGGTAATTCTAATGATGTTATTATATCAGAGATACCTTTCCGTATTACTGGCCTGTTGTCTGCCAGAATAAAATTCATGTTTGATTCGATATCAACAATTGTTTCTTTCTTTGGGATTTCATTACGTGCGATAGCAAAATTCAAACCTCTGTTAAGAAGGTTGATTTCATTGCTGTTAAGCGTGAATGAGGATTTATTCACTACAAAATTGTCAATAAGTTTTACTTCAGGTTGTATAGGTTTTGGTGTTTGTAATTTCTTAAGTTTTTCTTTTTTCTTTCGA
Source organism: Sphaerophoria rueppellii (assembly GCA_920937365.1). Lineage (NCBI taxonomy): Eukaryota > Metazoa > Arthropoda > Insecta > Diptera > Syrphidae > Sphaerophoria > Sphaerophoria rueppellii. The sequence goes on from CAKKXW010000001.1 coordinate 68,022,250, forward strand.
ATGAATGTATTAGAACAAATGAACACCTACGTCATATAAAAAACAAAGAAGCATATGCAAGCGGGTTAGCGGACCACATTCTCTCTGAAGAACATAAAATCGATGCATCAAACTTTAAATTGTTAGAACTGGAATCAAACAGACGACGTCTCAATGTATTGGAATCAATATATATTCATCAACATAATAACAATGTCAACAGAGATGGAGGTCCAGCTTTCTCACCACTTTTTCACTTACTTTAATCAAAGTCTTGTCTCTCCTTAATATAATTTATCAAGTTTAATCTCTTATGTATGCTAATAATTCTCTTAGAATTTGTGTTCTTCTCTTCAAAAACATGCATTACCTATATTTTCTAAGCTTTATGTTTGCATTTTTAGTCTTAAGCTCGCTGATGATGACACCGCGACGGTGCCGAAACTATTATACGGGTTTAAAATAAGCACAATAAAATATAAAAGTTTTATAAATCGATTTCTGTATTTTATGGTTGCAAGTATGTGACGTAAAGGTGTTAAGACCAAAAAATAATAAAAATTAAAATTTAAGAATTGTCACATAGCCATTCGCCCTCATTTTTAAGAAATTTAAAAATTTTAAATTTTATTGTTTTTTAAAAATAACTCGAATACATTTAGACTACTTTTTACTTTCTGCCTTATGTGAACCTTTTCCACCTTCGTTGGATCATATTAATACAACCCTGTCTGATATGTCTGAATCTTTAAATCACCAAGCTCAGTCCCTTGCCACCATTGAAAATAGTTTTTTAACAACGTATAAAATGATAAGTGAACACTCTATCACACTCGCTGAAATTTTCAATAAAGAAGCCAAAAACATCCATCGTTCGATCCATGAACTCTCGGAGGAAATTAAACACACAAATCCAACCACTAATATCAGGTCAGATATCACGTATCAAACCAACTCATTATTAGAGGAACTCACCGCTGCCTCTACCGGACCCATAAAACCATCGACTCCTCCTGAGACGCAAAATACTTGTCAACAAGTCTCTTGTACATCACCACCTGTTCATCAGCCCAAAACTGCATTCATCAACCATTTTGGAATATCATGGTCTCTTACTGACTGGAATAACCGACTTCAGAAACTTGACGCAAATCAACCTTATTCATTCCTTATTTTTAATGTACCTTATTATGAGACTGTAAACTCAATTCGCCTTTATTTCGCTAACTACTATCATATTAATTTATTTGGTTGTAATCGTCTTAAGCCTTCAACTTATAATATTATCATCCCACAAAAATATCAATGGCTGTTTATTGGCTCCTCGCCTCTATATAAAAGTAAATTTAAAATTTCCAATTTCAACAAAAATACGCCCTCCTATTCGAATAATGTTAAATTCTATACTTCTATTGAAACTAATAATAACCATTGTAACTATTCTCCTTTAAGTACTGTTAACCCTAGTCCTTTCAAACCTTCCTCACCACCTAGAAAAAGTAACTACCCAAACTTTTCTTTCTCTCATACAATTTATAATAATAAATCTTCTTCTGGTGTCCCATCTCCTACCACTAACTCTACTGCCCCTTTTTAGATCCTATGTGCCCCCCTACAGCAAAATTATCCGCTAAATTCGCGAAAGTCTCCAACTCTTCATCAAATGCCCTGAATGGTCGGTATCTGATGGCAAGACTACGAGACAATAAAGTCTATGATAATGTTCGTCTCTACCTTGCATTTTTGCACAAGCAATCGGATACTGTGTGCATTAATGGTAGAACAAAAACTAATGTTTTGGTTTCAATTCATAAGGAAGGGCTTCCTACAGATTTTTCATCTCTTATGGATATTTATCTCCGCTTTCACGATGACCTAAAAATATCCCAATCATCCGTCTCGAACGACCTTTCGACATACGCTTCTCACCTTGCTTCTAAACTTTTTCCTCTTTCTAATCGATCAAAAAAATTTCGTCTTTAACAATCGTACGCCCTCGCAAAATCTATCCACCTTTTCACTTTACTACCAAAACGTAAGAGGTCTGCGTTCTAAAACATCTTCTGTGTACCTCAATTCTCAAAAATTGCCCTTTGATCTATATGCCCTCACTGAATCTAACCTGTGTTCTAATATTGCTGACAATGAGCTATTTACATCAGTATTTCGTGCAGATGGTCTTTCTCTCGATAATGGCCTCTCAGGTCGTGGCGTCTTATTAGCCATCCACTCTAAGTTTAATGCATCACTTCATTTAACATCTAACTCGCCCCTTTTTGAATATGTTTGTGTCAAAATTTCTTTTCCCACCCGCTCCCTCTTTGTTCTTTGTGGTTACATCCGTCCAGCACAGCCTATTATTACTTACCAATCCTTTGTTGACTCAATCGATTCCTTGATCGATTCTCTTTCTCCGAACGATGAATTTCTCATCGTTGGTGATTTCAATCTTCCCAACATAAACTGGACTTCCTCCGAGGATGAACTGTTCTTTGTTCCAGAAAATCATCTCTCGGATAAAGAATCCATTTTTCTTGATAGACTCTGTGCTGCTGGACTTTTTCAACTCAGTGCTGTAACGAATAATATGGGTAGACAATTAGATCTCTGCTTTTCTACTGACCCTTTAAACTTGGTTGTTTCGAAAAGCACACATCTTCTCTCCACTTTAGACACTTATCACCCCCCTCTGGAAATCATTTTTTCTCTTTGTCATTCCTTTCCTTTGTCCGACTATGAAGATTCATTTATGTTCAATTTTCACGAAACTGACTTTTCTAAACTAAATTCCCTTTTAAACAACATTAATTTTAACCTCTTCATTAACTTAAGTGTGCCAATAGATGTTGCGGCTTCCTTCTTTTATACTGCAGTTTTAGGCTGCATCCACCACAGTGCCCCCCTTACCCGTAGAAAAAACAGCACATCCTCACCTCCCTGGTACAATAAAGAATT